>WBMV01001586.1:0-129537 GCA_013396655.1 Campylorhamphus procurvoides | reverse complement strand
TATATATATATATATATATATATGTGTGTGTTGTGGTTAAGAACTGTTATCTTTTCCTTTACATATGTTTTTCCTAATTAAAGTTCTGTTCTCTAAATTTAAAGGAGAGGGATTATTTCTTTGCCAACATAGATATCTTAGTTCTCCCTTGAACTAAGACAATCAAGTAGCTGCCCTGGCTAGAGGACAGATGGAAAATACTATATATCACTGAGATCTGTTTCTTTAAACTTTTCAAAGAAAAATAAGTTGTTTTGTTTTTTGTTCTCTTTCTGCAGGAATCTCAAGCAGAATTTTGCTCCACTACGTGTCTACTAGCCTACATTTTCCATACAGTGAAAAATAATGTTCTGTTAAAAAAAAAATAAAAAAAAATGCTCTGTCTGGAGCTTCATCTTCATACAAAGACTGAGAATTAATATATTCCCTCTCTCCCAGTTCCTCTGATTATGAACCTCCGTTTCACATGAGTAGTCAACATTATTGTTAGCAGGTTCAATTAAACAGCCTTCATTCTACTTCCTCACTGCCTTAGGCAGTAGGTCTCCACAATATTTCTCAGTTTTGAATAATAACATTTCAGTGACAACATCTCAGATAGAACAGAGGGAGCTACAAGGCAACAACCAGAGTTAATTTCTTCAGGAGCAATCATCACTTGTTCTTTTTTTTTTTCTTTTTAAATAAAGGTCACATTAACAAAGTGCTCATATATTTGTTAATTATGATTGATTTCCAGGAATATGCTGCATTAGAAACAATAACTTTTAATCCTTCAGAAGACCAGATATCAAAATAACTTATTTTTAAAGTAGAAGATAATACGTTCTAGTTTTGAGTTCCAGTGTTTCATCATTATGCTAATCATAATCTCATTTAACAGTTTAAATTGTCACCTGACAAATGCTGCATGTAGACATAGAACACAAAACATGTATTCAAAGCATAATATTTTGATTAAAAATGTTAATCAAAACCTACAGAGTTATTACTGAGGAGGAAAGGCCCACATGTCCAACATCAAGATTCACTGTGGTAGAAACAAAGTTCGTACTCCGAAGATGTTTATAAAAGATATATGTAGAGTTTCAGCTTCTATTACTTGAAAACCAGGTACTTCTGAAGTCTGTCTACGAAACAGACTGCAATGGGAATGAGCTCATGCACATCAACATTTAAACTGCCCATTAATTTTCAGGGCAATATTTCTACAGTGTATGACTTAGTTAATTACTTAATATGTTAAACTGTTCCTGCTCTAGAACTATCTCAAATGCTGTCCCCTTTCTTCTTGTCTTCGACATCTTGTCATTTATATTCTTTACAAAATCAGGATTTTTCCCTTGTGCGTGTAAAAACTATGGTTAAATAGGAAAGGACTACTGTGGAAACTATGCTTTTCTATTATGTAGACTTGTCTTTTCAAGTATCCTGCCTGTCAGAAAAATGAAAGAAACTCCTGTGACTTTTCCCAGTCAACAGGCAAACAGTTTGGGGTCAGAAAGACTCTTACGGGAGGATTATGTCAGGTGGCACAAAGACCATTATGCCCATCATCTACCCATGACTGGTGCATGTTCACAGTATCAGCAATGTCAGACAGACCTAGTGAGAAGGCATTACACAACCCCAGATACACAAAGATTTTTTAAAATGGGCACACTGCTAAACCCACTGAAAAGACATATTCCTTCCCCCCCTCTCTGCAGTCATAGGCTTTTGCAGAATTCCCACAGCAACTAAAGGGTTATCCAGTGGCGCATCTTGAAGGCAGTTGTTAGACTATAAGTGAAGAATCACTGCTCTGGTTGGTTCTGCCTGAAACTTGCAGCCATTCCAACAATAACTACAAAACCTGTGTTTGGATTAGGACCTCTGGTCCTGTAAGCTCTCATTGTAGTGTTTGGCCTGCTGATTTTGAAACAGAAAACTGTGAGGGACAGGCTGGACATCAGCGTGCTCAGTGTTGTGAAAACATCTTTTATCTGGAGCATCTTATACATCTCCATGAAAATGCAGGCAAACTATTTTAAAAGGAGGATTCACAGCAGGATTGTGTTCTTTAGCTCATGTAAATCTTGCCTGACTTCACTGTCTCCATCTAGTTCAGGGCTTTTCCATCAAAATATTCATGAAGATTACAGCAGTATTCCATCAGCCATATCACAAAGCAGGTTTTAAAAATAGATTGGGTTCTCTCCCACACGCTATATGGCACCAACACATTTTCTTGCTGTACATCAGCTCCTTTGACATAAAAAAAAATCCAAACCAGAAGAAACAGACAAACTAACCAACTCAGAGATCTGTAACAGGCACTTCCTCTAGACCAAATCGTATAGTATGGACCACTTACTTCCAACCACCACCACCAACACAGACTATCTGATGAGGTGTAACATTAATTCTGCTAAATCAGAGCCATGTCCCAGCTGTTCTAGGCTGTTCTTCAGCTGCCTCCACTGTATTCTCACACATAGACTATCTGGATGAGCCCTGGGAACCTGCCAACCACACTCACCTGAACAGTTTCTAGATTCCACTGTTTCAAGCTGTCTGTATACTTGCAGCTTGTAGATGCTGAGTCAGACTTTGCCTGCACCTCTATATTAAAAATCTGAAGTGCTCTTCTCTATCTATATGATACAGATGGGCATTCTTATACAATGTTTGCTTTCCTATCATGATACAAGGCTTTAGGAAAATTCTGTCACTTCCCAGTTTATCACATTGACTTCTACTGCATGCGTCTGCTACCCAACATATTCAATCCCAACACACCAAATCACAACACCCAAATCTCCTCCTCCATTTAAATGATTGAAACTATATACCTCACTGTATATTCCAGGCAAAGGAAACCATAACAATGGGAATTTTCCATGCCTACACTTCAAGGGATGTCATGAATTTAGGGAAGAGACAGGAAGGAAGCAGAAAGAGAGAAAAGAATTATGAAGTGCCCATCCAAACCTGCATCCGGTCTATTAATGATGAATTTCCTCACAGACAATTGCAGTGTGCTTTTTTTGAATTCGAGGTTGCCTTCCACTACACTCCACAAAACTGTGAGAGCAAAAGGCTCTTCTGCACTCCTAAAAGTGGAAATACGTGAAATCATTCTCAAAGTGCCCATCCAGTGTAACTGGAGAACAATGTAACAGTATGAATAAGTGCATGGAGTTACGGTATGTGGAGTCACAAGGCCAGTTTCGGTATTGCTGGAGGGCAGAAAAAGATCCCAAGAGGCATTTTAACTGCTGGAATGTAGCTGGGAATTGTTAGGAAGACTGGTGGTTGTCTTGGGACAGACTGATGCAAGTAGTATCTCTAAGTTTAGCTTGCATAGATAAACTTGTTCTACTTATTTTCTCAGGCAATGTAATATACTAATATAGCTGTAGTCCTTAAGTACATGCAGAGACAGTGATGATTAAACTAGCACTTTGGTTTTGTTTCCCAGTTGTGCTAGTTTTATTCTGGTAAATCACGACATCTGTGTCTCTTTGAAACGGTTATAGAAATTATATTCTGCATCAAAGATTAACCCAGAAAGAAGATCTGTGGGGAAAAAATACTATTGTAACCATATCAATGTATTTATAGCTCCCTCTCATGGTACTTGTTCTAAAATAAGCATCTGCAGGAAGAATTAGATCAGTGTAACTATAGCAGTAAAAACAATGCCAGTAAATTTTCCATGCAGAGAAATTCTAAAGAATTCATATTGAACTAGAAATGTGTAAGAACTGTAATAATCATATGACCTTGGGTTCTTGAGAAAATGCATCAGTGATCATGAGCGTAACCACATTGTAGCTTTTTTTTGGCTTGGTTGTACTGTTGAGTTTGTTAATCCGTAACACAAGATTTTCTCAGAGACATTTTTATGCAGCATGACCCTTCATTTTTAGATTGTGGATTAAAAAGGCAAGAACAAGCTTTTTGCAAATCAGATCTTTGTTTTTTGTTATCTGACTTAAAGCAAAATTTCTTAAGGTTATTTGGAATGGGTAAGGGAGGTAGAGAAAGAAAAATTAGAATAGGAGGGGAAAAGTGGTGATAGTTTTACAGCTACATTTGCAAGTTGAAAGATGCATGCATAATGACATTTAAGCTGCTTCAGCACCAGTATTTTACAGCATAAAAGTAAATGCAAGCTAGTTGAGGAGAAAGAGGTGAACCTTAAGTGGTCATGAAAGCTCTATTCTGAAGCCTCATATCTTACCAATATTTATTTGGGTTCCCATGTGCAGCATGTGTACTTATCACAAACATGCTTACAAATAAATTTAAATCAGCCAAATGTTCATCAATAAGCAAACAAAAGAAGTCATGAATAGGAATGAAATTATATGGTAAAATCTATTTATAACTACAGTTACCAGACAGCTTTAGCTGCAATATGTTTCGTAATTAAGTGGATGTTTACTCCTGTTATCTATAGTCAGAGAGCAAGCTATGGAGAGAAATCTAGATAATGATGGTCCTCATTCTGCCACACCTACTGATACTTATTTCAGAGGCAAACAGTCAAAGAGAGCCCCAGTATGTATCATCTCTAAGAACAAACAAAATGGTATTTTGAAGGAAAAAGTAAGATTTCAAAGCAAATAATGGTTCCAAATGGCATATTTTGAAAGATTTATGCTACTCTACATTGATTAATAGTAGAAGAAAGAAAAAATTCCCTATTTGCAGCTGAACATAATCATATACATCACTCAGAGAAAAAAAGAGGCCATTTAGGTACTGAACACATGAGTTCAAAATGCCTACACTTGTTTAAAAGGAACTAAAACTCAAAGTTCCTGGTGATGAAGTATAAGGAACAAGGCTTTCTTGAACTAAGGTCAAGATGTTTAATTACTGTACAACTATTTCATGACAATAGCATTCACAGGAAATCACAACAGAAAAGGAACTGAAATTTTGTCAGATTAAAGAGGATTTTGAAATATAGTTCAGAGATGACAGTGCTGTTTGAGTAAACCCAGCTGCTGCCTTCCAGATTACTCATCTATAGAACTTTCTCAATATGTTGTCAGATTGTCAAGTTACATCTCCAATGAACTATTTTCTTTTGCAGTAGAGGCACATAGTTAGAGATAAGGATAAAAATCTGTGCACTGTGACATTTAAATGAAACCTTAGGAACAGGCAATTATTCTGTAGCCAAAGTATTTTCCATCATTAGGAAATTCCATCCAGGAATTATGGAGTCTCCCCACAAGAAAACGTGCCAGGATCAAAGCCAAACTGACACATGTGATATGGGCACAAACAGGAAGAGTTGGAAACCATTGTGCAGTAGAAAAACTAACACATACTTGCCATCATGGAAATATGGTGGGATGACTTGTGCATAGGGTTGGGGTTTTATGGGTAAGAATCAGGGGGAAGGCCAGTGAGACAGTTATCCTGGTGGAACTCTGTTACAGACCACCCAGCCATGATGAAGAGACAGATGGGATATTCTGAGAAGTCTCACCATGGGGGACTACAACTTATGAGATGGCTGCTGGAGTTAAAATACAGCAGTGAGGAGACAGTTTAAGAGGTTCTTGGAGTGTGTGGAATACAACTTCCTCACAGCTGGTAAGGCAGCTAGGAAAGTTGCCCATTGGACCTTCTGTTTGGGAACAGAGAAAGACATGTAGGTGATGTGATGGCTGGAGACTGTCTTGGGCATTGTGATAATGTAATGATAGTTTGTGATTCTCAGAGAAGTAAGGAAGGGGTCAGCAGATCTGCCACTATGGACTTAAGGAGGGCAGACTTTGGCCTGTAGAAGACTGGTTGAGAGAATCCCTTGGGAGGCAGCCCTGAGGGACAAAGGAATCCAGTAAGACTGGACAGTCCTTGTGAGTGGAATAGGAAAAGCACATGAACAGCACATGCCCACATACTGAAAGATGAGTGAGGAAGACCAGCCTAGCTGAACAGAGAGATTTGGTTGGAACTCAGAAAGTAGGAGGGTTTATGAACTTTGGAAGAATGGGAAGGCAACTCAGGGGGACCTCAAATATTTCATTAAGTTATGCAAGAAGAAAATTAGAAGGCCGAAAACCCAACAAGAAATTAATCTGGTTGCTGCTGTAAAAGAGTAAAAATGTTTCTGTAAATACACAAGTGACAAAAGGACGACTAAAGAAAATCTCCATCCTTTACTTGATGCAGGGNGGCATTTGGCCAATTTCAACCGGTTACAAGTCCTTAATGTCTTCTTTGCCTCAGTCTATAATAGCAAAACAGTTGTTTTCTGGGGGCTCAGCCTCCTGAGTTGAAAGAGAGGAATAGGGAGCATAAAGGTAGGGAGGCTCTGAAGAGGGAACTGGACTGGCTGGATCCACAGGCCAAGGCCAGTTGTATGAGGTTGCACAAGGCCAAGTGCTGGGTCCAGGACTTGGGCCATGACAACCCAATGGAGCACTGTAGGCTTGGGGCAGAGTGGCTGGAAAGTGTCCCAGCAGGAAAGGACCTGAGTATGCTGGTCTAGGGCTGGCTCAACATGAACCAGCAGTGTGCCCAGCTGGTGAAGAAGGCCAATTACATCCTGGCCTAAATTGCATCAACAGTAGCGTGGCCAGCAGGACAAGGGCAGTGATCATCCCCTCTATGCAGCACTGGTGAGGCCACACCTCAAATCCTGTGTTCAGTTTTGAGCCCCTCACTACAAGAAAGACATTTTGGTGCTGGAGCATGTCCAAAGAAGGATAACGAAGCTAGTGAAGGGTCTGGAGCACAAATCTTATGAGGAGTGGCTGAGGTTCCTGAGGTTGTTTAGACTGGAGAAAAAGAAGATAAAGGTGAGGACCTTATTGCTCTTTACAACTATATGAAAGAGGATTGTAGTGAGGTGGGGGTGAGTCTCTTCCTCCCATGAAAAAGCGATTAAATGGCCTCAGGTTTCTCCAGGGGAGGTTTATTTTGGGTACTATGAAAAATTTCTCCTCCAAAAGGGTTTTCCACGACTGGAACAGACTGCTCAGAGAAGTGAAGGAGTCACCATCCTTGGAGGTATTTAGAAGGTGTGTAGATATGGCACTGAGGGACATGGTTTAGTGCTGGTCTTGGTTATATTGTGTTAACACTTTGACTAGATGATCTCAAAGGTCTTTTCCACTCTAAAAGTTCTATCATTCTATGGTTTTGTACAGTAAATCTAGACCGAAACAGACAACTCCAAGCAACTGTAGTCACATATAAGAACTGATATCTAGAAGTTCTTGTGTGATCGCAGTTATCCCTTAATTAGGAAGCTCACACAAACTGAAACTAGAAAACAAAGAAAATTCCTCTTTTTTTTTTTTTTGTTTCAAATCAACCCAAACACCAGTCCCAAACCCACAACTAAACACCATCATCAAACCTCCATCCACTCTTTTTAGTGGACAGTGCGATAATTCAGATTATACAGGAGGCATCAGAGAAGAGAATATTGGTGAAATAAAAGCAACCAATACCTTTTTTTCTTAGCAGTAGGAATCACTCTTCAGGTTACACATGCAAAATGAGTGATGTTTCACAATTCTTTTCAGCAGGGTTTCCTCCTGACTCTGGTAGGTGGGAGTAGAAGCTTCCACAAAGCACTGCAGCGGAGTCTCTGCAGATAAACGCAGCAGTAGGCCAACAGGGCTGGCTGCTGTACCTATGTGGTAAACAGCATTTGAAACAGATCAGGGAAGCCAGAGGGGAAGGCAACCCTGGGTAATGAAGATTTTAAAGGAACTGTTTAAGGCTAAACATGGGGTGGTATAAATACTGAAACTATATGTTTGATATGAGAATTTCCAAGGCTATTTTGTACTGGAATAGAAATTCAGGTGCTGAAAATATTTTAACTCTTTATTGGATAGTGAAAGAGACTTCAAAGGTTCTCGCTCACTAAGATCACTCACTAAGGTGAATATTCCATACATCATCAGATTAATAAATGGGATTTATTTCTGAAGGCACCTTATTCGTAAATTTCACATATAGACTCTCTTATGCTTGAGTTTCATAGATCACAGAATAGACACAAAAATTTCCATTTTGAAAGCCTTCATATCACCAAAAATATGTTCCTTCCTCTCTTAATGGATCTTCAGATAAGTCTCTTGATACTAGTTCTGACATAATTTTTATAATTTAAATACACTCATTTAATTTATACTATTAATGGCATATTGGTAAAATCACAAGATAAAACAATGCTCCAGATGTCTAGCATTCTGCAGACATTAACACCTGTATTAAATGTATAGATACCTTGTATTGTATTAGTTTCAGCTTTTAGACGCTAAATTATAATTACTTCGGTATGACATATCAGAATATGTCAGTGATGGAGTACTGTGAGAAGTGTCTTTACACAGACAGATTAAGTCATATGTCCCATCTATATACCACTTGAAAGACTCCTTTCTTGTAAAGCAATATATTTATTTTTCAAAACTTAGAAAACAGTTTTGTTGCAGGACCAATTCATGTATTTAAAATAGAGCTCAAGACAAAAAGAACAAAACCAAAAAACAAAGCCACATAGGCACTTAGAAGCTGCAAAAAGTACATTTATCTCCCAAAATAAAGCCAAGATGGAAAGGCAAATCAGCCTGGTGTGTTTGATGTAACTTATTGTATTCAAGAAGTGGATAAACACATATCCAAATTGCACAGAAATAGATAAATATAAAAATTTTGATGTTTTATGTGGCAGATGGACACACTAAGCAGACAGCTTTCTTTTTAAAATGGATGATGGATGCATTTTTACCTAATAACCTATTGCTTCAAGGCAATAAATAATAAACACTTGACTTCTGGGAGCTTTGAATGGAAAAGATAATTGAAACTTGCATCTTGATGCATGGTAGTGTCCTCTGTCTTTTTCAAAATAAAACTTGTTTTGGCACTTCTACAGATATACTTCATTGATCATAAAAGTACACAATTTACCTGCTTTTGTTACTTAAGTACACATAGCAGCTTGAAATCTCTACTCAAATACAACCTGAAATGTCTGAATATTACTAAAAATAAGGGGAAAAAGTCATAATTTCATGCTGAAATGGGACTTATAAAGGATATTGAGAAGTCCAGCTGAGTTACAGCAGCATTACAGTACAATCCTATAGCACCTTTCACAAAGAATCTCTGGGTGCTCTTCAACTTAACACAATTCAAAACACTTTTAAGTAAAATTTTCTCAACAGTTATATTTTGAAATAGTTTTCTGAAAGATGGTAGGACAAAGCCTTTTGAATACAAATATTGACTTTCTTCTACAGAACAGCAATATTCACTAAAACATCTAACTCCAAGGTGTCCATGGTAGACTCCAAGCAATGAAATAAATATTTCCCTTAACAACAGTTAATTATTAAGCTGAAGGTATAGTAGATAAATATCTGTAAGAAAACAGCATCATTTAATAAAGAATCAATGAAAGATTAAAAAAAAATGAAGCAGAATTCTAAGAAACATAGAGCACTGGATGTTGGCTTTGATGACCAAGAACAATATTGTGCTGGAAAAGATAACACTGAAATGCAGTAAGGCAAACCTGGATGGATATGACTGCTAAAGAACCCTGACTTTTCTTGCTCTGCATTTATTTCCATAATCTCTCTGATTGCGATGCTGAATAGCAAATAAACCATTTTGATTTGAAAAGCTCCTACACCTCAAACAACCTATGAGCAGTGGTCAGAATCCTTGAGCAGACATCACCAATCAGTTCTTTTCTTCATCCTACTAATGTTTGTCTTTTCTTGCTCTTAGGTCCTTCCAGTCACCTTCATCACAATTCTGCCTTGGCATTGAGGTGAAATATTACCCAATCAATATCATCACAGCCCTGCCTGTCTTGAGAGTTCTCTATTCCAGAGGAGGAAAAAGATAGGAAGACCGTGGTTTCCTCCAGAATTTTCAGTCCAACTGTTCCTATGTACAATCTCTGCTCTAGTAGTGCCTTGATAGCAGAAGATGGGATGGTGAATAACACAATACCTTTCTTAATTTTACAGAGACGAGAAGAAATTCAGCTGCCAATTCTGTCATTAGCACTTCATAAAAAACACACAAGTAAATCAGCAGCCCCATTAAAATAATAGTGTGGGAAGCAGCTGACATAGTTTGCTTGAGAGGAAAATACTGCCATTGGAATTTTCTAGCAAAATGATGAATCATGTAAGAAAAGATGGTCAGCCTGACATTGCCTACCCAGATACAATGTCAGCCTGACATTGCCTACCTATTATATACAACTTATTGTAAAATAACGAAATTTATCCAAAATCATGAATAACTATAATATAATAGGGATTTTTTATGTTGAAAAATTGAATTGTTGGGTTTTTGAAACATAAGAAAGTACGATTTCTAAATTTTTCGTATCTGTCTATTCCTGTTTTGTTTATATTTGGATGTGAGCCAGAATTAAGTAAGGAAGACAAAGGTGTGAAGAAAAACACAAGTTTCTCACCATTAAAGTTGAAGACTAGAAAGAAACAGCTTAGATTTCATTATGATACAAATGGATTTTAGGTCTCAAAAGAGTCCTTTTATGCATGGACCAGCACATTACAATGGGACATTTCTAACGAAAAAATTAAAAAAAATGTGCAGAATAGTTTGGAAATTCAAATGTTACATATTTGAAGCCATCTCTGACAACATAAGGAAGCAAAGGGCACAGTTCCCATTTTGCTTCCATTTCAAAGGTCAGAAAAGTAAGACATCTTTGGCTAGCTTTGAAAATATGAGACAAAAGTTCACAGGATGTGCACAACACCTTTGGAGACCTCTACAAATTGATGCCAAACACCACTGTCCAACTCTAATTTCATAAAAGAATGAGTGGCATTGTTTTGCAACAGATATCAAATTCTACTGAATTAAAAAGAGCAAAGGTATACCATGCCCTTGGAAAGTGCTATAAGAGAAACTCTAAATAAAGACCTTTCTGTAAAATCAACTACATGTTTAAGGAGAATCATTCTTAAAATTAACAGAGGAGATTCATTCTCTTCCAAAAAACAGTAGAGTTATCAGTAACATTAGAAATGGCAAAAAAAATCTAGAAAACTCAAATATTCAGTTAGAAAAAATTAGATGAATACAGCCTGGGCTCTTGCAGAGTGATTTCTGACACAAATATTGAATTTAAATTTTATTTGTAAATACAGGTAAGGAAACAAATATTTGATTAGGAGACACCAGATGACCCACTCAGAAACATTTGTAAAATGCTGAAAAAATAGAAGAACTTTTACCCTCACAGTGAAGGAACAGACAATAAACAAAGTCCAACTTTTTGTCTTTTATGGGGAACATAAAGTGACCAAAAGCAGAGTTGTTAAGCTTTGAAAAATAAGTGTCTCTCATATTTAGAACCTTTACAGGAATAGAAATTTTGATTTTTTTGAAAGTGCATTTGGAGATCAAAATGTCTAGGGAAAAAATATGTGTCAACAGCTTTATTGTCCTCTTTAAAGGAAAGATTTACAACAAATTTACTCTATTACAAAGAGAGGTACATGCAGGTGTCCATAACAACACAGTCTGTCTCAACTGTAATTTTTACGCCACTTAGATAAAGTCATTTACAATATGATGATCCAATGATCACTGAAAAATGTCAGTACTTAATCAAAAGAAAAAGACTTTCAGTCTCGGCCTTCTAGATGTTGTGGTTTAACCACAGCTGAGAACTAAGCACCACACAGCCACTCACATACTCCTTCACTCCTCCCCTCCCCTCAGTCCTCCCCTAGTGGGATAGGAAAGTGAATCAAAAAGGTAAAACTTGTTGGTTGAGATAAGAGCAGTCTAATAATTGAAAGTTTAAAAAATGTAATAATAACAACAACAATAACAAAAATTATGATGATGATGATGAAAAAGGACTGTCTCTTTTACCAGAAAAAAAGACAGGAGTAAAACCCAAGACGAGTGATGCACAATACCATTGCTCACTACCTGCTGTCTGATACTCAGCCTATACCTGAGAAGCAAATGTCCCCTTCCAGCCAACTCCCTCCAGTTTATACACTGGGCCTGATATTCTGTGGTATGGAATATCGCTTTGGCCAGTTCATGCCAGCTGTCCATGCTCCCTGCCAGATTCTGGTGCACCTGCTCACTGTCAGAGCATGGGGTAAGCACTGCTCAGTGACAACTAAAAACATCAGTGTGTTATCAACATTGTTATCATCCTATATCCAAAACACAGCACTGTACTAGCTGCTAGGAGGAAAATTAACTTTCCCTGCTAAACCCAGGACAATGGTACTTCTGTCATTCAAGCAGTGAAAATCAAAGGTGTAGTTTCTTCAGAAGTGCCTTCATAAAAGTTTCGGTTTTAAGGGGTCTGATTTAAAACAGGTACAATTGGAAATGATTTCTTGTTCATTTTCAGAGAAAACCAGATAAACACAATTTTTAAGAGATCAGAATAATCATAAACATTTCTGGAGGGGGTACATGATATTTTGTAATGAATTAAGTGCTGCTGAAAAACTATCTAACCAGGGTCCCAAAAGAGTTGCTACTAGTTAAAACACTTTTAGTTATTTACCGGCATTATAGATGTTGTAATATACAAGCCATAGGAAATACAATCCCAATCTGAAGAGTTTATAGCCTTGAACCAAGCCACCTTGTTGAAAGAAAGTTATAAATTAATATAAATATATATATTAAAACTATATATAAATATATAAACACACACATATATTTAGCAGAAATATCCACATGTTCCTAGTGTGGTTTGTTTTTTTTTTACTTCTTGCTGTATGTATACCATACCTATATCGGCTTCCAACACATAAATGTAAATACTCATGTAAATACTCTGAGAAATAGTTTCTGTCTTCAACAATTTAATAAGCAAAACATTATTTTCTACAGTTTCTCAGCATTCTTCAGCATGAGGCTAAAGATGACAGACTACTTTGTATGGGACTAAACAATGTGGATGCTAATCTCCTTTTCATTTCATGTGACAAAGCTGACAGTATGCTGTAGAAATAAGGTGATGCAGAAGTAAATATGCATAAAAATGCAGTAGCCAGAAGATACAAGGTATGCCACATCAGCAAGTTTCTGCTGAGATAGGAGAGCATCTTTATCTGTCCACTTCCCATTTACTCACTGCCTTCTACTTAGGAGTTTGAGTTAGAGCTTGTCGTGGGGGGATGGGGGTGGGGGAGAAGGTTCAGTTTTATCCAAGTTTATTATTGTTACGTATGTACCCTGTCACACTCAGCTTTTCTGACTTAAGGGAAATAAAAAGTATTTCTTCCATCTAATACCAGCATTCCCACTCTATCTCATTCCATTCCTAAACACATTAAGAAATAAAAACTAAGCATGAAATGTAAATATAAAATGAAGAATCTGCAAGGAAGGACACTTTTTTTTGGTGTAAGAGTTTCAAATTTTGTTGTCTAGTCAATGATTTTAAGGACAATAAGAACCATAGACATCACATCTTCATTATAAGTCAGTACATAACCATGTTCTGTTGTCTTGACAGGAAAAAAAAATTCTGATATTGGATGTGTGATTTACTGCAAGAGTGGAAAGCTATGACTACAGAAGTTAATTTTCATATTCATATACTATATGAGGTTGCACTATATATAAAACTCTCCAGCTTTCAGTCTGAGAAATCTGCAGCTTCATAGTATTGGAAGAAGCGGTGGAAAACTGTGGAGAGCAGTGATGATGATCTATCCCTAAAATTCCTTAAAATATATGTCTGGGCAATGATGTGGTAGCCGTGCCACTTGCTGACAGAGAATAGAGAGCTGAATAGGCAGCAGGAGGAAAATCTTTCCGGCAGTTCCTATGGTCTTAAACATGAGAAAATATGTAGACATAGAAAGCTTGTCCCAGCAGTTACCACTGATAGTCAAAAGAATTAATTTTCATTATTTTCTTTATTGTTAGCCTACTTTACATGGGGCCTGCAAAGTGGGAAAGAACTGAAAGAGAACGGAGGAAAGAAGGAAGAGAACACTGGGGTTTGGTAAAATTCCGTTGTAAAAAATGATTTTGTGACTGCAGTTCAATGTTAGTTACACTGAAAAATTTTAACAGAATTAAAAAAAAAAATTCCACTTGAAGCTGTTAAAGTTTAAACATTTTGACAATTCGGGCATTGCCTTTTCATTTTTTCTGTTCTTCCTGTTAGATTTTTGAGTATATATTACTGGACTAGCATTGCCAGCCAGTTGAGAGAGGGGATTGTCCTGCTCTGCTCTGCACTGGTGCAACTTCACCTTGAATATGGTGTGCAGGTTTGGGTGCCACAATATAAGAAAGATATCAAGGCATTAGAGTGTGCAAGGGTGAGCAGTGAAGATGATGAGGGGTGTTGAGGGGGAGCCATAGGAGCAGCTGAGGGCACTTGATTTGTTCAGCCTGGAGGAGACTGAGGGGAAACCTCATCACAGTCTGCAACTTCCTTGTGAGGGGAAGAAGAGAAGCAGACACTGATCTCTTCTGTGTGGTGACCGGTGACAGGACTCAAGGGAATGGCCTGAAGTTGTGTTGAGGGAGATTTACTTTGGATGGCAGAAACAAGTCCTTCATGCAGAAGCTCCCTAGTCACAGCACCAAGCCTGACAGAGGTCAAGAAGCATTTTGATGATACTCTCAGGCACATAGTGTGACTCTTGATGATGGTCCTGTGTAAGACCAGGAGCTGGACTCGATGATCCTTGTGGGTCCTTTCCAACTCAGCATATTCTGTGATTCTGTGATTCTGTCTCAAAATTAGCATGCTGATCAAAATCAAAATTCAGAATTGAAAATTGCCTAAGGAACTCTGTTAATGTGAAGGAGGTCTGATGAGTTGCTAAATTGGACCAGTGATCCCAGGGTATTAAGATCTAATTTTGTGTAATACATTTTATGAGTTAACTCTACTTCATGGGTGTTATTTAACTTCTTTCCTGGGCATTATTTGACATTATTTGCGTAGTCTTAAAAAGGTTAAAATATAATGATGTATTTTCTTTTAAATCATTGATGTAATAAAAATAAAAGCTGTATTTGTTTATCGCTTATCTGAAGATGTATATGACTAATACTTCTGATATCCAAAAGAAATATTAAGCCATAAGGTAAATCTGCTAAACACACATTTTCAAGAAAATACAAACAAAACATCTACTACAAGGAAAATTATGAGAAAGCATTGAAATAATGTTCAAAAAACTCTTGAATCAACATGAAGTATAAGAATTAATTAGAAGAGGGATGGACCTCTATTTCTTGGGATGTGCAGACACCCATTTTCATTTTATCTGCATGAAAATAATATTTACACTGTTTTAAGCAAAATGATTTCTTCTCTTAATTCTCAAAGTGAAAAAATATGAAAAATAAATTAAAAAAAAATCAGTATTTATGGTCAGATTTTTTCCTCAATGACATCATAGGACAATCTATAAAATTTTCTTGTAAAAAATTTTCTGTCCTTGGATGTAAGAGGTTTAAATAATTGTCTGCATATAATTGTCAATACCAAAAATATCTCTGAGATCAAGCACTTTTTATAATCTCTTACCAAACAGATTTGAAATTGAAGTATTTTCTTTATGATTTCATTCAGGTTAAATTTACATGACTATTTCTTTGGATTAAAAATAAGATTATAGAGTGAATGTTTGGAAACTGAACAGTCACAAACAAAAATGTACAACTTCAAGTTGTAGTTTATGGAAGATGATGTTTGAACTGAAAGGAACTTCAATTAAAGCACATGTTTTATTACAGAATGTAAATGTTTTAATAAACAATTTCTAACATATATAGACACTAGAGTTTGAATTGAATTTCAAAATCGTGTTCTTTATAAGTCACATTTCATGTAATGGACTTTTCATAACCAATAAAACCCATCTTTATTTATGTCAACCAACATGAGCTTTAGTATTTGAACAGCCTCAGAAAAAGACCACAGCAGCTGAGCAGGGACTGATCATGGACCCCGTGCCCCACAGCATAGCACGTCACAGTTTATAAAAAGTTGCTTCTAGCCTTGTGACCTCAATTATAAAGAATAAAAATCTTACTATTGTGATGAAACTAACTTTATTGTCTGAATCTGTAACTTCAGATTTGTTGCCCTGGTAACTATAAAAACAGCCTTGTCATTTAACTGCTCCATGTGTAGTGGTTATTGTTTATGTGAGTGTATGGAAAATGGCTCATTTTCTACTGTGAGTCTTTCTTACAATGATTGATGCTATCCGAATTTTAATGTTCAACCAAAACTTTGATTTTCATGAATATTTCGTGCACACTTAAGAGACTTTATCAGAAAAACTTCATAAATGTACTTAGTTCAGTTGAAAACATTCAAAACAGATGGTATCCAACAGAATACATATTTCAAAGCTGTCACTAAATGACTAATCCTATAGCCTCCATATTTCACTAGACACAACATTTATGCAAATTTCATTTTATTTCTGAATTGCGATAGCTCAGTTAGAGATGAATTAAGTTGCTCCAGGATGAATCCAGACATGAGTTGGCAGGAAATAAATTTATGTCATCAGAAATTAGTTGATTTTTTGTTCTGTAATTTACTTGTCATTGATTACTAAATCTTCCCTATTGAGTTCCATCTTCACCTCTTACGTACAGTATGGATTGACATGACGGCTTCTTGCTGGGATAATACTGGAAGTCTAATGTTGTCTTATTGTTAGGAAAAAGAATGTCAACTTTTCTGACATTCTTCAGTGAAGAATCTCACAACTTCTTTGAAAAATTATGAATACAAAGAAGATGAGATAAACCAGATATTTCTGATATTCACATTGTACCATACATTTGTAAGTGTTTAAAGCTGGTCTTAAGCTACATAACCATTTAAAAATAGCTATATTTAGTCAATATCGGAGAAGAATCTTAATTGGTTTGTTTCTTGATGTATACCCTGCATGTGACATCACAATGGTACTCTGCATGGATACTGGTCAAAAACATTTCTTCCTCCATCAGAAAAAGAAAGTAGAAGGTAGGAGGAATAGTTGCAGTTAGTGCATTATTTTTGAAATTAAGGTTAAAGTTCTTTCTTGTCCTGAACCTTTCCTCTTTTAAAACAAATTCACATTTCTCTTCCTGTAAAGTCTATTATATCTTACAACAATTCATACTTATCCCATCACAAATGATTTGGTGTATTCCTTTGATAGAGGCACAGGGGAAAAAGCAAATTGATACACCTGATACTGAATGATAGTTGGAGCAGCATCTAAGATTCTGCACCACTGTCCTAGAACTCTGATCAAGGATAATTGCCAATCAGTCCCTTACATCTTTTAGCCATAACAAACGCCAAAATGCTCAAGCTGAAGTTCTAATACTGAAAATCAAAAACTGGTTTTGGTCAGAGACTCTAGCAGACAATGCTGGACATTGATACACCTAAAATACACAAAAGAAATACATTTAAACAAATACATGAAATTTGTAAAACTCTTTATGTCAAACTGCTAATTATTGCTCTCATTAAACTTGTTGTCTTATGTGTCTTTGATGGGTATAGTGATGAGCTACACAGTAGTAAGTACTTAAGGAAGTGGCACTGACAGACACCATCATATCTATTTCAGCATCCTTTGGAACTAACAGAAGTTATTTGGACAGTGCCATATACTCAGGGAACTGAAGAAGGAACTCTTATGGGCCAACAGGTGACCTTCACTCTTTTTTAGAAAAAGGTAGTTTTTCAGAACTATTCAGTAAGAGAATTGCCAAAATATTTTTCTGGAATATCTGAAAATGTTAGATTTTTGCAGGCAAATATTGGAGTGCAGAACTCTAGGTAAGATAGATAAGGGATTTTAGAGTTGTCTATGAAGGTCTTTTAATTCACTGTACTTGTGTTCCAGAAAGTCTGTGAATTTTCTATAGAATATTTGGTCAGAGTTCCCAAAAGGGCTTTGATTCACTAAACATTAAGTACATTAAATATCCTGGAGCCAGTTCCAAGGCATGAACGATGTTGAATCTAATACCTTAGTTATTAATAGAAGGGGATGGCTTAGCTATTGTCCGGATGAACAACTGCACCAGGAATTATTTTAAATAATGCCAATATTCTGATGTCCTGTAAAAAATTGCCATAATAACATCCAAACAATAGAATAATTTCCTCCAACATTTCATGAAGAACATTTCATTTGAGTGGCTGTAGTCAGACCTGTAAATGAAATACGTTTATATCTGCATATGAAAGCTTGAATTAGTGAATTGATTCTCATTTTACTTCCTCTTGTAAGAGAAACAGACCAATTTTCTGAAAAAATAACAACCCTTTCATATTTCTAAATATGAAACATTAAAGAGTAAAATGAATAAGCAGTTGTATTCATATTTTCTCCCCATTGCTTGGTAGATTCTATAAAATAAAATGAAGTAGAAGAAAAAAATCACTTTTGACTTTGTAAGGCAAAAAATCTAGTTCCAACTCAGACTTTTCAAAAGGTCAAGCCAATTGAAGTAGAACATTTCAAATCTCAGTAGACATTGCTTCATTTAACAAGACCAAAGATGTGAATTTCTACTTTTCAAAATTTAGACATGGTAAATGTCTAAAAAAAAAAAGTTACTTAAGGTTTTGTTAGATTTTATTGCTCAGTCATGTGTTTTTTTTCCCTTTCAGTTATAAAACAGGTTCTATGACAATAACTACTATAAAATGACAACCCATATTTATAAAAGCTGACAGCAGATGTGCATGGAAAATTCTTTTAATTTTTTAGATAAACAAAACAAACCAATATTTATTAGGTAAAGTAAATGCAACCAAGAAAGTTAGTATACCAGGAATCTGAGAAAATGCTGGGGCATAAACTGATATAATGTGAAAATACGCTGAAAGAACAGTATAGAAAGACAATGTTGCTATCATCAAGGTCAGGCAACACTTCAGTGAAAAATGTTTCTCAGTTGAAACAGGAGATTTTCTAGTTCAGATTCCAGCCTTTTCTAGTAAAGATTTCAGCCTCTGTGCTATGTGTGTCATACTATATACATATCCAAATACTTTTTGAAGTATTTCTACCCTAAGTTCACTTAGGATCTGAGAAATTTTATCTTCATCATAATCGATGTCTATCTTCAGAAAGTTTCAGGTAATGTTCAAAGAACATCCTAACCAGCTCTGGTAGCTGAAATTGCTGAGTTGCCTCAAAAATAACTTGATTTCACAGTGAAATTTATCACAGCACCATGGTCAAATATTAAGAAAATTGATTTCATTGAATAATATCAACCCATAATCACCATACGTATTCAAGAAAATTTCTTGCTAAATTAATTGTTTAGATATACATGAATTCTTTCTGTAAAAAAAAAAAAATCAACCCAACAGATCTGTTTTCTTTTGTGACATAAAGTAGCCTGTGAAAAAAAGAAACAAGGTTTATGAAGAGAGGCATTCTATCATATATTCATGACAGCCACTTGATTTTACTTATGTTATCCTATATTTTTTAAAAAAATGCCTCTAAATTAAAAATCCCTGTTACTGAAATTTGAAGATTCACTGTGTCCTCACCTCAAAACATTCTGAAAAACACATGGCAATTACATTAGCAACTTTGATACATTAGTAACCTGCAAATAATATCCGGTTTTAGTCACTACATTATGTATTTCTGATCTTTGATGTAATAGGTTTATTTCTGTAATGTACAGCCAGAAAAGTGTGAACAAAGATTTCTTCTATTATCCTATTTACTATTCAATTTTCAGAATCTCTGACTTCTTTTTACATAATATCATATTGATTATGAGGGAGACATTTTGCAAAGTAAGACAGCACGGCACATTTAATATTTGCTCTTTTGTTTTGTACAAGCAGACTTCAAGCATGTTCATATACATAATTTACACATACAATTCAGAAACTGCCATGTCAATTATAAATCTTTTTAGCAACCCCCTTTGTTGTATATATATATATATACTGATACTTTCATCTTAAAGATGCTTTACAGTAATATTTATTGCAAAGATTATACTCTCTCAGCCTGTTCTTGCATGAACACATGAAAGAGTTTGATAGAACCTCTGAAAAATTCAAGGAAAAGTAGCAGTTTAAACCTGATGAGTCATCCTTAGGCACAATTACATTAAAAAGTATTTTCCTTCTTTCACATTTAAATGTGTCTGTTGTTTTGGGACTCAGTCATGAAGAACTGAACACAACACAGATAAACAAGCTTTTTGGGTTGATCATATTCTCCCCATAGGGATGAAAGACACACTGCATTGAAATACAAGAAGTAGATAAATAATTCAGCCTACCAAGTGAGAGTTTACACATTATTAAATAGAGAAAACATTTCTCTATTTTGTATCTGAATGTTTGGATAATTTCTGTTTATTTAAATAATTGTAAGAGATGTTGAATCATTTGCACTAAATTAATAAAGATTTTGGAGTATTTCACCTCCTGTGCAGGATACTGGATAGTTAGCACACCAAAACAGGTTGAACTGCTTGCTTTAGCAGTCAAATAGGCTCAGTCCATTCCAAAGAGCCATGCTCAGCAACAACAGGACAGGGGATCTTAAATCTTAAACATACATTACTTATTCTTGTTGGGATCAAAAATCTCAACCTTGGCCCTTCCCTTCAGGTAATGACTGTGGGGAAAAAAAGGAGTGAGATTTTGCTTCACAAAACCTGGAGATATAGGGTGAGCTCAGCAAAGGACTAGAATACCATTCAAAAGCTCCTCGGTACACTAGTCATCTCAGATATATCCCAGACTATAGTCTGACCACTTATTCTAATTTTCTTCCTACTGAAAACTTTACTACTTCTTCTGTGCTGATTTCTGCATTTAAGGTTTCAGGAGAAGGAAGGGCTGTTTCTTTAAAAGAATCATGAGAAATGTGTAAGTCCAAGTGCTTGAAGTGGCAGACTGAAGTGGTGCATTAAACCCCCTATCAATGGGAGAAAACTACAAGCTGTATGAACTAAAAAATGAGTGAACAACAGGAAACTTGCTCAGAGCTTCTGCTCTTCTCTGGCATACTACAGTCTCTCTGTACAATAAAAATAATGATAAAAAAGAAAACCTTCTATGCAGCATTTTTTTATGCAGTGGCATTGAAAAGGCCAAAATATCTAAACAGGAAGCATCATGAAATCTATTGGCAATGGCTAAATGAGAGTACATACCAGCAAAAATACGTGAGCAACAGCACTGGCAGCTGCCTCCTGGGAGAGAATTCTGCTAACAGAACAGTTGGCTTGGAAAAGGAGAAGGAGGAAAATAACTTCAGCAACTGGAAGCCGACCATCTCTTTCTCAAAATCAATCTGACTGAGAGTTACAGTAAGTTGTCATGCTGGGAGACACCACAGAAAATTAAATAACTTGAGCAGCAACAGTAAGACTTTGGAAATTACTCTTCAACAGGAATACTAAAAAGGAAAAAAGTACTGTGAAATATGGAAAAATTTTCTCTCTGTGAACCATAAGCCTAAGCCAAAGGAGTTGCATATCTTCAAAATTATTGAAGAATTTAACCACTAAGATTTTATGATTTCAACTGAAATAATAGAATCATCCATTCATTTAATGGAAAGGACCTTTAAGATCATCGATTCCACCAGTAAATTACAGTTATTGTTAAGAATATGTTTTCACTAGAAATTGTTAGATCATTTCCTCTTTATACATTTGAAGTAAGATATTGCAATAAGTTAAATAAATAATAAAACTAGCAGCAAATTATGAATCAAATCAAGTATCTGGCAGAGAGAGGAGGTTTACCTGCATTAGGACATAGATAACAAAGAAGTTGTGGGTCAGTATCTGAAATCAAGTAATGAATACTGTACCTGGTGACAGTACAATAATGGAAAATAAGTATATGTATTTGCCCTGCTTAGTAGTATTCTGTGTGTTTGCATGTGGTGGTTTAGTTTTCTTTGTTTTGGTCTAGGCCTTCCCTGGTAACAGGGTTATAACTAAGGAAGTATTTCACACCATTCCTTTACGTAATCAGGGGTATATAAGATGAGGAGAAAGGTTTCCTCCCTCTCTCTTCCTTTCGGGTGTTTGGAGGACATCAGGTCTCAGTGTGTCGGCTTAGCTCATATCTCTATGAGCTGAGGTCTATTTGAGAGCTGTTGTCCGAAAGCCACATGGAGATAGAGGAACTGCTTCTCTTGAGGGAAGTTTGTTGAGAATTTATTGTTAGTTACTTTATTAAGCTTTTCCCTGAGTTTTCAGGTGTGTGCATCTGTTTTGTTTTTACCCATTTTTGTCCCTCGTCTTCGCCTTTGCTTTCCCCTCTTTTCCCTTTTGGGGTTCTTTGGTATTCCTGTTCCGTATATTCATAGTGTTTAATTGTATATAACTGTAATATATGTGAATATATATGTATACTTTTACTACAATTGTCTTTGGTTACTTTTTTTCTTCTCTCTCAGGAGAGGGGAGTCTGTGTGGCCAACAGCTGGGTTTGACAGGGAGCCAACCCAAACCTCCACATTGTAATATAGATGTTGTAGAATGTAGGACCATATTTTAGGACCAACATCCTGGTGAGATATGAAGAGCAAGGGAGTAAGATCAGTAAGACCAGATGTCTACCACCTGTTCTTATACAGGGATGGTCCTTCCTCTAGTAAAGACATATAAGTATCTTTTTAAAAGTGAAGCAGTATTTTTGTGTTTAGTTATGTCTGTAATAAATAACAATAACTGCAAAGACTACTTAGGATGTTATAAACAAATATTTCATTGCATTTTATTTCACCCTGTCTCAAGGCAAAATGAGATAACTAACTTAACAACAAAGACTGCAACAGAGCCAATCAACCAACTGAAACACTAAAATGCAACCAAACAGTGCATTTTGGATCTCTAGCACATTACCTACTATATCAAAAGAGAGACACAGTGGGCCCTTGTTTGAACTGTATAGCCCAGAAGTTGCACCAGAAGCTGATGAATTTCCATCACATTCTGGTATGGGCTTTGGGCTGCCTGTTTGAATTCTGAAGTTCACAGAAAATATGCCACAGTGGGGGAAAAAAAAGGAGGGAGAAATGAATGCTCATATCTGAGAAAAGAAAAAAGCTGTGCTTACCAAAGACATTTATTTTCTATGGCAACTCTTCATGGACAAGGCTTCTTCCTGACCTCTCAGAAAATTCTGAAAAACACTACACCATGGATATTGTCCTTGAAAAGAGCACAGATTCATACTGAAATAAAATCAGGGGTCTCTCTTCCATTAGTTCCAAGGGGACACTTGAAAAATTCACCCTAATTTTTTCTGGCCAGGGAAAATGGAGAATTTTAATTTGGAGCTTTTGTGGACTATCATCTCTTTTCATCTATTTTACAATTATCAACCGCAGGGAAAAATTGTGAAATAAGATGTCACTACCATTGCGTATATCATAAGTTTTTCTGCTTATTTGACCCCTTTTAGATAGGTTGGAAGCCCCCACATGGACTTAGTAAATAATCTGAGATATTTCTTAATTGTGGCCTGGATAAGGAGAGAAGAGGAGAAAAAATAGTCCAGAGAGAGGGGCAAATTGCTAAACAAGACAATATGCTTATAACTAAATTTAAAGAGCAAGTGTAGTTTAATTAATCTTCTTGTCTTATTAAAATATTAAATGCCTCTCTTTAGTGAACACTACACAGACATGAATCATTTTTTGCTAACCTAGACATTGTTAGCATTCCATGGATATGCCAGTTATGTCACTCATTCCCCTAGGATTAGGTTTCATTATGTTTATCCATAGCAGTTAGTGAGTTACTATGCATGAAGATTAAATTATTCTAATGAGACAACTCATAAAACAGAGAAAAAGCACCATGAGGGAACATGACAGAATTTGACTTCATGGTGATACTTTAACGATTAGAGTAAGCAAACTTAAGTATCTTTCAATAGCAGAGTACCTTCTACTTGCTATAATAGAAGAGGTTCAAGCCACTGTAAACTTTCTTAAAACTGACTAAAATTTAGATTGTAAAGGAAAGTGTATGAACATTGGAAGTAAGAACAGGTGACACAGGAGGACTACAGAGATACCATTTGTCACTGTAGAAAGAATATTTATGAGACCCAAACTTGAGTTGAGTTCAATCTGGACAGTACTGTGAAGTACAAAAAACCCCCCCAAAACAAACAAACAAACAAAAAGCTTATAAGAATAAATTAACAGCAAAAGTGTGATTAGAGGTAACATTTTTCTGGNAGATCTACAATAATTTCTAATATCTATAAAATTAAAAGAATCAAAAATCAAAAACTAAAAAGACCCTGCGGCATCATACTTGATGAGGTTAGTTCACACTTACATATAGGGAAAAAGACAAAACAGAAATGTCTAATTACTTCTTCGACTCTGTCTTCAACACTGATAATGGGCCCTGGGACACCTAGAGCCCTGTGTAGGACAGCTGTGACTGGAGGGGTGATAAACTTCCAGCCAATTCTATAGTTCAAGACTTGCTGCTCCAGCTGGATACTTACAAGTCCATGGAGCCCAACAGGGATTCATTCTAGGGTACTTAAAGAGCTAACTGATATTAACACCAGAACTCTCTCCATTATTTTTCAAAGATCTTGGAAATCTGGAAAGGTCCCGGGGGACTGTAAGATAGAAAATGTTGTTCTGATTTTCAAGAGAGGTAAGAAGGAAGACCCTATTGATTACAAGCATGTCAGTCTTACCAGTGCCTGGTAAAACTATGAAGAAAGTTATTCTGGGACTTGCTGAAAAATAATTGAGACACAATGCAGTCATTGACCAAAGCCAACACAACTTCATGAATGGAAAGTCCTGTTTAGCTATCTTAATTTTCTATTGTTACAAGATCATGTACATAATCGACCAAGAGAAGCCAGTAGATGTGGATTTTATTTCTTATTTTAGAAAAGCCTTTGCTACTGTCAATCACAGCATCTTTTCTGGACAGATACACACTATGTGATGGGTGACTCATGAGTCAGGCTCAAAGGTTTATAATAAATGGGGTTACATCAGACTTGGTGGTCAGTCGCCAGTGGGATTCCACAGGGGCCAATTGTTCTTCAATGTTTTTGTAAATTATCTGGATGTAGGAGTGGAGTGTACATTAAGTAACTTTGTTGATGATGCTGAATTAGAATGAGCTATGGACTCCCTCAGGAGTAAAGAGGCCTTACAGAGAGATCTGGACAGACTGGAGAGCTGGGCAATCACCAAAGGTGTGAAATTTAACATGAGCAAGTGCCATATTCTGCACCTGGGTTGGGGTAATCCTTGTTATACATACAAACTAGGGTATGAGAGGCTGGAGACCAGCCCTACCCAATCTGGGGGATTGGGTTCATGGCAAGAGGAATATGAGTCAGGAGTGTGCCCTGGCAGCCAAAAGGACCAATCATGTCCTAGGATGCATCAAGCAAAACAGCCAGCCGGTTGAAGGAATTGATTGTCCAGCTCTGCTCTGCACTGGTGTGACCTCACCTTAAGTCCTGTGTGCAGTTATGGGTGTGGCAAATAAGAAGGATATAAAGCTATCAGAGAATGTCCAAGGAGAGCTATGAAGACGGTAAAAGGTCTTGAGGACAAAACTAACAAAGATCAGATGAAGTCTCTTGGTTTGTCCAGCTTGGAGAAGAGATGGCTGAGAGTGACCTCATCACAGTCTACAGGTTCCTCAAGCTTGGGCAGCAGAGGGGAAGGTGCTGATCCTCAGTCTCTGGGTAGGGGTAGGACACAAAGAATTGAAATAAAACTGGATCATGGGAAGTTCAGATTGGGCATGAGTTAACAACTGCTTCACTGGGAGAGTGACCAGTCACCAGAACAGGTTCTCCAAAGAGAGACAAGGGCACCAAGACTGACAGATTTCCAGATTATCTAGACAATTTTAGTCATATGGTTTAGTTTGTTTAGTTTTAGGTAATTTTGCAAAGGAGCAGGAGGGTGGACTTGATTCTTATGGATGTCTTTCAACTTGAGATATTCCGTTTCTATGATTTACCTGAAACAAATATAGTAAACATATACTAAAAAAAAATATAAAAAAATAAAAAATCAGAATGAAAGACAAGTACAGGTCTCACATAAACACAGGAATAGACATTCTGGTATGACAGCAATTTCCACAGTAAAGAAACTTTTACAGTTATGCTAGCAATGCAGCCATCTGCTCTGGGTAGCAGTTGACTATAGTTCAGACTTAAAAGAATTTCCTCGGTGCATGTGTGAAATGTCTGACTCATGCAATGATTTCTTTAGCCCCTGTGCACATGGAAGGCTCTCAATCATACCAGCCTAGATATTTACACAGGGTTTTGTATAGGCAATGGACAGTGACAAACTTGGTCTTACTTGTTCAGTTTTCCCTGAAGCTCTCACTGATCCCTTTTATAGTTTTCTATAGTGCCAGCTGATTCACTGTAAGCATCAAAACATTTACTGTTGCTTTCCCTCTCTTACCTTTTCCAGATAGAGAAAATGGAGCTGCTATATGCTTTATTCCTTTTCAGTTCACTTGTTATTTATGCAGTGCTTTCTTCTCAATAGGCAGTAACTCAGTGTATAGTAGCTAAAACTGTAACACCAGGCAGTATATTCTGAGGTGGGGTTTTTTTGCAGATATTGTTTCACTTTCTTTCCACTCAGTTATTCTGTCTATTTTCATGTTCATTCTGCCTCTTTTCAGATTCACAGTAGCATCCATGCCCTGAAATAGGTATTTTTAAAGCTTACAATATTCTTCTCATAAACTGATTCAACTCCCTCTTGTTAACATAAACTTTATTATTATTATTATTATTAATAGGTATTAATACACTGACTTCTTTTCTGCTTTATCACCCATACTAGTTGACAAAAGGTTTGAAGGGCAATCCATTTGTACTTGTGATCTTTCTCATAGGTACTAAGCCATTTTTCTGCAGCACCTTTGGGTCTTTCATCTCAAAGATGAGCATTTCTTCAGCTACAGAACAGTAATCGAAGCTTTCCAGCATATTGGAGTGAGTGGGACCCAGCTCAGATTGCTAATACCGTAGCATGACTAAGATTGCTTTTTTATGGGAAGTAATGGTGAACTAATAACTCATAGTTATCAAAATGAAGACATTTTCCTCACACTTCATCTTCCCGCTCATCTTGAACGATATTCTGCATATTTCTGGCCCATGTAAGCTGCTTTAACAGTACCTCAATAAGAAACAGTCAAAAATGTTTCCCCTACATAACAGTGAAACCCACAGTGACCTTCATATCACCAGAAACATAAATTTTTTTATTTTTTTTACCTTCTACAGCCTGGAGTTGTGGAAGGAAAAAAAGCATAACCTCTGCATCCACAGAAGTCACTGTCATATCAAGGGACATTACTATAGCACAGGGACAAAATCGGGACTGTACAGGTAGGTATGTAGTCAGACTGGCCACCTTAACGGAATCCAGAGCTCAGTCTGTCCTTTCCTATACACAGCTGGGTACGTAGATTTCCCATGCTTCTGTCCTACTACCTATTTATTTTTACAAAGAAGTTATCTCTAACCGTGAGAAATTTCTTCAAAGAATGACATTTTAACAAATCTTTTAGTCTGAACATGCAACTTATATCGATGCATGTGTGTCTATACATGAACACACATGAACATTCAGTTTCATGATAGTCTTAACAAACACTCCATTATGCCTTATTGCCAAGAAAATAGAACTGACATTCTTTCTCATTACATTTAGGCAACTTCCCATTCTGTTCCCTGTGTATCCCATTCTACAAAATTCATCCACATCGTGTGTTTTATACTGGTAGTTTAATATCAATTGTTTTTCTACTGTGATCTTGCAAAATGAGAAAGCACTTAATCAAGAGATATGCTACCATTCTAATCTGACAATAACAGCAAAAAGACAAGTGTTACCTCTTGACGATTGTCAATGACATTAATAGATTTGAAAGCGGAATAACAAGCTAATCTCTATGTTCCTAAAGTTATGTGATTAACTTCAGAGGTGAACCTTTGTTAAAGGCCTCTGATCATCTCATAACATTTTCAATTTTTAGTTGTTTGGTTTTTCGTTTTTTCCATAGTGTGAAGACAGTTTTGGTTTCCCCATCTGAAGAGTGTGTGTAATATAAAAATCGGATATCTAGTCTGAATTAAAGGATAAGATTTAGGATATCAAGTTAATTAGTACCTGTGTTTGTTAGTGTTCAATTAGCTGATCATTTTTCCAGTTTGATCTTTCCTCTTTTAGTCAGTAAGTACCTGGTATTAATTTAGATTTATTCCTACATTCAAACACTGCACCACTATATTGAACAGTCTTGTTTCTTTTTGCTTTGAGTACTCAACAGTGGAAAGAAATGTTTTCTTTCACAATATTTTTTCCCATATCACTCTTAGAGTAAACTTAAAAATTGCTTGAATTTTTTTTGGAAATAATACATTTATTACAATAGAAATTATTCCATCTCATAAAATCCAACAGTCAAATAGTTAAAAAGAAAAAAGTTAAGGAGAAAAAGCTGAGAAAATTTCTTTACAAAGTGAAATTGTAGAAATGAGTCTATCTAAATGAAGTTCTAGTAGTGAAAATGTAGCAATTACCAGCAAAAGCTTTCAATAAAATGGCAGGCTAGAATTAAAGAGAGAACTTCTTCCAGGTTTTTATCTTCCATATACAAAGGGAATATATATGAATGAGCACTATGACATTAGCTTATGCTTGACATGAGAACATGTAGAGTTAGAATAAATGTACAATAAAAACTCTTGACATCAAACATTAAGATTTACATTTCCCCATCTGCCCCTCAAGAATAAAAAAAAATGGCCTATCAATTTAAATTTTTTTCTGAGCACTTAAAAATTTACAGGTCACATATTATTATTAGAAACTGTGTTCAGAGTGTCATTAAACTAAAACTGTACTTTGAGAATTTTTCCAATCATCTCTGTCATTCAAGTAAAGTGATGGCTTTTCTTATCAATTCTTATCAATTCTTATCTTCCAGTTCTTTCACTCAAAAGTCTAAAACTGCATAGCAAAGACATTTTTCTGATCTGACCTCTCGGTTCAGTTAATTTGCTATGCTACATTTTTTAGCATTCGATTTGAAAGCAAAAGATGTTTTGTTTTATGATATGATACAATATGATTAAAAGGCATAAAAATCCATGTTTATGCATGTTGTCTAATTACATATTCTTTTCTCTCTCAGTCTTTATAAATGTATGAAGAAGAGAAAACTACTGCTCACTGTCTCCATAGAGACACCACCACAATATCAAGAAAAAACATTTTTATTTCAGTACCTAATGGATTTGCCTCCTGAGCAAAACTACTCAATAAGAAAAGTGCCAGGAATAGAAAAGCCATTCATTAGAGTATTGATGCCCCAGAGTCTCTTTGATTTTTCAATTTTATAGATATTAGAAATTATTGTAGATCTAATGTATTAGTAATATAACTTTAGTGCTGAATGTTTATACACCCATGACCCCTATCCTAACAACCCTTAGAATTCCTTAAAGCTGTTTAGTCTGTATTTCAAGGTAGAATTGCAGAAAAACACCATGAAGCCTGAACCACAAGATAAAGACAGGGACAGAAGGACCTCCAAGTCTGAAGCTTTGGAAGGCCTCCTAGGACCTGATGTGCTGTGAAGAAGACAACGAAGATGAAGAGAGGGTCCTGGGGCCCCAGACCTAATTCCTGAGGGGGCGTGGAGAGGGTGGTATGGGGGCAGGACTGAGTGAAATACTAAAATGGGATTGGATGGACACTATTATAAAAACCTGTAACTTAATTGTAAAAGAGAGAATTCTCATGTGAATGTATTCCTGAGAGCCGGTGTTTGGCTCATTAAAACTCTTACTTGTTTATCTTATCTCCTTACTGACTGCCTGGATTTTTTACTGCGCTCCTTTAAGGCATCAGTATGCAGCTCATTGTAATCTGCACTGGCTTGGTCTGTGCTAAGTGATTTAGCACAGTATTTAGAATTGTTGGAGAAATAGATTTTTTTTTTCAGATTTGTTTACTTTGCCAGATTCAGGGATTATTTAAGTTCATATTCCGATTTAAATGACACAAAAGAACCCTCTATTTCTCTCAATATAGGAAAATTAATATTTTCATTGGCCTTGGAACTAAACTTGGTTAAAAAGAGAAGATATTTATTTGAGGAAACATTCTGTATAATTTAACTGTTAATTATGAGAAGGATTTTTTTATTCAGAAAGTAGAACTGGAAGCATGTGATGACTGCCTGCAAGACTAACACTCTATACTAGAGTTTGCATGTGATTCAAGGCTATCCACAAGGTAGTATGTCAGAGCTGTAATTTCATATTCTGAAAGAGACAGGCAATACAGAATCTTAACATTTTTTCATACTTTAAATAAACAAATGCTTAAAAGAAGTTCCTCACCTATAGTTGTTTTCTTTATGAAACATTTCTATTTCCCCTGCAAAATACAGCGTGGAGTTATATAGCATTATTAATTTACAACACAGTTTCATAGTATTGATATTAATAATCAATTACACTGGTAGACTCTACTGACCACAGTGCAATTCATTATGTGAACAGAAAAAAAAACCCAAAACCCCCCGAAATCCAAACCAAAATAAAATATATGTTTTCCCAGGTAACTTAGGCATGTTAACACAAAACTTCTGTAAGAATATATGTGATTTGGAAATTTTTAACTTCTTATGAGGGTCACATTTACTTATGCATTTTTTTATAGTGTGCAAAATGGATTTTAGCTCACTGGATGAATTTTAAGTCTTCTGAAAAAACAATTTCTTGTTGCAAGGAATTTCAGATAAAAAGACATACTAGACTAGTATTATTGTAGTTATAATGTTATCAAAAAAACAATGCCACCTGAATAATCTGCAGCTGTCCTCTTTTTGAACTAAATATACAATGATTTTGAAAGAGGATATTAACTCTAATTCTACTGATACCACCAAGGTTAGATATCCCTGTTTTAATTCCTGTTTCCTCTCATGGATATGAACATATTTCCAGAAACCCTTTCCAAAATAGAAAAAAACAATAACTACACAAACAAACAAACAAAAAACAAAAACCCCAACCTATATACCATTTTCAGCTGAGGGGCGTTGAGATGCCTCTTTACACCAAGTTCCACTCCTATTTATAATACTGTAAAATAAAACAGGTTTTATCAATACTTGTCAATTGGAAGATCATGGGTGAAGAAAGAAGTCCTCCCACTTTTCCAAATATTTTTGAGTAAAGATGTCTGAAAACGCCTTAAAAAAATATTAAACAAGAGCACTGAGCATCCCAATCAGATTTCCAGGAGCACTGAACTACTCACTGAGACATGTAAAAAGAAAGAGTATTTGTCATTGTATTACAGCAACACTGGTAGAGCTTACTGACTGCGGTACAATTTTAGGTAGTCTCATTTATTTTAGTAGGGTAAAGACTCATGATTTGATGTGAGATGGCAGTAGAGGAAATAATTAAGTTTGAAGCATTGGGTAGAAACTGAAATTTGCTCTGGGAAAAGGGAAGAAGTAAATGAAATATTCTACTCTTTCATGTGGTTTAAAATAAAATATTAACTACAGAATTCCTTAGTTGACTGAGCAGGAAAAGATTAATGCTATTATTAGATTAATTCAGATCTGCTTGAGCAAATTATAATAACATATTGTGCTGGTGTTGGACAAAACAGTACCATTTTAAGGTAAAAAATAAGAAGCCGTTATTGTCATCTCCCATGGCTCTCTGTGATACTTTCTGCTGAACGAAAAGCCACCAACACATTGCACTTTGAGTCTCTCTGAACAGAGTGTCATCCTAATCAATTTGTCAAAGGCCAAATAGACATATTCATGCGAAAAATACAAAGGAAATTGCATTATTCAATTGCATTAAAGGCACTTTTGCTCGAGAGAGATACTTAGAAAAGAAGCTATTTTATTTTCTGGTAGCTCAGATATGTGCTTCTTTATTATGCCTGTTTTACATTAGGTTGTCAAGTGAGTGAAAGAGTATTCAATGACAAATTTTTATTTCAAATTGCAAACTTCAAAACTAATTTGTCTATTCGGGGACTTACCTTCAGGAAATTACATTTTTTACCTTAGTTTTTAATTTAAAAATACTTTTGATTTATCCTGAAAGAAAATCCTGAGGATTTATCCTGGAGAAATCTGCAATTCTGAAGTGATGGTACCACAGAAAATTATGTACAATATTGATGTAAGAAAGAAATTATATAATCCTTTAAAAACATTTAGCATGTAAAACCAGCAGAACAGTACTGATATTGGAAGCAAGAACACTTAGGTCTAACAATTTCCATCAGTTAAGAGATGCACAACTCCATTTGAAAATTACAATCTCCATCTCTATAAGATGATCTGAGAAATCTGAAATTAGACCAGACTTTCAGACATTTCTTGGCAAATTAGCTATTTTGTTTAGATTTTTGAGTTCTCTGTAAAAAGCTGAGAGAAGAGACCTATGCTCTGAACAACATACAGTAGAGTAGAAGGTGACTGGCCAATGTGCCATTTGTAATACCCATTAGTAATAATTAATTAATAAAAAGTCCATGAAAACTATGTGGGAAACTGGAAAGTATATTTCCAAGCACTTTATTCACACAGAAAAACATAGTTTGGTATTTGAAAGTGTTAGTCAGACTTTTAGGATATCAGTCTCCAAAGAAATCCTTATTTCATGCAAATAAAACAAATCTTATTGGGATGAAATAACATCCTAAATAATAAATAAATAAATAAACAAAATAGTGAAGCATAACTGTAGGAAGAAACCATATGAAATACAAAATAAAATCGAAGTTGGGAAAAACCCCTCTGTTTTCAAACAGATTTTAAAAATCTATGGAACTGTTGAAAACTACTTCTACATCACCTACTATTTTTCAGGTCAAAATTATTTACAATAGATCTTGAAATCCAAAAGTAGGCTAAAAAGGTATATATAGTTTAGAAGAGTAAAATAATTTTTTGGTAAAGAAAATAGTAGGTAATTGATCCAACCTTCTGGTCTGTAAAGAATACTTATTTGAGGTACAGCTACTTTTCTAAAGTTTAACAATTTTCCATGACTGCCCCCTTTTATCCCTTCATAGCTTTATTTTCCCAAATTTTTTACTGTCCAAGGCACCTTGACTGATTCCTCTGACTATCCTTCTGATCCCACTGTATATTATTTCATCCTACAATGCTCATAAAGCAAATTATTCTCAGAACTATTTTGCTTTATTACAACTATATGCTTAAAAGTAGGAGGAAGGTTTGAGATTCTTGATGTAAATTATTACCTTCTGGAGCTCTTTTAAAATAATAATTAAGATTGTTCTCAATGGAAACTCTTTGTTTTGAAAATGTAGTTTTAGAATACAAATGTACACTAGGTACACTTTGTAATTATTTCTATATCCTTAGCGTAAACTGTTTACATGTTAGGTTATAAAGTTAGGCATGTATAGCAGTGGCTGAAGGAATGATGCTGAAATCATCACTTCATTTTTCTTCTCTAGATTAAAGCAGATAAATGTCTATTTTCAATGCTTGAGGTGTGATTGTGTGAATTATAACAATGGCAAAGGAATGAATTATTAATGGAACAAATAATGACTATTCTTGCCCAGACATACTTCTCTAGATTTGGGTATCCAGAGAGGACTTCTATGTGTTGTTTTGTTGTTTTGTGTTGAGGAAAATTGTGGCTGCAGTGAGAATGTTTTCTGAAACACTGGATATACTACTCAAAAAAAGGCCTAATATGAAAGTACACTGTGGTGTTTTTGGTTTTTTTTTTCCAGCTAGGAAATAAAATCATGCCAGTAAATTAAATTACAAACTGATTTTCAAAAGCAATCAGAATGTACACTTGAGAACTTCAACAAAACCCATCAGAACTACACACCTAAAGAGATTTATAATTTTGTCAGGAGCATGGAATGATTCACATACACTTCAATAAGGTTTGCTGGAATATAATTTCTCTTATATCCCTCTATATTATGTGTTTAGACTAGGTTGGTTCTTTGAATTTAGACATAAATATGTAAAATAAAAAAAATATAGTATGTTCTCAAATAGTTTAAGAGTTTAATAGTTTACCAGTCATAAGCAGTCAAGCCTGAAAAGAAGGACTCGGTCCAACAGAAATAATTGATTCTAGAAAAAATTCATGCTAGCCTGAAGATTTCTGTGAAGAAAAGGTGTTCGGTACCTATCAAGTTACTAAAGCTCACTCTACCTAGATAAACAGATGGGGAATTTAAATTGTGGAGTCCTATTCAGCTGTAAGTGTATCATACTGAGTTGGGATTTGAGTATCTCTATTAACAATTTTGTCCCTTAAGCTCTTCTTTTCCTTGGACTGTATTATAGATGTCCAAAAAGGAAATGCTCCATTTACAGTAGAAGAAAAAAATATTCATTGAACTAACTCAAATTTTGTTTTTCTTGTAAGAATCTATTCATCCCTCAGAAACTATGGCTTGCAGTTTTTATGACAAATCAGTCAATCACCCAAGAATATCTCTACAGTGTTAGCCCATATAGGTTTTCAAATATAAACAGATGGGAGTAAATCCAACATGTTTTATTTAAGATTTTTTGTTGTTGTTGTTGTTATACGTTTTAACTTCGGTGGGCTTAACACCATAGATCACTTCTGGAATATACTTATAAATACTACAGTAGAACACCAATTTTTTATTTTTTTTTTAATTCCATGATTTATTAGTTCCACGAGTAACATCTAATTAAATTGTTGGTACAATTTTCCAGGACACTTTCAGAATAGTCTTAGTTATCCAAAATAGTTTGCATGTAAAAAGGACAGAAATGGGGTGAAGTATGATGGACAATAAAAACATACAAGCACATTTAATAAGAAGAATTCAACACAAAAAGTAACCTTCAAACAGCATTTCAGACTTTCCAGCAGGCAAAAAAACCCCAAAGAAAACAACCCAAACACTCAAGTGTTTCTTGTGCTTGTATAATATTCAGCATAGCAACACTGTGGATCCAAACCAACAATCTTCTAACCTTTAAATATAGTAATTCTGTTCTATTCCAAGAGTTTTCTGCATTTGTATATGTGTGTATGCATGAGAAAGAGAGATTGTGTGCATATACAAAGAGAGAAAGAGGTAGAAATCTGACAGGATCTGTGTTAAAAAGGTGCTCTTTAGCTACTCCAGATGCTAGGAAATATGAACACTGCAATTATTTTTAGACATTTTTAGGATGCTTTTGTTACACTGCTGTTCAATTAGACTCATCTTGGATGGAGAGGCAATATACATGGTTTATCAGCCACTACTGTATTAATGTGTACAGGAGGAGATGGATTTTGACTTTGTCAAGTAATACTTGACAAACAGTTATTTCTACAACAGAAAGAGTGGATGACCTTGATAATATATATTTGTGTCACTCCATTATCTCTCCAACTGAGATATAGAATAAGGTCAGTAAATCAGACCATCAGTTTACCACTTGAAGAATAGAATTCTGCACAATTTTCTTTCTACCTTCCTTACTACTGGGAATGTCTATAACTATGTATTTAAGATACTTCTTAAAATATATTTTTTAAGTTTAATTTCACCATGTTCCTAAAAATAACTTTTGCTCATTCTACACCACTATGCTAACTTCTTCACTTTGCTAAAATAAACTAAAATACCCAAACATATAAATACACAAAAGTCATGTTTGCAAAACTGATAAAAAGAGCTCAATCTTCTCAGGGTTTTCCAACACACCCAAGTGTGCTTTTTGACATAGATTATAAGTCATATTTGTAGCACCCAAATTATTGATGGATGTGTCATCAAACTATATTATACATACTCTTTAGCATAAATACTGAAAGCAAAAAGATTATTACTGAATTGAATAAAACTAAAGAATTGCATTCAGCATGAATGGACAGAAGCTATGATTGCAAGAGGTCAGATTTTATGATACTTAGTCAGCAGTCTTACTACTGAATTATCCTTATTCAAAATTAATTACTTCTAAAATGTAAAGGTTGGAAAAACTAGCCAGAAAATTACCTTTTGGAAATAAAGATTTTGCTACCAGAATAATAGAATTCATTTCAGATTCTAAATGTTATATTTTTTCAAGTAGATTCATGTGCCGACTGTCCTGACTTTTTAAGAACCCACATAATTCTGTATGTTTAGATGTGTGGATAATCCAAACTAAAGACCTAAGTACAATGATAGCCATACTATCACTAGTTAAATGCAGAAGAAGAAAATGTTTAGGATGGACACAGGCAATAAATACAGATGAAAATAGGCAACAAAGAAAATAAGAGGGGCAAAGGCAGAGTGGCTTTTTCAAAAATATTCCTGATTTTGGTTACATTACAGGAATTACAATTCCAAGGCATTAAATTTTTGACTATGAATGGATTTTTCCAGAGAAAAAAATTCCTTCTTTTTCTGCCTGTATGCAAAAGCATTTGTTGAAACAGAGCTTTACACTAAAAACTGTTCTGATAGCATACATGTGATTAACTTATGCTATGAAAGCTAAATCTGGGCAGTCAGCTATTTGACACGAAATTTCAGAATAAGAAGTAAAGATGGGAGAGAGAACCTCATTTTTCTTACAATAAAAGGAAAGATTTTTAAGTGTTTTGTTCAAAACTTAGTATTTTCTTTTTCTGACTGATGAAGCTTCCTTTGCAGCCTTTATTTGTAATTAAGTTACTCTAAATATGCATCATATGAACATCTAAATAAGAATATATCAAAATTTTCTGTGTGGCTGTTGCCTCAACTCAGAGAAAAGATAATAAATGGAGCAAGAAGACATTAGATACACTGGGTGCACTAACTATACAGTATATTCCTTAAGACATATAAATCTATGTCAACTTTCAGTTATATCATGCTCTTCTCACAAAGTAAGTGCTAAAACAGTTCTGCTTAAAGAATGTGAATACTAGTCGCTTAGGTCACTGAAATTAAAGCCTAAATTCTAAAGGTGTCTGGCAACTACTGATAATGATAAAGCTAATGCAAGCAATGAGTATTTGCACACCCAGCTGGTGGGCTGTACCAATTTTATTCAGAGACTGAGCAGTAAAACAGTAGAAATAATATTATATGTGCTACAAATTAATTGTGAGCTGACCATAACAACTCAAATAGACCTGAGGTTATGTGGCCAGTTATTCATTTGTTGTCAAAAAGTCCCAGCAGATCCAGGAAACACAGTAATTAAGAGGAAAAATACAAGAACAGAAGGGAAACTTCAATGTGTTATTGCTAGTGTTTGTGCTGAGTTTGGGTTGATATCACAGAAAGGGTGCAGTAGAACTAGCAGAAAATAGAAAAAAGCCTGTGAGAAATACTGAGTATAGGAAATGGCTTCTGCTTTGGGAATGAGAAAATAGACTGTAACCATCCAGCTTTGAAAAGTGAGAACTGAGGAAACCAGAGACCTGCTTGGTCACCGGCATGATAAAGATCAATTGTGGCCATTTTTTCACCTTGTGCTAGCACTTCTTTTACCTCATAGTTTGAAAGGAAAAGAACACACAGATTGTGCAAGGATAAGCAAATTTCACTTAAACTGAAATAAAAAAAGAACTTTACAAAGGGGAAATTAACTTATTCTAAACTGATTCTGAAGTCATCTTAAGATCATATAGTTTCTACCTGAAATCACAGAGTACCCAAGAAGTACTAAATGTAACCATATACTTTTCAATGTATTTATGAACCTTAATATTATGTTTGGAATCTAATTATAACAAAACAGAAAAAAAAAAGGAAATAAAAGGAGAACTTTCGTGTGCATTTAGCAACCCTAAACACCACGTTGATTCATCATGAAAAGGATGAGCCTTTACAAAATTCAGTGATTTTATGGAGTCTTTCTATTTACAATCAATTTCCCTTTTGCTTTATATCATGATGCTTCACCATATTGAACTTGTCATTAAAGTGGGATATGGAATGGAAAAAGGACTCTGAAAATTATTAAATTTTGAAAAGTCAGGGGATTTTAAAGATGGTATTTTCAAACCACATTAAACGGAGCAGGCTGAAAAGTACTCCTTAGGCTATTAGCATTATCAACCATTGACTTTATGAAATAGTCACATTAGAAATAGTTATTTTCTTTTTTATGTTTTCTATCAATGAAACAAATTTTTATTGAAAAGGGAAACAAACAGCCTTCTAAGAAAGTTGCTGAAAACAACTGACACACAGCATTTTCTAACAGACTTCAAGCAATATGGAATATTCTGAATGCAGTTTTAGTCTTCAACTATAAAAAATATAATTTTGCTATTAAAAAAATTAAGACTGTCTGTAAGATATATGCCTGTAGTAATTCTTATTTATTTTCTCTGAAGCAGCTACTTATTCAGCAATTTTAGTGAAGGAAGAGCACCCCACTCTGTGTACTTAAAGTGGCAGAAAAGGTGTCTGGAGGCAAAAAAGTGGCCAAAGTTGATTTGATCAAAATATATGGGCTAAGAGTAGACTTAGAAAACCAGTTTCAGCATATAAGTGAAATCTATTGTCAAGTTTTACTTTTCATTTCAAGATAAGTAAGTTTTCAGATGTTTAGATTATACTGTGGTCTACAGTTACTGACAGCTACGCTGGAACTAACTTCTCAAGTTTTTCCTGTGCTTCTTTCTCATGCTCAAAATATTACATATTTTGCTATTTCATAGCTTTTCCCATATTGAAGAGACAATGTTAAATTATGCAGTAGACAAAAAGAAAAATCAGGGAAAAAGGAAGTGGAATAGGAGAAAGCGTTCCAAATTTTGACTTATTCTCATCACACTATTTACCAATTAGGACTATATAAAAAGAAAGAGGCACAACACTTTAAGTATTTTTCTTTTCTTTTCTTTTCTTTTCTTTTCTTTTCTTTTCTTTTCTTTTCTTTTCTTTTCTTTTCTTTTCTTTTCTTTTCTTTTCTTTTCTTTTCTTTTCTTTTCTTTTCTTTCCTTTTCTTTTTTCTTCTCTTCTCTTCTCTTCTCTTCTCTTCTCTTCTCTTCTCTTCTCTTCTCTTCTCTTCTCTTCTCTTCTCTTCTCTTCTCTTCTCTTCTCTTCTCTTTCTCTTCTTTTTTTTTAAAAGAAGCTTACACAGAGATATAAGAGAGACCTTTACTTAAAAAGGTTACTTTGAGAAACACCTTTGTGTAAAATTAGAAAATATTGCTGGTCAAATATCTAATACTTTCATCAACTCTGCTAAATGGGAAAACAAATATTGTTTAAAGCAGCAATTATACTGTCTGAAGTTTATATATTGATTATGCACATTATATATTATTATTTCACTGACATTTATATATAGTTATATACAACATATATATTAACAAATTTATTCATCCAACAAGTTGTGTTAGTTATCATTAAGAAATTGGTCAGTTAAAAATTCCTTTGTTTGATTTTCTACTACATTGGAACTTCCAGTTGAGATTTCAGTCTTCAGAATTACAATAGTAATCAGAAGTCATGAGTGCGGTGTGATTAGTAGGTAACAAAGGTCACAGAACACAGGTCACCTTCATAGTTATATAGGTGGTAAAAATAGAGAAATGTCCTGACCCTAAAAAACTCCCTCTAACTATTTCTTAAAGTTACTACTCCAAAACCAGACAATTTTTCTGAAGCATGCTGTGCAGCTAACAAAACCAACCTTTGCTGATGAAAGTTACTTTCTTCCCTTGATTGCAAACAGAACTTAAGGGAAAAAAAAAAAAAAAACAAACCTCCCAAAACATAAGAGCAAAAACCCCTTCTGCTGGTAGGATCTCCATACATAAACCAGAATATATGTGTGGTTTAAGTCTGTGCCTCATTTTCATTTTGAGCTTGTCTTTCAGGAGAGAAACCTATAATTCATTATCTCTTGTGAGAAAAAGCCTTAAGGTATTATGCAGTTCCACATAATTTACAAAAGCTCTTGGAATCAACAGGAATTAACTCAAACAACTCCACAATATTCAGTAACTTTCTTTTATTTTTTCCTCTCCCTCCCCCTTATTATTTATTTTTATTTGACAGAACAATAGAAAAGTTAAAACCTTGAAATTACTGCTTTCACAAGCATCTCCAAATTCCATATAAACTTTACATTGAAACCTGGAAAATTTAATTGTGTGTTCATATCATGTATTATTTTAAAGGCGGTTTTGTTCAAAATTTGTCCAAAAACTCCTGCAGTGTATTTAAAATAACTTTCTTTCTCCTGCAAGTTACTGGTTTAACTTTAGAGGTACTTGGTTTTCTCATAAAAGAAAGGTAAGAATTTTTTGGAGTGAACCAGACAAAGACATACAAAGAAGATAGAGACATTGGAGCATCTGTCATATGAGGAAAGGCTGAGAGCTGAGACTTTTTAGACTGGAGAAGAGGAGGCTTGGGGGTACGTTATCGATGTATACGAATACCTGCTTTTGAAAGAATGAAGATGAGGGAGCCAGACTCTTCTTGGTGGGTGGCATCCAGTAGCAGGGCAAGAGTCAATGGGCACAAATTGAGACACAGGAAAGTACATCTAAACACAAGAAAACATCTATACTGTGAGATTGGTGAAAAACAAGCATAAGCTTTCCAGGGAAGTGGTAGAGCTATTATACTTGGAGATATTCAAAACCCAAGCAGACACAGAACTAAGCAAGCTGCTTAAGTTGCCCCTGCTTGGGCAGAAAAATTGGCCCAGATGTCCTTTCCAACTTCAATCATTCTGTTGTCTTCTCACTGTTTCCTCCAGTGCTTTCTCTTCTCTCCTCCAAACTTTGAACCCCGATCTTTAACTTTCTTCAGGCTGCAGCTAAATCTCACAAAACAAAACCGACAATACGCTACAGGGAACTTTTTGATTTGTCTACATGAAGAGGTAAGAAACACTTTGACGTGAATTTGTGTGTTTTTTTTCACTTTACTTTTCATAATACATTGAACTATGTGCTAATTAGCCACAAAAAGAAGGCAGCCTAGAACAATAGTCTGAAAGGACTTGATGTCAGAGGCTGCTGCTGTATAAAGCAATACAGCTAACCTCCTTGAATTCCTTAGTGCCTTCTTTCTTTTCTCCTTCCCTCCCTTTTTTTTTTCACCCTCTTGGACCCTTCCTGAATCTGACAAGTTATATTTTTCGAAGCAAGTGTCATTGTTGATCTGAGGACTTAGCACTGCTAAGATAAATTCTCCAGCAGCCCAAGTGCATGAAGTCTGCTTCATCCCAGTTCTTGTTCACTTGCCAGAGGTACAGCACCACTTGATGGGAGAAATGCATTTTCATTGAGCTGTGAAGGAGGCTTTATTTTAAAATGAACAATTCCATTACTTTCTTTTATGCATACTGCTTAAAGCGGCTGTGGCACAGCAAATGTCTTTTTGCCATCACATGTATCAATAACACTCTACATTCATTCTGCGCTGCTTCTGCAGAATCTTAAGATACTAAAAACTGGAAAACCCATGAAGATGAACCTACCAAAATTAACCAATACTTAGTTTTCAGGAACACCAGTTGGGCCAACTTTTAGACCTCTTCTAATCATTAAATGAAAGTTGAATATGCTAAATTTTGCAGTGTTTTGGGGTTTTTTTTTGGTTTTGGGGGAATTTGGGGCGTTTTTCTGTGTTTTTTTTTTTTTAATGGTCATTTTAGGATAACTTCATCACGTTTGGTGCTTAGCAGGGCAAACAAGTACTAGGCAGTAAGGTCTACACCTAAATAAGATCATGTATTTTCAACAGGTATTAGATTATATGTTTTTATTCTTGATGATAATCAGAAATGAGTTTAATTTGGCAGGCTGTGTGGCATTCCATCCCCCTCCACATCAATTCCCCTACCCATCTGAATCAAGACCCCCAGAAGATTTCTTAATCAACAAGTTGAGATGCTCATACAGTTTTCCCTGAGCAAGCAGTGGAATTGCCAATTAGTGGTGACACGTATTTTGAAAACATATTCACACTGAGTAGCATCTGCTTTCACTGCATCTTTTCTACTAGTATCTTAGGAAAAGAAATCTCATTCTGCTGCTACAGTGTACTATTATTCAGTGCAAATTTTCATAAACCTTGCAAAAACCAAATACAGAACTCTACTTCAGAAAAGCACAGCCTAAGAATATTGAGTAAACAAAAGATAATTTTACATCATTTTATTTCTTAATCCCAGCTACAGTGATAATGCTGTCCTTGAATCTTTTAATCTAAGCAGCTATATTTGTTTAGAGCTCCCAGTTTGTAGCATAGAAATATCATTTATGTTTCATTCAGTGGGGTTCCACATGTTAATATGTTGATTCTGTTTAAGAACCTGTAGCGAGATACATTATTGATTATAGTCATGGTTCTTCCATCTGTTGACTGACTTCAGTCAAACCAAAGGTTCTGGGAACTAATTATTGTTCTGTGCATAGAGCTGAAAGTCACAAGTTTTATTCAATACAGTGAAGAGAGAGGGTCATTGTCATCTTAATACTTCATCGTTGGCCTAAATAAGCAGAGCAAATATATGTATTTTTGCATGAAATTTCAAGATGTTTCTAGATTAGATATCTGAGTAACATGATTAAGTGCAGTGTAAGCATGGCTCAATTTCAGTAATATTATATACAAACAAATGACAGAAATGTTTAAATTTTGTTATAGATTTATGTGTAAAACATCCTTGACATCACACATTTATTTCACTTTCTCTATTTCTCTACACCTAGTTTTGCAAATTGTAATACAGTTCAGATTAAAATTAGGGTCATTTTATTCTTCAGCAACAACTTCAGTTTAGCTACTATTAACAACTGTACTCTTAATCTATCAGAAATTAAGAACCCAAATATGCAAATATTTAAATTAAACAAAGCTGAACCAAGAATCAAAGAATGAAACATGAAATTATAGAATGGTTTCAGTTGGAAGGGACCTTACAGATCCTTACAGATCATCTAATCCCAACCCTGCTGCCATGGGCAAAAAGCCTTCCACTAGACCAGGCTGCTCAAATTTCCATACAATGTGACCTTGAACATTTCCAGGGATGAGGCATCCACAGCTTCTGAGAACAATCTGTTCCAGTGCATCACCACCCTCACAGTAAAGAATTTATTCCTTATATCAACTATAAATCGCTCTCTTTCAGTTTAAAACCACTGTCCATTGTCCTGGCAAATTGTCCACAGTCCTTGGCAAAATGTCTCTCTCCATCTTTCTTATAAATTCCCTTTTATACATCAAAGGGCCGCAACAACCTCTTCTCAGAGCCTTGTCTTATCCAGGTTGCACGACCACAAGTATCTCAGCCTGTCTTTGCAGGAGAGGTGTGCCAGCATTCAAATCATTTTCATGGCCTTCCCCCAGAGCAGCTCTAACAGGTCCATGTGTTTTTTGTACCCAGAACTGAACTCCAGAAGTACTCCAGGTGAGATCTTGCAAGAGCAGAATAAAGTGGGGAGAATCCCTGCCATGACCTGCTGTCAACACTTCATTTTATGCCCAGGATACAATTGGCTTTCTAGGCTGCGAGGGCACAGTGTTGGCTCATATCTAATTTTTCATCTGCTAGAATCCTCAAGTCCCCTGCACGACTGCTCTTAATAACTACATTCCCCAGACTGTTTTGATACTGTGATTGCCCTGACCCAGGTGCATGACCTTGCACTTGGCCTTGTTGAACTGTATGAAGTTCACAGACATCCATTCCTCAAGCATGTTCAAGATCCCTCTGGATGGCATCCTACCCCTCTAGCATATCAGTTGCATACTCAGCTTGGTGTCATCTGCAAGCTTGCTGAGTTTGCACTCAGTCCCACTGTCTATGTCATTAAGAAAAGTTTTGACCAGTGTGGTGAAAGTCTGAAAGAAACGTCTCAGAAAAGGGGTCAGTTAGGGAAGCCAAGTAGAAAACCAGCACCTTTTTTAGCGTAACTGAAAGATTCATGTCTACCCAATAAAAGTTTTTCTGTTTATGACAAGAAAAGAAAATAAGTGCCTCTGAAAATTCCATTGCTAATGGATTTTGTTTCTCCTCGCTAATATAGTTCTAAAGATAGATTTTAGTAGAAAAGGGCAATTATACTCACTAAATTTGTTCTTGTTATGGTAAACAAATAGAAATTTATTTTTTTCTCTGGAATAAAAATAAAGATTGGGATTTTCTTTAAGTGTATAAGTTAAACACTAGTTTAGACTAGTGAAGCATTTCAAAATTACTTGCAGTAAAATATGTTTATTTCAACTTTGGATAGTCAGACTTTGAGAGGTTTTGCTGTAGCACGTGACCAAGAACTTAAACAGTTTGAGAAACACTAAGTTATTATTGTAGTTTTCTCATGTTAAAGTCAAAGCTTTTAAAATGAGAAAACTAATTTGGTGTTGCTTGATTATCTTCTCTTGAAGCTTTTAAAGCATTCTCATACAACATAAATAGTCTAGTGCAATTTATTACTACATAAATGCTCTGATTCTCCTGTTAGTCCTATGCCTTTTCTACGTCTGTCAAGTTTGTATTCCTCCATTGAGTGAGATTATGGATGGACAGCATAAATAGTTTCAAGTCATATTCAGGTATGAAAACTTATTCTCCACATCCATTCAAATAGGCTCATTATGTATAGCAAAAAAATAATTATGTCACATTTTTGCTAGCTCTCTAAAATCTGCCATGAATATTAAGTATAATGTCATGAATATTAAGTATAATGTCATGAATATTAAAATAAGGTTAAAATATACTCTTTGTACTCACTGAAATGAACAGAAGCAACTTCCTCCAGCAGCATGGGAGTACGACAGGACTTAGAAGATATAAGTTTATATCTTTAGCAACTAATTAGAGATGCTACATATAATCTGTTGCGTTTGTGTAGATGAAACTACTCTGGACTGTTTTATTATGTATCTGTAAGTTACAGCAAAAAGGGCTTGGCAAGAATTTCTGAAGTTGCCAGTATTATAAAACACCTTAAGAGCTAGATGACCTTCAGAAAGACAGCCAGTACAAGATTTAGAATTAACTGAGGTCCTCAGTTTCAAAGGTGCTTCCTGGAAAACTCTTGCCAAGTGCTGCCTAAACCAATAAACACTTGGACATTTGCACATTACTGTGTATTTCCTGTGGGTTGTGATGTCCAGATTAGGGCAAATTCAAAGACAGAACTTCTTCCTGAGGATAGAAATGGGAAAGTTCTTGTGCTGATGCACAGGATGATAAAGAGAGAAATGAAATTGAATGACATAGAGTTGGATGTTGAAACAAAGATGGGGAGACACCACCAAGAAATAGCCAAAAATTGCACAGAAACAACAAAGTGTGCACTTAGAAACACGTCTGGTTTGTTTGGCCAGGGGATAAAGCAAAGCAATGGTACAGAGAGGATTCCAGCAGATTTCAAAGCTCTACTGAGAGTGTCAGGACTGCACAGCTCCAGCCAGACCTCCCTAGGGGAGTGCACAGTCCTTGAGCAACCTGCAGAATCAAACGGCCAGCAACAGTAAGAGAGAAAACTGTATCTGGGCGAGGAGACGTATGTGTTTGTGCATAGGTAAGTTTAGGCATAAAACCTTGTATATCATGATCAAAAGGATGATAGGATGATCGTATTTGTAATGTAAGCAAACATTTTTTTTTTTTAAGTTCTTATGTACCTCTATGGGCTGGAGGGATGTGCAGAGTGGAACCTTTTTTGTTTTACGTGCTTAATGTTAGACAGAAGTGTATAAATTCCTAGGAATTAAAAAGAAAGTAAAAATCTCTCTCCCATCCAAGTATGCTAAAAGAGTCATGATCCAGTGCTCATTGATGAGCTTTGAATTTTTTATAAATTATGAACTGAGAAACAGTCCCTTGAAAAACAGGTGTTTGCAAACAAAAGCTGTAGGTTAAAATCCTTCAGAACAGAGATACCCATGTCATTAAATTTCTCACAGTAGTTTGACAGTAACACTTTTATTTTACTGTAGATATCTGAAATCATTCTTTATAACTAGAACAGCTGGAAAATTTTCAGTGGTCCATAATTACTGTTCCCAGTGCCTAGCTGTAGGCACCTTTCTCTGTAGTCTAGTGTTTGGTTTAGATCCTTTTCTGAAACAATAAGAGTACTCACAGGTAAGTTTATGTTATGAAGAAAGCTGCTGCTACTCCCAGCTAATCTTTAAACCACCTTTCCTTCTCCATGAACCTGCTGTCATTACAGCAGGAACTTCTGAGCCACATCCACACTTGCTGGTAAACTTAGCCTGTAGCTAAATTGCCACTATTCCCTATCTCTGCTAAGGTATTCTGAAAATCATCGATAGTTTCTTTTAATAATAACCAGGGAAGTAAAGAAAAATTGGAAGAAGTAATTAATATGCAGTTTAGCTACCTATTCAACCTCTGAATGAAACAACCTAAAGAAAGGTTGCATTGGCAGATCAGGATAATGTTGTCTGTTTCAGTCGTCTGACTTGCATTCGTGCTCTAAAAGTGTTGTATTCTGAATGCACTTCTTGAGCAGCCAGGTCACCCAGACTAGAGTTCTGGTTTCCAAGCAAGAAATATTCCAGCTGAACAATGCATGTTCAAATCTTCCACGAGGTATAACTATTAGCTATTTTGTAATGTAAGCAAACATTATTATATGTATCTACTATAACTATGTATCTACCATAAATCCTTGTACAGTCAAACCAGAGAAAAAAAAGAATTAAAAAATAAACCTTCAGTAGCCATACACAGTCCAAACAGCTTAGAGAATACTGCCACAATAAAGGAGTATGCCTAAAGAAATTTTATGAATTGAACTTTTTTTAGCTAACATAAAAAGAAAATATATTAAAATTAAAAAATGAAATTCTGAAGGTATGTTACATTTCTATTTCCATTACTGTTATGGACAAAACAATCTTGACTAGGAGATTTTAAACTTCATTTGAATTATTGACAATTAGCATAATCTTTTAATTACTGATTTGGATATTGAGGAACAAAACACACAATTAAGCAGACAACTAGGCTAACAACTTTGCTTCTGGCTTCATAGACTCAGCTTTAATTCAATACCTCTCCTTGCCCTTTTCTAGTCTCCACTCCCATGGTTTTCAGCTGTCAGCTCTATCACAGCTGAAGTGCCTCAGTTGTCCCTGCTCAACAGTCTCTTAGGGCTCTTGCAGTCCCTCAGACCTCCTCCAGCATGGATCATCTTTCAAGAGCATGTGTCCAGCTGCATTCCCAGCAATGTCTTCTTCCATGTGTCTCCTGCACTTTCTACTTTTCTACTCTGGTTTCTGCAAAATGTCACTCTTTACATCTCTTCATGTATCTCCGTTTTTGCCTCGTGTGCTTCCTCACGTCTTTACATCTCCTACTCCCCACATCTACCGTTAGTACTTACTAATGTTTGAACAGTGGTACCATGTGTTCCTTATATTGAAGTTTTGGTGTGCAGTGGACTGTTTCTATCTGTTGCCAAGTCAGCTTGAAGGTAGTTCCTGATTGCCTCCCATATGGGACATGCTGCAGTGCCTGATACCAAAACGCTGCCCAATAGTTGCCTGCTTGGGGTGAAAAAGCCATCCTGTTTATAAATAAGAGAAGTATTAATCCACTCTAAAATTATCAGGAAATTAATTATTCCCTGACTACAGATGCAGGTCTGTTCAGGAACATCAGTTCTGACATCCTTGAAAAGGTTGTTTATTAATGAACTGCAGTTAAATCATTTTCTCTTCCTATATTTTTCTATTAACCTCTGAGAAAGGTTACATAAGAAAGAAGAAACCAAAACATTTTGTACTATAGCATCCTTGCATCTTTCAGCTGCCTTTTGAACAAATTTCAAGACAAACTCTCCCAAAGGCTTTTCTACAGGTGTATTTATTACCAAGCCTTAAAACAGTTGATATGATGCATAATTTTTATCAAACATGAAAGACTTTCAAATTAATTAGGCAGCTGATTAGTTGGTAAGCCTGTTTGTCATTGCTATCACCCCCAACATTTTTCACTGTGTAACTGATAAGTTAAATACCTGGTTACACTGAAAGTTAATTGGTTTTTAATAGAGCATCTGCTGAAAAAAAAGGTGTAAGCTCTGAGTTACATGCCAATCAAAATGTAATACAGTTTTTATTAGAGAAGATTAACACATTCCACTTCATAAGGTTTGAACCTGCCTTTCTCCTCTCTGAGAGTTGCTTGAAGAGATAAAATTCTTGGCCAAAAGTACACAGTGTGAATACGGTGCTTTGCTTCTTTCTTCCAGAACAGTTTCTTTAACATCAGTAGGTTTTAACAGGAGGGTAAGGTGGTTAAGAATACTTTAAAGCAATTTGTTATATAACGATTGCATACTTTGGTAGACTTTGAGAAAAATATCTCAGTCCAACAATAAAATGGGGAAACAGGGAATATTAATTATAACTGGAAAAAATATAACAAATCTATGTTAAATTTGCATTTCTAGTTTTGCTAAAATGAAGATAAAACAAGAGTAAAGCATTTTCTTCAGGGAGGAATAAAATGCAAACTGAATAGCTTTATTCTCTAAGGATATGGGACAGCAGTTATAAGCAGGGTATTTTTTCAATAATTTTTCAGAGCTCTTACAGACCTTGGGAAAGGATAGAAGGAATTCCATGCACTGAAAATATTCTTAACCACAAAATTTTCAATACTGATAAGATCATAAATTTATGATAAAATTCATATAACTATTCATTTCATTAAGTACAGGGTTTTAAAAGTACACTTTCTTATGTTGAAGTTCTTCAACTTTATTATGTTGAAGTGAACTTCATGGAAACATGGTATATAATTCCACCTCACAGTAAGGGCATTAAGGTTAAAGAACTTCATATTGAGACTATAAATCTGAATATCCATTAAACTGTAGGAGCACTGGCTTCCATCATTTCATTTCTGGATTCACATTCCCACACACACACACTAAAACTACTGCCTGCTCTATCTGTATATCTGTCCATAGCACAAGAGCCTAAAAATTCTTCACACTCATGTATAAATTCAGTTCTACTCCTGTAGTACTGGTTTTAAACACTTCTTTAAGGTTCTGTCTGGATCACTGCTTTGCCCTTTTTGCTCTTCTTCTACATTCCAGAACCCTATTTTTTCAGTTTCCTTAACTACTGCTGTTCACAGATTTTAAAAATGTCTTCTTACCCTCCAGAAAACCAAAATGTTAACTATATGCATTACAACATCAATACTGCTCTTCTGTCTATTGCCTTCCCAAGATATTCAGGCTTGGTACTTTTGATGTTATCATCATTATAGTTTTGGTTAAATGGGAAAGATTTTTTGTTGAATTTTTCATATCATCACACAGTTGGAAGTGCAGGAGACTATTCCCATGCCCTGCTGTGGCTGCGCCAGGAAGGGACTGTCCCCCAGCACTGGTACCCTGTCACAAAGAGAGGCATCCATGAAATGAAACACCACGAGAACTCAGGAGAGAGAGGAAAAAACCCCAACATTTCTGGAACTGGCTTTCTTAGTACCTGGGTTTGTGCTCACTGGAGCCTTTTCCCTGGGAACCAACTTGCCTCATCAGTGGCTATTTTCTGTGGCAACCACTGACCAGCTTCCCTTACTGCAGTAAGAGGCATCCAGCACTTTTTCCACCATGGCAGCTGCCATCAGCTGCTGCCGCCCAGGGGTGCAAGTGCTGTTTCCAGCCATGCCAAAAGCCTGGGGATTTCATCTAGGGAGCTTCACAGCTTCCATGTGAAGCTTTCACACACCATGTGGCTCATGATCGTGTGGTCCCGGTGCCACTCCGAGTCCATCGCTGTCGTGTCACATGGTTTGTTCAGTCTGGATTAGCGGTGCCATCTTGGTGGCATAGGACTTCTCCAGGTTTTTCACATTTTAACCAAGGGGGAGGGAGATGGCTAGGCAACATTTTTCAGCTATTGTTTGTTTTTGTTTGGTTCTGGTTTGTTCTCCATTGTTTTTTAGTAAAATGGTTATCTTTTTCCTCCTTCATTCAGACTCCTCGTAATTTAAAAATTTGCCAATATTTGGAGGGAGGGGAGTAAAGAAAAGAGAAAGAAGGCCTTACCTCTTTAGAGGTATCACCTCCTGAACATATTATCATTAAAACAAGACATCTTGTTAAAACTCTTGGCAGAAAAAAAAAAAATCTATTTTCCTGAAAGCTTTCACATGATCTCAAATATCTCCAATAAGCCAAAGCTAAATAAACCTTTAAGTATTTTATATGTTTATTCTTAATTTTTAAATACATAATATTTTTACTTGTCCAAATGAGCAATTCTTCTGCTCAAAAGCAAAAGAAAAAAAAAATAAAAAGATTTAGCCTTAAGACTACCCAAGTCTTAAGGTACTGAAGTATTTTTGCACAGCATGGTGGATTGCTCTACTAAGAAAGCTTCATCATCTTAATAGAACAGATATAATAGCATTGTGATGCATGCTCAAGTTCATTCTAGGTGTATCATAATAGTCAAAAATGTAGAAATGTATTATTGCAACTTTAATCAGTATTGTAGAGTCTCCAGAGGTTTGCTAACAGTACTGGTGTTCTTGTCAGATCTCAGTTGTCTTAATTGCAATGGTAAAATTTTGATGTTCTGAAAAGGCTGATAGTTTTATGAGTGTATTTCAATGTGTGTGGATAAAAACCTTACATAATAACAGATATCTGTTCAGAAAAAAAACCCCTAAAACTCATCAGCCTGTTTCTTAAAAGCCCTTCCTTCTCTAACTAGTGGTTGACAGGATAGTCACCCTCATTATGTAGCAGTGGCCTCCAAAACTAAAAACACAAGAAGATAAAGAGGGTTTGAGAATATGGTTGATAACAGAGATCCCCAAGGCTATAAACATCAACAAAAAAATGTCAGTACCTCTTTTTGTCAAAGGAATGCAGTCTTGAAAGCTGGGATGAGTAGTGTTAGGGCAAAAGGAAAAGAACAAACCCCATGTATCCAACATACATAAACATCCTTATACAGTGAAAACATGAAGAACATAATCAGGAACAAAGGTTCCTCTCTCATAGGGAAAATGCTGTCCACCCACAGCAAAACATTTCACTGCTTATTAAAAATCCTTTTTTTCTCTTTCCTGGAAAGAAAGGCATGTACAGCAAAAATGCTGGCATTAAGCCCAACACCAGAATAGACAGTGTTCAACAGAACCAGAAGTAACTTGTCCTTACCCTTTGAGATCCCCATCAGCTTAGAGCTCCCACAATGAAGATGCAGACCACCATAACCCCTACAAGAAGCAGAGCAAAGGAACAAGAGAGAGAGAATTTCTGCAATATGCCACTCATTTGCACCTGATCAATGTCACTGCTTAAGCGTCAGCAGAGTCTGATGATACTGAAGGGTCAAATCACAGTAAATTCGGATGTAAAATCGCTATTGGTTAGACTGGTCAGTTAATGTGTAACAAGGAAATTTCTCTGGTAAATAGGTAAATACCCCTAAAAATTCACCAGTCGCCTTAAATTTGGCATATTATATATATATACAGCATCTGTTTTTCAGATATATACAGTTAATGTCTTAAAGGACGCTATAGAAAGGAAGTCAAAACCAGACGGTACTAGTCAGTTCATGGAATCATAGAGTGGTTTGGGTTGGAAGGGACCTTAAAGATCATCCAGTTCTAGCCCTCCTGCCATGCATGGGCAGGGGACCTTTCTAGACCAGGTTATTCAGAACTCTTCCAACCTGAACACCTCCAGCAATGGGAAGTCCACAGCATCTCTGTGCAACCTGTTCCAGTGCCTCACCTCCCTCACAGTAAAGAATTTACTCCTCATATCTATTCTAAACCTACCCCCTTTCAGATCAAGGCCTTTCCCCCTTGTCCTATTGCCCTCTCCAGCCTTCTTGTAATCCCTGTTTGCACACTAGAAGGTGCACTAAGTTCTCCCTGTAGCCTTCTCCTCTTCAAGCTGATCAGCCCCAACTCTCTCAGCCTGTCTTCATAGGATGGGTGTTCCAGCCCTGTGATCAACTTGGTGGCCCTCCTCTAGACTTGTTGCAACAGTTCCATGTCTTTCTTCTGCTGGGGGCCCCAGAGTTGCCATCAGAACAGATTAAAGTGTCAGAATTCCCTCCCTTGCCTGTTGGCCATGCTGCTTTTGATGCAGCCCAGGATAGGGTTGGCTTTCTGGGCTGCAAGTGTACATTACTAAGTCACACTGAGCTTTTAATCCACAAACATTTCCAAGTCTTTCTCCCCAGGCCTAGTCTCAATGCATTCTCTTCCAATGATTAAAAGTAGCTGAGAGGAATTTAATACCAAAAGTTTAATACCTAAACATAGCAGATAGGATTTTTTTCCAGCAGCAGGAAGACTGCAGGAAGGCATTTCCAGAGCCCTGATGACTGTAAGAGCTGGTGTCTATTCATGTTAAAATTGCTAAAAAGTGCTTATCCTTTTATTCTACATTATATCTAGAGGACAATAGTCTAGCAGATTCTTTGTTTAGCCTCTGAATGGTTCACAAACTCTGCTGTTACACTTGTGGAACCATGGACAGACTCAGAAACACAGCTCAGGGAGGGAGCCTACAGGATCAGAGAGACAGACAGCTACAGTGAGGGACGTGAGCGTAGTGAGTTTCTTCATTGAATAAGTGGGACAAAAGCATAATGGTGTTTTCCGATTTCTGTTTGCAAACTGGCAGATATGATTTCTGTCTCCAGTCCTGTGCTAGGCAGCCCAATTCTTTTATGGTTTTAGTCATAATGATCCGGTCCTGCGGAGTATACACAAGCGCTTCACTTTATACCTCATTATGATATCTGTTTGACAAAGTACCATCATAATATGTGGGCTCAAATTTTTTTCTTGTGTAAGAAACTTTCTTTATGCTGAGAGGCACAAAACATTGAAAAGGTTGCTCAGAGAGGCTGTGGAACCTCCATCTTTGGTGATATTCAAGATCCAATTGGACACAGCTCTGAGCAAACTGCTCTAGCTAATCTTACTTCAGTAAGAGTATTGGTATAGATAATCTCCAAACATTCTTACCTATTCTGTGATTTTATGTGTGATTAACAGGGCTTAGTTTAATATGAATTCAGATACAGTGGTTCAAATGGAGCAAGCATGGTACCGAGGACAATTAGAAGAATCCACACAATGTCAATGAAATATCATCTACTAGTGGGCTTGTGATTTTATTTTGCCATTTGAAAAACTACAATCTGATATATGTAGTGATATGAACATCACGGCATAAACCTTGTTAGAGATTTGCCATTATATTAACTGCACAGTGTCCTCATGAAAACCTCAGCTTGCAATCAGAAGAGAAAGCTACAGCTGTTCAATCAGTAATTCTCAAAGAAGCTTATTCATTGACTTCAGTCCAGTGAACAAGAATGAAACAATACATCCAAAAAATCAGTGTTTGGATATCATTATAACAAGACAGTGGCAGTGAGCTGACAACTTCAGAAACAGCAAAATAAACCTCTGAGAATCTTCTGGCTTCAAACCAAACATAACTAATCACGACAGCTGTGCAAATAAGCTCAGAAGTCTTATTTTCTTTGACATCACCTAGTAATCCAACAATGTAGCAAAATGAGCTATCAGAACTGAGACACGCTCACTGCTATCAAACCAGCACTGCAGAATGACTGTCAGGTCCCTTATGCCAACAAGGTAAGAAAGGGAGATGACATAAGGACAAAGAGTTTTGGGCTTTGCCACAGCAAGATAAACTTTAGACAATAAACCAATTAACAGATAAAATATAAAAATAAAAAGTTATAGAATGTTTTGGAGAAGCATTTTATTTGGGAGAGGTTTGCTTTTGTTCCTTGTTTTACTCTCCAAAATTATGAACATCATCCACCTCCAGCACAGGGAACACTTCTCTGTTTTTTACATTTTGAGTCATGATCCCTTAAAATTGAAAATTCTCCCTCCCAAATTTTAGAAGCAGGAATCAATTTTTTTTCTCTCTTTTTTTTTCACATTGAAATTTAATTTTCTAAATCTGAACAAGAGGACTGGTTGGAGAAGGAGGTTCAAGAGACTGAAATTCAGAAGGCTTCAAACTTTCCTACCAGTAGGTGGAGCAAAAATGTCATTTATGTAGAGACAAACTTTGAACTAGGACTCCAAAGTCACCTATAGCAGGTGCTCCTTTTCTGTTCTGTTTCATAACTCTTTCATCGAGGAAGACAGTCTAATGCCTCAAATTGGTTTTGATCACTTTAAGAGTAAAGAGGGGATTCTGTCTGACACAATGTTCAGAGGTGCAGCAAAGGAAAAATTGCGCTGCCAGTTCCTGCCCTCCTTCTTGCTTGTCTTTTCTAAGTATGCGGACAGAAGGACTGGGGACATGGTTCAGCTCAGCATTGCTGTGATGTATATTCATGGACTTCTGTTTAGCTGGTACTTTCTTTGCTTGTAGCCCTTAGGTCAGTCTAACAGATAATCTCTTTGTCCTTTAGCTTTTCCTTGTACATTGCTTCATTTCCCAGAACACAGTTGTTTCGTGCAACATCAGAGATAACAGGCACTCACAAAAATAAACTCCTTTTCCTAAGCTGGTTTTATTTAGCCAGGCAGGGATGTGTTTATGCCCATAACCAAAACATGCTACAAAATCATATGTCCTTCAAATACACAGTCTCAAATCTGAAGTACCTTGAGTGCGCTAAAATGTTGATAGATTTTTAATTCTGACAGTACTCGAGAAGCTATTAGAAAGAGTTCCTTATACATTAAAAGATCTTGAAAGCACCTTTCAACTTTGCTATGGTTCTGCAAGCTATGGATTAATGGGAATCAGCATGGGATTTACTACGCAGACCTACCAGGAATTAACCTACCAGAACTAACATTTGAACTGAAAACCTCGCAATGAAAAGTCTTGTCATCTCCTGACAGAATCATGCCTGCTGTTTCTGTCATTAACAACAAAGCACAGCTTTACACTAAATCACAACTCAGCACCACAATGCAAATATTCAAAATGGTTTTTGAGAAGTACCATCAGAGTCTTGAACAAAAATGCATTCAGATTTTTGTTATCTGTCATTAAGAACTTCTTGTCTCTAAACTCAGATATCTCTGAACTCAAATATTTCCTGATGGACTTCAACTCTTTGACATCTGACTCTTTGTAAAAAGAACATTATTGTGGTAAGTTGTGTCAATTTAGAAAATGCTAATTGGGGCAAGTTGACTGAATTTAGTAGTTATCAGCTAATAATTTCATCTTACAAAATGAAAGACATTAATTTAGGGGTATTTTTCAATTAATTTGGTCTATTAACAGAAAAACTACCTTTTCAAATGGCAGTATTAGAGATTTTCTAGCTGAAAGGATTGATACTGAGATAAATTCTTTCAGAATTATAATTAAATGTTGAAAGCTAAATTATAGTGCTTCTTATTAGAAGAGCAATGAGCCTGGTGAGAGGTCTGGAGCACAAGTCCTTTGAGGAGTGGCTGATGGAGCTGGAGTTGTTTAGTCTGGAGAAAAGGAGGTTCAGAGGGGATGTTATTGCTCTCTACAACTGCCTGCAAGGAGTTTGTAGTGAGGTGAAGGTCTGTCTTTTCTCACAGGTAACAAGTTTAGATTGAATATCAGGAAAAATTTCTTCACAGTAAAGCTTGTCAAGCATTGAAACAGGCTGTCCAGGAAAGGTGTGGAGTCACTGTCCTTGGAGATATTTAAGACAGGTAGATGTGTTGCTTGGAGACATGTTTCAGTGGCAGACTTGCCAGCACTGGGTTAACAGTTGGACTCAATCTTAAAGGTTTTTTCCAACATAAATGGGTCTGTAATTCTATGTTTATGATATTTAGGGCACCTAAGACAAAAAGTCTGAGCTCCAGTGAAGTACAATCCCAGCAGAATTCTAGAAATTTACTCAGTCAGGACAATCTTCAGCCTTTTCAATTTTTTCTTTGGAAGCACTACAGAAGATACTAGATTTTTAAGCAAGTTGCAAAGTATTCAATACATTCTGTATGTTAAGACCATATATAGAACAAAGGGCGGTCAGCAGCAACAGATGCACCTAGGCAGGGTATAGGAATGTATTTCTTCTGCAGCTATTGCTAAAGCACTGACTACTCACCTAACAAAATGGATCCAAAGTTAACTGCACTTTTAGACAGAGGCTGACATTTGCAATTCCAGAGTTAATGATTCAGTATACAAAGAAAACAAGAAATATTCAGATCAGTGTTTCTTCCTCTTCACCATGTCTTATGCAAAATTATACATGTAAAAAGTGACCAAATCAGTGTTTCACTGGCACAACAACAGCAGCAACAACAAAACTGCAAAAACCCCACCAAAACAGAAAACCTTATAAACAAGCTGCTGTCAAGCCACATGTTTAAGATTCAAAACTTATATGCACAAATTTCAAAACCTGGTTCTGTAAAGGTTTATGTTAGTTTCTAGGGCTTTCAAAGAGAATGAGGCCCCCAGGCACACTGAGATGATATAAATTGTTTATGTCAGCATTTTGACTTGCAGTGGAGGGGAATGATGCTTCCATAATTTTATTAGCAATTTTATTCTTCACTTTATTTTTCTGGGTCTATGTCTTGGAAATATATATATGACCAGTCTATTGCTCCCACTGGCTCAAAATAGCCACTGACGGTAATGCAATACCATTCACCTACATTTGACAACTCAGCAACATTTTGCCTTCCATGTTCATAAGCAAGTACAAAGACTTTTAGGGATCTTCTAAATACATCCTATACTCAAACTATTAAAATCTCGAGAGATTAACAACAGATCAAGAAAAATATGAAATAATGATTAAGAACTGAAAATCCATAATTCTTGCAGACAGTTCTCTCAATATTTCTTTGACACTTGACTTCAGTATCTGGAAGTATATTACATTAAATGGATTTTTTTTTTACTAAGAATTTTTCTTATCTTTCTCATAGTTTTCAAAAGAAAAATGGCCAAAACTTACCTTCAAATTTAGCCATAAGAATGTAAAATATTAGTTTATTAGATACAATTCTAATAAAACAGTTACTATATTCTATTAACTTTTTAGTCTAAATTGATTTTATTATAAAGTTAGAGAATTCAGCAATATTCTTATTAATCAGTTTCACAAATGCCAAGAAATACTAGAATAATACAAAGTCCCAAGAACTCAACATTTGTAAAAGCAATTTATGCCCTGAACTATAAAACAAAGAACAGTTGCTTGTGGAAGCACGTGAAGGACAACAAAGTCAGTGGGAAAAGCCAACATCAATTTATCAAGGGTAAGCCACATTTGACCAATCTGGTTGATGTCTATGAGGAAACTGTTTAGAACAGAGGATGTCACTTACCTTGATTTTAGCAAGGTTTTTGACACAACATCCTTCTCATGGACAAATGCATAAAATTTGAACTGGACAGATGGGCCATAGATGGGTGGGTATCTGGCTGAATCATCAAGCTCAGGGGGTGGTGGTTAATGACTCACAGTCAAACTGGTAGCTGGTCAGGAGTGGAGTTCCTCAGGGGATGATAATGGATCTGGTACTGCCATGGGCTACAAAATGACAGATGAACAGGACACTTTAAATAATTTTTGCACACTCTTCTCCTTGTATTGTTTATGGCTGTATTCCCACATAAACAAGTTTTCACCTAAAGAACTTTTGAAGAAATGAAGGTGTGGCTATGGAAACTTTGAGACCATCACAATCCAGTAGCCCTATGTTTTTATTTATTTTTGTTTTCTTTGGAAACTCCTAAAAGCATAGGAAGCTCCAAATATGGGTTTTTTTTAACCAAAGCTTGGCTAAATCCACATGAACAGTACAACAGGCATAGCATATACTCTTGAAAAAAATTCTTTCTGAAAGACATTTGGAGATCACAATTCCTTGTTAACAGTCTCAAAGATTACTGACTTGAAAAACTGCTAGATCTGAATTCAGCAGGTCAGGAAATCATGTTCATCTACGATTTTAAAACAGTCCAAGGGTGCTGTTCACATACTGCTGTAGTAGCAGTAGAGCTACTACTTAGAACTATTTCAGTGCCACAGGACAAGATTGATTTCTAATAATGTCAATACAAAACCATATCAATATTTTAACATTTGCATCTTCTCTTTTCTTCTCTCTATGTGTTTCTTTTGAAAGTGTAGTTTAATTTGAACTCTCAATTCCACCTCTGTAAAAAAATAAAAAGATCATCATCTGTAAAAGGCTGCCAAAACTTAATGACCTCTTGTTGCCTTAGCAGGTGACTGTCAGGATGTATGATATCTAAAGGAACTATTTGCACTTCCTTGTTGCTGCAAGCAATTAATTTCTGTTCAAGCATCATGTGTCAGTATGAGGGTAAACATTATATTTCCAAAGCAGGTAAATGCTGTGTGACATTAATTATTAGCAGTTACTTTTACAGAAAGTTTTGAAACCCTTTAGAAAGTAATTTGATGGTTTTATTTCATTTGTGTATATGACATGACCAAGCCTGACAGACAACACATTACTTATTCTATGTTAAACAGCTCCTAAATTCAGGAAAGGCTGATTTGAGTCTTAGGGCTTCTGTCCATCAATACTTTCACTCCATTACAGGAATATCAATAGTTCAGCAGTGATTCAGAATTTCACTTCAATTATTTGCTCTGTGAAGTCCTTTAATGGTCTCCTTCAGCTTGTTTGTGGTTAGTCAACTTTCATATTTCTTTAACAGGCATTTGTTATTCACCGTAAAAAGCTTAGCATAACCTCTATTGAATTTAACATTTGGTTGCCATGATATTCTCTAAAGGCAATAGCTTCTTTTTCTTTTCCCCACCCCTTCCTGCTCTTTTCCAACTTATTCTTCTAGAAATGTATCAAAACTTTGGATTAAGAATTGAACTGAACTCTTGGTTTCACTAACAATGATGAACATCCTTTAAATGATATCAATACACAAATATTCATATGTGTTGGGAGTTCTTGGGTCCCTCCCAAAAACAAACAAAAAACCCAAACAACTCTACCCAAACCAAACCAACAAAACCACACAAAAAAACTACACTCAAAAAATCAAAAAACTCAAATTTGTTTAAGAGTCTAACTTGGCAAATCACAAAAGCTCATATTTGTGGAGTTTGCAGAAGAATTTTTAGGAATAATAACTCCCTATTGCTTTGAAAGTGGGGCTCTGGTCACAGAAGAGGGAAAAAGCCTCTCAGTGGTTTCTACTTTGAAGCAACTGAACTGCTCTTTGGAGTTATTAGTGCCATTTTTATGTAATCAGTATATTTTCTTCAACATATAATTACAGGACCAAATGAAGCAGTACATCCTAAAATACAATAATGTGAGTGAACATTTCAGCCAATTTGCCTCTCATATTAGGTAAATAGAGTCTGGGAAAGGGCAAGTCTATGAGTACAGGTGCTTTCTTAAATTATATAGTACCATATTACCTTAAACTGATTAACGTGTCAAAAATAATTTATCTGGCCCTTGTTTATTAAGATTGACTGCATGTCTGCTTTGGCCTAGAAGATAAAAGCAAAGTACATCAGATATGTAAAATAACTAAATCCTTATTCTGTTATTTACATGCTGGACACTTGGAATGCTGTCTGCATATTATAGCACAATTTGTTGCATAAATGTTCCTTTCGTCATTACAGCAATTGTGAACCAGTTACCTCAGGTATTGAACACATCACTGGAACATGAACCTTCACTTCACTTGTACAGAGTCTATATCATTACAGGGGCAGGGTAAAGTAGCCATGGAGAGCATTCTGACATACATGCCAAGATTTATTAACTTATCACTCAAAAATGACTCTGTTATATTCTATTTATTTCAAATAGAAAGCTATTTGAAATGATAAAGTTGTTGGCTTTTGCAGAACTCTGACAGCAAATCACAACGCTGATTTATAAACCAAATAATATTTATGAAAACTATAACAAATGTAACTAATAGTTTGGTTTACAGCACCATGAGCCACTTAATATTTCTCTTTTTCAAGTTTACCAAACAGTTAGATGGATTTACAACTCATTATTTCATAGTTTGTTTTGTAAAAGCCAATATATTTTAGAAAGCTAGGAAGCATGAAGAAATAAATCTAAAATACATAAGAAAGTGTTCCTTTATACAGTAAGTAGTGAACTTCTGAAAAGTGTTGTTGCAAGAATCTGTGGTGGCAGATGTTATTGGCAACTTCAAAATGAATTTGTAGCCAATGGCTCAGATATTAAAGGGAAGAGGCAAGAAGAGCACCTTTTTGTGCTCTTTCAGTATCCACAATGTTGTAGTAGGGAAGAGATGACATAAAATTGGCAGATGGCAAAAATAATAGAACAGTTCCAAGACATGGCGGTGAAACAGGCTTTGTTCCAACAGCCAAGTTTGCTGTCCAGCACCAAAGAAGGAGATCTTAGCAAGAGTTTTTTTTGCTCACCTTGCATCTCTGTGAGAAACTGAGGAGAACAGAGCATTGATAAACTCCAGCCATACACACGCCATCTCATCTTCTTCCAGCTGCTCTTGCCCATCAGCTCTTCCTCACAGGAGTGCAAAGGCTTCCCTCTCTCCTACATACTCTTCTGCTGACAAGAGTCAATGAAACTACCATGTTGTTCCTTAGTGAGAAAATGGGTTTGGACAGATTTTTTTTTTTAAATTGTATTTATTCATTTATTTTTACACCAGGTGTTACTTTAACAGGTGATTATTTAAGTGGGAATAGTCAGCACATTTTCTGTTGGTGCTCCTTTCGCTGGAAAAAGGCTCAGTGGTCACAACACCCCTGATGGGTGGCTTATCCCACTTTCAAACTTGAACTCAGACAATAACATGTACAATATGAGTTAGGTCCTTTTCTAAAATGTCAGATGCAAGGTGCAGGCCCAGAATTTCCTTCCCTCACAAGAAGACATTCTCCACATTACCATCTGAACTCATTGCTGTTCCCTCAAAGAAAGGCTGGATGATGAAGTCCAAGTTGAAACAAAGTGAGCTGAGCAGAGCAACAGCACCCGTGAATGCTGGGAAGCCCTCCGCTCATCCAGCTGTGGCTGGCTTTTTTTTCAGCTACACACTCAGGACACACTCAGTCTGAAGAACATCACTACCTGGGTGTCGTTCTTGGAAAGCTGGTATTCATTTTCTTGGTGAAGGGAACTTCTGTGATATGGAAAAAACCCACATATTGAGTATCGTGTGTGTGTGTACCCACAGCTTTCTTTTTACTCCTCTCTCAGTGCCCTACCAATGTCACAGAATTCCCTTGCCAGATACATCCTGATACTGTCCACTCCAACTGTTCGGAGCATTGTGGGAAGGAAGTGATGTGGGGTGGGAGGAAATAATATTTCCAGTTGCTTGGCTTCTCATATCTTTGGGGGAAAAAGAAATAATTCTTGCATTTATTTCTTCCTTGACTACTTAAAGGCAGTAACAGTTTGCCAGAAGTGTTTCACTCTGCCTTTTCCATTGACACTCCTCCTTTCACTTTTAAGCATTAAATCTCTTGGTGGTGATTTTTTGGCTGTATTATTTCGTTTGTGATTTTTTTTTTGTTTTTAGGGTTTTTTGTGTTTTTTGTTTGCTTTTGGGTTTTTTTCTGTTGATTGGTTAGTTTTCTTTTGCTAGCTGTTCTTCATAGTAATTTTATATCCTCTTCTTCTTTCCATGAAATGTTTTCTGGTTCTCTCTCAGAAGAGGTGGATCAATCCAGTTCTAGCAAAACCTAACACTAGGCATAAACAAATTGCATAATTCCCTCCAACATTTAGACCTTTCTATAACAGAATTGCTTTTGTGTAACTCGGATACAGTGTTAATAATATTCAGATAACACTGTGTAAATAAAGTGACAGAACCACAGACATCAGCATTACCAGCACTTTAATGTATCTGACAGATTTTATTGCTCAAAAATTACTTCAGTGTTGTCTATTTAATTCCTTTCAAACTTGAACCCCTTGAGGAAAAAGTTTTATTTCTGAGTCACAGGTGCATTTGACATTCAATAGCATGTCTGCTTTTTTTTCTTGTAAGGAAATTTAAATCGCACAAGTGTCAGTAGAAATTAAGCTATGAGTTTCTAAACCAAATGCAATTATGATCAATAAATGAACCATGAGTTCCTGCTAGCAACCTGTAGAACTAATCACAAAAGCAAACATTTTTTTGGTTGTGCATACAAAACCAATTCCAAACCTCTCAAAAATGTCTAAATAAAAACACCATATTTTAGATTAGCTTAAAGTTCATTTACACTGTAATATCTTATTTTGCAGACAGAAGGTTGAAGATAACCAAGAAATGTATTAGATATATTTCTCCCCCAAAAATGATTATACTTGCACAGAAGCTTTTAACAATACTCTGTCTCATGATAACACAGTGGTTTTCCAATTGCACATCAAACTAACAGATCACCAGTTTGTGATGTGTAGTCTAGATAGTTACTGCGTCAAAAATATATAACTATGTTCTAAAACCTTCTATTTTAGACCCATTAAAAAGGAAAATATCAATGTTTTTACTTTTCCACAACTTTCAGCTGTCAACATTGAACAGGATTTTCTTTTATCTTGTCATTGAAAGCATAACCTAAGTCCTTGCTCATGAACTTGTCTGTGGTAATTAACATTCTGCAAAACAGAATACTTCAATATAATGCCCTTTACTTGTACAGTTAGAATGGAAACACTATTCAAGTTACCTGTAGTTACCTGGCAAGTATTAAAACACCAAGCTATGACAATATAATTTATGATTCTTTTAAAACTATGGGAATTTTGATAGCAATCACAGCAAGCAGGACCTGTATCAACAGATATTCCTGCTATAGAGGAAGGAAAATAAAGAAAATCTGTCCTTTGCACCTTTTTGAGATTTGTACTCTGTATGTAGCCTGCACCGACCTCTGAAAATGTCCATTAAAACAGAGCAAAAAATTCTGAAATGCAGCAATGTAGCAAAAAACTACACAGAACAATCTCTTTTCCACTAGCTTTTTAACCGTAGGATTACTCATTTTCCTTCATCTACCTTAGTTTAAGTCTTTACCTCCTTCCAATCATGCTCAGATTTTTTCTACAGCTTTGCTATACAGAATGCTATTTATCCTTACTATGGCCCCAACACTGTCTATCCAATCCATTTATGTTTCTAGAAAGGTTTCCTTTGCCATAAATCTGAAATGTCTTACTCATGCCAACAGCTAATACTAAACTCCAGAATGTCAAAATATGTTTCCTATGAATTCGTGTTGTCAATTAATTCAGAAACCAAAAAAAATAACTTACTTCTATGCATTGGCTCAAATGTATGCACTCAGTATGAATATCTGCATGACTGAATAGTCTAAGATAACTGCAAAGGAGAGAAATATAGTTGAGGAAAAAGAAAACTAATATGCTGAGTAAATTACTTAAGAAATAAAGTATACGTGGAGGTTTTAACCTAATTTTTCAGTAATTCCTTTTATTTCTGGGTAGATCTGCTGGCAGCAGGTCATAAGTAAAACTAATCCTGAATACCAGAACCCAGCCAAAACCAAACTAACAAGTAAACAAAAAAACTAAGAGTCATTAAATAAAACTTGGTTTTCAGCTTATGCATTCATATATTCAAGAACTCTGGGTAATATAATTTCATGAAGAACAGAAATCTTTTCAAGATTTGTGATTTGGCATGCCACTATCACACAATGAAACAGAAGGGACTAGAATATTGTAGTATTTTGTCCAACCACTATTCATGTTTAAAACCCTTAACCATCACCTCCTGGGTAGCATTGTTTGGAAGGATTGAAAGCAAACCCTCCCCAGGAAACTTACTGCTCTGCTACTCACATTTAATAAGTTCTCCAAATTTCTTTAAACAAGTATTTTTGGAAGTGCTAACTTTCAAAAAGTGAAAGCAAACATGTCCACAATATATTTCTCCTTCATGCAGAGAAGACTGTCACTTCAGCATTAGATTTATTGCTCTTCAGTAAAACACATATCACCATCAACAACAGCAACAAAAAAAACAAGTTAAAAAACCAAACCAAACAACAAAAAAATCCCACAAAAACAAAACACAAACAAAAAACAACGCCCCCAAACCTAAAAAACAAACAAACAAAACCCCTCCAAAACCAACCAAACACCACCCAAAACCAAACTAACGCACATGACGAGAAAGCAGTATAAAAGCTAAAAATTATTTGGACAACAATGGCAAAGATACTTCCTAAAGCTTCCCTGTAGAATTTTTGTTTATTACTTGCATGCAAATTTATTCATCCACTGAAACTAGCCCTACTAAAAGACAAGCTAAGACATACAAAGCAGGTAAGTCCCTATGAAACTGTGTGAAACAAATGGATCCCACCTCCATCCTTTACAGTTAATCTAAATGAAAAGCTTTCCCTTCCTCCTCAAAAGGTGGATCTGGAAACTCTAAGAGCATCATAGGTATAATTTCAAGCTATTAGAAAATCCATTGAGACAGGTCAGGTCAGGTTGTCCTACTTAAACCGGTTATAAACTACTTTCAGGGAAAGCAAGCATAGCTAGGTTGATGGAGCATATTATGCAGTTCCTACAACTAAACAGGTTAGAGTTAATGCTTGATAGTTCCCAAGGCAGCCATCCTTACACTCAGCAAAGAATTCCTAGAAATGACTGCTCATCAAAGGGTAGAGAAATGTAGATAATCCTCATGCACTGAAGGAAAAATTTGGAAACCTTAGCGATACCACTGTCATAGCTCCAGGGTGACAGACAAGTGTTCCCAAGAGCTTTTCAAAACAACACAGATGGATCTGGCTTCATCAACCTTTCTATCCTTCCCTGCCCTAAATGAGAAAGGCTGGGTTTTAATATGCCTATATAAAAAATGGTACAAGAATATCCTTTTTTTTTTTTTTTTAATAACATCAGCAGATAGAGAACTTAAAATCAGTTTAACCTGCTTTAGGAAGGGTTCATTAGTAGGAACTAATTTTTGAGATACAAGAAACTTCAACGACTTTTGCCTTTTTTTTAGAGGAAAAAGAGAGGGAATATTCCAAACTAACACCACTGTAGGAGAAGTCTTCATCGAAGCAATCCTTTAAAACAGCAGCTTTGAAGGTATGGTGGTGATCTGTTGTAGATTGTCTGGTGTAATTATCATAAAGCCCTAGAATCCTCTTCCCAGTCTTAAAATACCTGCAATTTTGCAAGCTCTGGAATTACCAATACCCTTTTTGTACAGATACATACTTTAGCTTGACCATACTGCTGCTTACCCAGTAATAACTTATTTCTCCTAACTCCTTGTGTGCAACTGTCAGTGAAACTTCAATTTTGATATAAGTTCAACATTTAGAGACAGCTATACTTCTTTGTGATTTGGCAGAAATGACCCAAGAATTTTGACAGTTAGAGACACACATGAAGAAACTTGTTTCTCTGTGGAAGCAGCTGAGAGTTCAGGAGACATAAATCTGTACAGAAGATAATTTAACAATTCATTACAGAAAAGGACTCTTGATTTCACATATTTTAATATTTATATTAGTATCTGATATGATCAGAAAATGTGATACCTGAGGCCCAATGACTTTTTTTAGATTATTTGTCTTCTTTTGAATCCATCACATTCCTGGAAGTGCCAAGATGGTTCAAAACATAATATATTAATTTAATCCAAGAAATTCATACATCTGTGGATACATTTGGTGCCACTAAGTAAGCCAAAAAGCTGTAGAAGCAGATACAACTTGCTTCTACTTTAAGAATTGTAACACTCACCAGTTAGTGAGAAGTGGTACCACCTTCCTGGGAAATGATCAGTAAGGACAGATGCAAACTTTGCTGAGGATCTGTTCCTGCTGCAATCTATTATTTCCTAAATTTAGGAAAAAAGAGACTCATGAACACTGGGGATTAAGGTATTCTACAGTGGTTGTATATCTGAAGGATTGCTTAATTTTAACTCAGAGTTAAGGGCCTTAACAAGGGGAAAAATAGAGGTCTAAACACACCAAAAGGACTAAGTCCCTTCTTGATACAATCTAAAGGGACACAAACCAAGTATCTGTAAATTTAGAGGGCTGGGAGTATTAGGTAATAAAGAAGGAAAAGATTAGTATCAAACCCTGTGAAAGACTGAAAATGGTTAATGGCTTAAACATTGTTAAGAGCACCAAAGGATTTTGCCCATTATGGCAACACTGTATAAAGAAGATGCCAAAGCCCACTCCCCACACGAATACACTTGACTGGAATTTGGCCTGTGAATCAAGCCACCTGATAAAATAAAGGTGATACCAGTCATCTCAGGTCTAAGGTGAAGTAAACAAGGCTGGGAAGAGAAGATTGTATCCCCAGCTCTGCTGAAGATCAGCCCTGGCTGTGTAGGGGCCATAGCCCACAGTCTCATTTGCACACTCTCCCCCTCCTGCAAGAGACTGGACTATTAATGGTTAATGCCTCAACACACTGGCCCATTTGGAAGGTGGCAGGGTGCTTTGCTGAGACCAGGTTTGCCGTTCCCAAGGGGGAGGTTACATTGCAGAGATGGGATAGTGCTCTTCATCATGGTAATTACCCTCCCTTACACAACTCAAAAACTTCCCCCACTCTCTCCAGGAAAGGTCTGATGGGGCATAACTGGCCCAATTGTGGTACCTGAGAGGCAGCTGTCATGTCTTAGAAGGGGTCACAAACCATCAAAGACCACCAAAGTGCCCCCCACACCCATTCTTGAGGCCTTGCACCGGAGGCTTGTATGTGATCCAAAAGAGACTGTCTAAAACTTAACCCTAGAAACAGAGGCTCTTGGATGTTCCCACCTCGCCTGAATGTATATTAATCCATTAGGCTCCACGTGTTGCAAGACCCCCACTGCCGAGAAGACCAGAAGACTAATGGGATGCAGTCAGGATCCACAGGGTGGTGATATTCTCTACTTAATCTGTTTCTCTGTTACTCTCTCTCCCCACCCCTCTTTTTCTTATTTTTTTCTGTCTCTCTGCCTCACATTTGCTGTTAAATAAAATCTATACTATTGACTTCAGGCATATGGTCTCATTTGCACCTTAATTCAGGCAGAGTCATCTCTCTAATAATTTTATTAACTAGATCTTATCAAACCTATAATAAAAAGATTAATTTAATATTCCTTCCCCATTTCTTAACCTCTGTCATAAGAAAGGATTAATATTGAGCCATTTTCTCCTCTCATTATAATATTTGTCAGGAAAATGAGATATCACAATTTTAAATTACTCATTTCTTAAAAAAAATCCAGAGCTATTCTGTTTTGTCTCTTTATGTTTGGTATTTAATTGGTCAGTAATTCCATTCCTTCTTTTGTCTATAACCGTTCTAACCTACCAAGAATGTCTAGCATTATCAAAACATAGCATTGCCAGGTCAAGGTGAAAATATGTTACAAAATACAATTTTATTTTACTCTCGTAAATATAATATAGCTTTAATAAGTAAACAGCTTTATAATAAAATACAGTCTGCTATAGTTACAAAAGTAATTCCCCGGAATGAAAATGCAAAAATCTTTAGGAAGTTAGAAGAAATAAACATCTGGAAAATGTATCAACATTCAGAAGTATTCAGAGCATTAATGAGTTTTTCAAACAAAACTGAAATTTACACCACTATGTGTACAAGTGCCTTACATGGGGAGATTAAGACATTTGCCATATGGGAACAGATATCAAAATCTGAAGCCCTGCATATTGGTCCTCTATCTGAGAATGGGCAAGTGAAAAATAGAGAAACAAATTTAGCCAATAATATTGTAGAACTTCAAATTGTGGGGTAGAAAATTCAGCAGTCCAAGCAAATATTATATATTTGCCTGATTAAATGCATACTCAGATTGCTTACTCTAGATTTATTCCTCACTTAGGAAGTATCAGAATTAAGATTAGGTTAATCTGGCATGCTTCCTAACTTCCATCTGTTACAATGTTCTGCTTCCCACTGTACTAACACGTAACTAGTCAATACTCATTTCGTTTCAGTATTTGATTTTCCATTGTTTATTGTAGCACGTATAACTTTGTATAATATCTGTGAAGTCCAGTTTAATAAATTGTTTAGTTTATCAGTATATCTGTACAATGAATTAGTAAAGATCACTACAAAGAAAAAAACAAGCAAATAAAAAAATCCCCAAACCAACCAAGCAAAAAAAAAAAAAAACTGAACCAAAACAACCAACCCCAAAAACCAAATACCACCCAAAAAAAAAAAAAAACCACACAACAAAACCACCAAAACAATGAAAAAACAATTGTACTAAGACAGGAAAAAAGGAAAAGTCCATTTTCCATGCCCAAGCTGAGATTAGTACGCTTCTAATATCAGAGCCATAACCGTCTATTACCAAAGTAGACATTTCTTTGATGAAGTTTCTGTTGACTTCATTTGCAGCTGCATTGCTCAAATTGTTGCAAAGAGATTTCATGAACTGAAGAACACAACAACAACCTTCAGAAATCTGTACAAAATGTGCTGTACAAAAGGACAGAATGAATCCAAATCTCTGTAGCAGCCTTTAAAAAAAAATGAAAACAAAACACCCAACCAAATATTAAGAACACAGGTAACTTATGATACAGTTCTACAGATAATGTGTGTGTGTTTACCAGAATAACCTTGCACAGTCTGATACATGACTTTAAGAAACTGAATGCTTTCACTCAGACGTTTGCTAAAAGTGAACAATAAGCAATAACTTCCATGGCCATATCTAGGCTAGTCTGAAAGATTAACCTGACTCATTGGCATATAATGATCTTTTTCGGGTAATACAAAGAGGCTGCCTGACAGAATAACTCTCACGGGACTTCACCTGGATAAATACCTTTCATGAAAGATCATACTTGAAAATGAGGATGCAGTACATATACAAATTATTTTTCTAAAAAGTTATAAAGCAAGACTTTAATCATAGACATGAAACAAAGGAGGTGACTTTTCTTACAGTTACTAACGTTTTTGCTGAAGTGGCTCAGTCTTCTCAGAGAGAGCTTGACAGTGCCCATCATAAACTCTTTCAGATGAGGACTGTCTTGTTGTGCCTTCTGGAACAGAGCCTTGATCAACTTTTCAGCTTTTGTATGACAGTGTTTGTTGTCTGCGTTACCTGGTGTGCTGTGCTTTGTTAGTTCTCTTAGAAGGTTTACAGTATTTACAGGTAAGTTTCATTCCTCAAAGAAAGACACTTTTGCAGGTTGTTTCATAAGTTGATATTAACTGGCTTCACAACCATTCAAGACAGTCAGAAGCCAGAAAGAAAACCAAAGCAGTTCCTCATTTCTATCATTGAAAAGCTAACTTCTAACAGCAACAAGCAACTGGGAACAGCAACAGCTTCAATGAGATTTGCTGTCAGCTATCATTCATACAATTGTGCTTTGATGTAATTTTATCTTTGTGCTTTCTCCCACAAGACATACTTTGAAGTCTTGTTAAAGTCTACTTTTACTCATATATGCAATATATCCCATTTTTATTCAAGCAGTCTTATGCAGCTGGCTATAATAAAGGCTAGTAGTGAAAGAAATGTGTTGAAGCTAGAATACTGCCCAAGATGATGCCTCATGTCATAAGGCATGACAACTGCTTTTAAAGGAACGCTCAAAGCATTGCTTGAAATCAGATTTTTACTGTGGATCTGCCAATTGAATAAACAAGACGAATTTAGCAAGTTTTGTGTGTGTGTGTGTGTGTGTGGAGGTTGGTTTGGTTTTTTTTATAAGTACCTCAAAGAAAGCTGATAAAGGTATAATTTAGATTTACAATTTGTATGGACGTCTCTGCTTTTCTTATAAATGCAGAGGCTTAGAGTTTCTGTCTCAAAACTACAATTATAGACCTGCTCAGAGCAGTCCCCAGGAAAAAAATAGACTTTGAAGTAGGTCACCACATGCAACTTGAAATATGTTGGAGGAAGTTGTCTAAAGGTAAAATATAAGCATTACTGACTTCTTTTGTTTTTCCATTTTTGAAGAAGTTTTATGAAATTTAGACAAGCTCATAAAATGACAGATTTCACATAGCTTTTCTCTTTGTCAGTGAAAGAAGGCTAAGAGTACAAGTGAAAATAAGTACCATTAGTGCAATATCTAGTGCAATATATTGAAATACAGAAAAACACCAAAACTGAACTGGATCACAAAGAACCTTCTTTTGCCCTGGAATGTGCCTGTGATCCTCTATCTTGTAGTTGGCAAATAGACGAAACTACAAAGTTTTAGACTGGACTAGTTGCCAGAGGAGTAGTAAACAATAGCATATCAAAGTGCCCAGAGCTACTTTGAGCTAGTTTATGCAAAGTAAATATTCTGGTATAATAATACAGTAGCACACAATCATGTAGTGGGCAGTACATGGGACAAAAGAAAGATAAATAGTTTTAGGCTCAAGGTCATGAAATTGCTAGCTAAAAGACTTTTGAGCTTAGTAGGAAGTTGATATTTTAAAATTAAAATACAATATTATCTACATACATGCTTTCCTTTTAGAGCTTATATATTCATCTCAATAACATCTTTAAAAAATGCAAGTCAATTAACATTACCTTCACTAAACTGAGACAAAGGCTAAAAAGAAAATAAACAGGGATCACTAACAAAGGAAAAAAGGTTTATATTTATACATGCATTGCTATCTATCACCCACCTGAAATGCAGAATACCATAAAGATAATTCTGACCTACTGGAAACCAACTCTGTCAAGAAGGACCTGGGTGTCCTGGTGGAAAAAAAACTGCCCATGAGACAGCAGTGTGCCTTGGGGGCCAAGAAGGTCAATGGAATCCTGCAGTGCATTAGGAACAGCATTGCCAACAGATCAAGGGAAGTGAACCCTCTCCTCTCTTCAGCCCTGGTGAGGCTGCACCTGAGTATTTGTGTCCAGTTCTGGGCTCCTCAGTACAGGAGAGACATGGAGCTCCTGGAGCGGGCCTGGTGGAGGAGGGCGGTCAGATAATCAAGGGACTGTAGTGTCTCTCTTACAAGGAAAGGCTGAGGGAGCTGGGCCTGTTCAGCCTTGAAAAGGGAAAACTTCATCAATGTCTATAGATATCTGAAGGGAGTGTACCAAGGGATCGGCAAACAAATAAGAGACCAAATCAAATCTTTTAAAGAAAAAGCATATTTTTCCTAATAGGTGAGGAGGCTGGGACATTGCCTAAGAACAGTCCTGCTTAGACTTTAAAGTAGGAACTATAATCTGTAATTCCTCTTGACATGTTCAGAATCCAGTTGCATTCAATATTCACTGAACTATTTGTATTACATGGCTAAAGTTTTAAACAGCTTGCATTACCATGGATCATGAAAATCGCAAATGAAGATAGCATACTGAGCAAGACAGGAATACAGAAAGAGATGTCTGAAGAAACATCCAGTTGGTGGACCTTAGGACTTTTTGAGTTCCAGGAATCTTTTTCCTCTTCTTATCATTGATTAAGGAACCCTGTTAAACCTGCCATCACTACTTGCAAGGAGCAAGAGAAAAAACACTCTCTGGATCACTTTTGGATCTGTGTGAAGGAATAGCATAACATATTTATGGGTTTCAATTTAGATAGTGGACATCTTAAATTACTTAGTTTCACAGAGTATTAGAACCAGAAATATTAAAAATAACCAGAAGAGAGAAAATACTACAGAAAAAAGTAAGAAATATTTTAATAAAATATTTGTTTCTAAAATATAGTGCCTAAAATAGTGATCTTCAAAGCTAATGAGTTTTCAAAGACTCAGGTATTTTCATAATACAAAAATAAGTATATAATTTCCGTATATCATAAACTATAATAAAAATAAGCAATCACTAAAAAGCATACTACAAGTAAAAGAAGAGTTCATAGAGAAACAACTGAAAACTCTAACTGAAATATTTAGCAATGTATTAAGAAAAATTAAGGAGAAATTAAAGATTGTGACATGATGTTGATGTTCTATTAAAATAGAAAGCTATTGACATTACTAGGTGGGGGTACATCATTTCAATATTCAGACAAAATAGCCCATATTAACAGCTTAAAAGGTTAAGTTCCATAGACATTAAAATATTTCAGTAAGGTTTTAAAAGGCTAAAATAACTATATACTGATATGCAGGTTCAATAATACATTCAAGTATAAAATTATGAGTCTGTGATCAGTCAGCGCTCAATACAACTCTTAAAAACTAACACAAAAAAAAAGTATAAACGCATCCTCATGAAAATTGACCTTTTAAAAAAACATAGAAGTTTACTGCAGAAAGTGAGTGATATCACCTTCTGAAATATTTTTGTCACCCGTGAGAGGAGTAGTTTTGTATCCACCTTGCTGTGTCTGCTGAAGTGAGTCATCTTTCAAGTAGAAAAGATATAGAAAGCATTTTGAATTTTAATTTCACTGAAAGATTAATTGCTGCTGTTTCTTCACTTTCAAGTTCAGCTTTGTATGAGACAGATTGCTGTTTCAATGTGTAAGCTCAAATTTTCATCACATAAATACTTCAGCAAAAATCTGAACTCATAGAAACAGTTTCCATTAGCTGAACTACTCAAATAGAGACATATCCTTTTCCATGTCAACAAGATAAAGTCTCACATCATTACTCCTGTTATATTTATGTTTAGATCTTCGCATGTGGCTCCTGTAACCATGACAGGATACGTTTGAAAGACTGTCACCTGCTCCATTGAAAAGACTAACCTTTTGTCAGGCAAGTACTTCGCAATCTGCTGTGTTTTTCTTCTGCTTGTGTCACAAATATATGCTTGACTTGTTCTAATGGAAAATATTACATGTAATTATTCTTTTCTGTGCACAAACTGTATGGTAGGAAACTGTGGAGAAATGCTTCCAAGAGCTGGCTATTTTCCAACAGAGTAGTGGAAGTTATTCAATTATTGCTAGCAAATAGTTAAATGCACTGAGTTTACTTGTTTTGTCTTTTATAAGCTTAGGACACACACTAATAAGAAAGAGGAGAGACTTGCAAAGTCCTTTTTTTGAAAGAAGAGGATGAAAAAGGGAATTTTATTATTATTTTTTTTACTTTTCTCTTGTCCTTGTACAGTGAAAAAAATACCTAAATTGCCATAGGATTTCTTAGGATTATGACAAATACAAACAACTACAATTTTTCTGTAAAAATCTTTTATTTCTTTCCTTTAAACACTGAATTAAAAAAAAATCCACATTTCACAATACTTCTAAACTTCAGCGTATTGATAGAGCAGCTTTCTGCTACCTTATTGTATTAGAATTACTCACTTCACTCTTCTTTACATCTTACTTATTTACTTTGGCCTAAATTATGAGATCTAATTACTGTAGAAAGTATGCAAAGGACCTGGCTGTTCAACTAAGTACAGATTCAAGGGACACAACCATTTTTCCTTGAAACAGATTCATATTTGTGTTTTATATACCCCTCTACTGGAAAGTATAGTCATTAAAATCCAATAATGGGAACAAGTGTCATAAAATATAGTCACAAAGTTGAATCCAACAGCTGGTAAGGTAAGGATAGCAATGCAGGGACATTCCAAAATATACACACACACAAAGTCAGGAACAAGTTACAATTGTTAGAATGCACAGCTAATTTACTCGTCTAGGCAAGCGTAGCAATGGTTTCAATTTTGTTTGTTTTTTGTTTGCATATATACTACTAAACGCTGTATAGAGCTGTTTAACTCTTTATATAGAGCTCTTAGAAATAGATTACTTAGGTAACAACTATCATTTTAACATTGGGAAAGCACTTCCAACAAAACAAACATTTCCTAGAAATGTTCACACAAGGTTAATGAGAATTTTCTTTCATACCTATTCCTCAAGTTACAGAGACTGAACTGAATCAAGCTTATATAACTGCTGAACTGCAAGAAAAGTTCAAAAATAAGTCATGGCCTAATTTCATACCAAACATCTGCACAGAGAGGAGAGTAAGCATCTGGAAAATGACTGTGAGTTATTTTTTCATCCAGTTTCCTGAAAGTAAAAGTCTGGAAATTGCACTGTAAATTCTATGGAAAGAATGGATAAATGGGTACTTTATACTACTGTTAGCTAGGCAGATTGTGCAGCATGGAGAGAGAAAAAAAGAAAAAAAAAAAAAGAAAATGAAAGCATTGACAAAAAGCATACAAGCGGTACCCAGAAGTCTTCTTAGTAGGGAGCCATAAATACAGACAACAGCTACATATCCAGACTTTGGCATCATAATGTTGCTTGAGACTAGAGAGCAGAGCATTCAGACAGAGCATCAGAATACTAGAGAAACCAGGCCTCTGTTACTGAGATAATTTTAAATTTTTCCCTATTTACCATTTGAAGATTTGATTCATCATCTTTTTGGAGTCAGAGCTCTCATTCAGCACAGACCTATCAAGTCAACAACATGAAAGTTTTCGTGTCGTATATAAATTTTTGGGTCACTATGTAATATTTGATTATCCCACTCCAATTTATTCAAAGACTACTCTGAAATTTCCTGAAGCGTAAATTTACTTTAATTGCAGAGAAATATGGGGGCATGAAAGTTCTAGGGAGTTTGCTCTTGATTTGGAAAGGGTATGCTAAATCAGTTTGTGAAGAAAAAAAGGAAGGTAGAATTTGCAATACTCTGCATATTCATTGCGTTCCAAAGCATTTTGTTTGTTTCAGGCTCCAATCCTTTTCCAAGATACCCCTTGATTCTTCCAAATAAATTCCACAGCTGTTGCCCCCCATTACACTGGACTAATTTCACAGAACATAGCTGGCTGAAGAGTGAGAATATTGTTCTTTGAAGAGTTGTATATCTTTTTAAATGTGAAAAGTCACAACCTGTTTTGAAAGATGAAAACATCAACATTGTTTATTAATGGTCTTGAGGTATTTAACACATGGATTTATCCTAGTTCTGTACAACCTAGAAATTTTGATATGTGAATTCATACTTTGAAGCAGATCCACCCCTGAAAGACCCTGCTTTAAAGGGAAAGCATATCCATTGAGACTGGAATACAAATTCTTATTGCTTACTTTTTATTTCAAAGACATCTATATTGTAAGTACCCATTTACCTCAAAGTAAAAATGTGTTATTGAACAAAAGCTTATTCAAAACTGTTTGCTTATTTTACTGTAGATTGTGACAGGAAAGGCATAAATGCAAATATGCAGCAATATGAACTAAATAAAGATTAGTAATTGATAGATATTTCCACATAATTAAAAAGAAAACGTATCAGGAATGTTACATTTCTTCCATATTATTTTAAAGAAAACCAACACCACTCATAACACACAATTTGGCCAGAATATTGTTTCCACTGCTAATTATGTTTCATATTATGCTACTGGATAGAAGATAGTCAAAATCATCACTCTAATGTAAAGTTTAAGTCACAGTTTACCCTTTTGCTTAAAGGCCCATGCTTAAAGTAGCTTTGCACAGAATAATTGTCATGAACAGTTACATTGCTAGCATCATTTACAGTGTTATCAACCATTTCGAAGAAATTTTGCATTCAAAGATACACAAAAGGAAACTGTACTATGTATTCAAATTGAATCTTATTTGTGCCTTCAGTCATGAAGTCTCAGCATAGGTGTGTTACAGTATTTCTTTTTGTGGTGGCATCAGCCTTTAGATATGCCGCAGTTTAGGAAGTCATATATTTTTTTTTTGAAATGTCTCCAAATATAGTGAGTAGTAAGCAGTAGTCATTGAAAGACAGCATTTTCTTGGCACTGAGGTTTTTCCTATTCAGAGAATGCCATCTATTTCCTTTTGAGAATGTAACATTAATCATTTGCTTCTTCCATCAGATATAAAATTACAAATAATTCTTTCAATTAACTTGTCATAGATACATGATTCTCTTTTAAAATTCAAAGGAAATTGTCTAGAACAGCCGGATTTCAGACACTATTGGGACCCAGTTGAATCAAATACACTAAAAACATCTTGAAATATAAAAACTTACTTATATTGAAATTTGTGATAAGATAACAAGACTTATGAGCTGAGGATGTTTAAATTCAGTCTAAAAAAATATAGTTTGTGGTCTGTGGCTCTGCTGTGTTTATTCTCTTATTAGAGAAATAAGATTTTACATCACATTTCTGCAAAACCCAAGGTATAAACACTTTTCCCACACTACAGAAGTTTTACCCCGAAATTAGTATCAAATAGTCTGTGGATTCAATTTTCTCTAATTCATTACCTTTCATCTAAGGAGACAGTTGCTTCATTTTCAACGAAGTATTCCTTTAAGAAAAAATGATATTATTGTCTTAAACAACCGAACACCACATTTGCATTAATTTCTTAACTGTAGACTAGTAGCACTGATGGTTCCCAGGGTTCCACCAGGGTTTTTTGAACACTCCTTTCACTGCCCACACAGCAGTTTGTGCTCCCTACAGCTCTTTCTTGCTTTCAATCCTTAACTTGAATTCAATTTAATGCACATCCTTCGGCACATCCTGGAATATATCCTACTTACTGTAACATGAAAGAGTATGTCAAGTTCTAATAAAGATTATGGGACAAATAAACCAGTGGGCCATAATTCAGAATTTATGTTCTTCCCCTTCCAAAGGAAGTTGCTGAGAACACTCATGTGCAAATTTACAAACAGAAACCATTTAATACTTAGCCTAAGATTTTGTGGATGAAGTTTTTTCATTAAGAGAAAGTAGTTATAGAAGCAGCAAAAATTACAAGCCATATACATTTGTACCTAAATTCAGGAGTATAATAGTTTGCTACTTAACATGTGCTATGCTCTCCACTTCTCTAATTTAAGAAAGAAAAAATTTCACCTGTCAGTTACTGGGGACAGTTCTATGGAGACAAGTATGTCACACAGATTTCCACTCTCACAATAGGAGTGCAAGAAAGGGGTAACTTTCTTGATTAGGAGTAAAATGTCCTTTGCTTTCCTTTCCAACCTATAACTTCCAGCAGTGATTTTCCACATGCAATGCACCTGCAACAGGTGGACATGAATTAATTGTAACCCAAGTTATTCAGGGATCAAGAGCTATACTACAGATAAGTTACCCTTTTTATTTGATGTAACCATAGAGACAAGTATCAGTTTAATTGGCTGAGATGACTGATTCTCTGAAAAACAGAGAAGGTAGTTTTTGTGGTTAAAACAAAGATTTCAAACATTGCTTACAATGCAAATACACAGAGCCACTTTTGTAAAGCATCTTACTTTTGTTACAGAATAAGAAAATAGCTTATTTTAAGAAGTGACCGAATATTTAGAGAAGACAGTAAACCTTTAAACAGAATCTTGTAGGCAAGAGACTACTCAAATGTAATACTTGTGAGATTTTAGATTGCCTGATGAGAATGACATCTTAAACTCCTAGCTGAAATTAAGTCGAGTGATTTTGGGTGACTCATCACATGCTCAAATACCATCTTCAGCCACTTCTGAAGATGCATTTTTCCATCTAAAAAGAATGTTCCAGATATATTAATATAAGAATAATGGACTCAATCAGAATAAATGGTTGGATTTGAAAAATCTGGCAAGCAAACTTACTTGATTGATAATAACCAAGGATTTCCCAACTCTTAAAGTTTTATTACTTCACTACTAGGATTCTAGACAGAGGCATTGTTATAGGGTAATTTTACTGGAAAAATATCATTGTTATATCCCTCTCCCCCCTTTACCTGTAGTTTCTTATTAACAAAAGGCATAAACAAGATATTTAAGAGATGTTCAGACATTTTAAAATGAAGGGAAACATTGTTTTCCTTAAACACTTGTAATCTTTTTCTTAAAGTAAGATAAAAAATTCTTGCCTTAACTGATAACTTAAGCCAGAAAAATTGCAGGTTTAAGATAATTTTCACTTTGATATCAGTTTTCAAAGATTAATTTACTATGTCTTATACTTCTGGGCTCATTGATTGCTTAGGCAAGAAAAGCTAAAACAAGACAGAATGCCTGAATTTTTTTTAAAATTACTTCCTATTCTGTATGTTTAATTGAGGGATTGCCTACCTTAAGTTATAGTAAGATCAGTGAATAATAAAATCAGTAGCAGATGCCACCTTTCATCAAATATTAAAATAAGAGGAGCAAGGAAGCATTTGTGGAAAGTAAAGTAAAAACAAGCCAAAAGCTGCTTTTTTTTGTATTTCATGTCAATAAAGGGAGAATATTATGAAAAAATGAAATGAAAAAATATTTGCTAAAAAGTAGATGTTTCACTGCTGCACAATACACTGAAGAAAATAGACATCTGATGATTGAAAGATAGGAAAAAGAAGAGTTCACACACTAAATGTTGTAGAAAGTATTCGTGTTGCATCATGCTGAACAAAGCCAAAAAGTTCTGTAAAATATTTTTCATTTGGATGTTTTAGACTATAGTCCAATTCTTAACAGCATGTGTTGATCCTGTCTCTAGTCTGCCTGATGTCTGTTCATGCATTCACTTGCATAATAGGACAATTAGCAGGAACTACACAGATCTGCATTATGAGCCAACAAACCCACACATCTACAGAGCTCATACAATGAGTTCTAGAAATCAATTCCTTTTATTACAGTAAAAGATATTTCAAACAATTTTCAGCAAGAACGTGCCCCCTCCATATTGGTGGTGGAAAACATCCCTGGCAATCACATTAGAAATCTGAAAACACACTTCAGTATATATTTAAGACCAAAATGTAATTCTGTTTTGTACATCAAAATACATTCTTTCACTAATTGAATATTCCTGATTGGCTGAATTTACTTTCAAAAATTGTTGCACTGGGTAGACTTACACAGCTGAGAACATTTCATTTTCAATTCTTGACTAGAAAGTACTGAAGGAAGTACTCTAAGGCATTGTGAAGATTCAGTATTTTCTGTAGAAACAATACTCCATCGATGTATCATGCTGAGAAAAGTATTCATATTCATAATAATGTTGGTTCTAGATGACGGAAAATTGTAAGAAAAAGGATCATTATTTCTGCTATTAAAAAAAAAATTGTAAAACATTTCCAATGTTAAAAGAAACAAGTCTGGGTAGCTCAGTACTATTAAAGCTTAAGCACTTGTGTAACCCAGAAGATTATTTTGCCATTCCTGCTAAAAAGACAGAGAACTGGCAGAGAGCTGGTAGTGCTGCATGCAGAATGCATCTGGCCCTGAATTGTTGGGAGCTGATTTCAGATGTATCAGCCGTTGCCTCGTGGCCATATGCCTGTGGCTTGCCTGAATTCGCTTTGTTCCGGGAGTGCCCAAGGGGCATGGGCCTGTCACCATTTCATAGTGTCTGCAGGAGAAATGTTGCCTGGGAAGCAGGAAGAAGGCCAAAGATGGTTATAAGAATACACGCAAATATGGCCCCAAGCAAACCCCAGGATGGGGTTCATGGTCCTCCAAAGAAAGACCTCACACCACTGATGTCTTATGATAACCCTCCCTACTGTGGACTCCTTCAGCAAGAACTTAGATTTACATTTTACAATAAAGGGAAACTATAATTAAATAGACAGGTTATTCTTTCAAAGGCAAGACAAAGCTACAGATTCAACTGATCAAATTACAAGGCAGTGTAAAATTTACTGTTCTGTAGCTGTAATATATATTATAATATATATTACATAACACAAAAATATTTGAAAAGTAGAAATACAAAGCCAGGCAGAATGCAAGTACTGACCCATCAGCCAAGGCTCTTATCTTCACCCCTGCCCTTACCAAGTTTCAAGACTTGGTCGATGTCATAGCAGTAGATATTTTTTTTTCTTTTTAATCATGACACTTTTTATTGTTTGATACTAATCTCTGCAAGTTGAAAAGCTCTCTACTGAAGTACTGCCCACACAACTGGCCATTTTCATGAACACAGTGGAACTGTGTGTCTTGTGTGAAGACGAGGGTAGAAGCAAATACTAGTAATGTTCAAGGGCTACTTTTGAAATCTTGAGGGTAGCTAGCATGTGGTGGTTAAAGCAGTCTGCAAATCCTCTGTCAAGCTTGTGAATTAACAAGTCAAATGTATTGCCAAAAATAAACCCCTATTTAGCTGGTGTCTATCTTGCTCTAAAGACTTCATAACTTCAATTTATATCATTTGACAGATGACTGGTTCTGAAAGGGTAACTCCTAACAACTGCAGTAAATATACAAATACCTTGTTTATCTTCTAGGTAAGAAACCTGCTTTCAGGAGTGGAATTACTTCATGCTATCTTATAGAAGAGTGTACTCATGATCTTACTCTGTTCATAGCTCGAATACATTTTAAGAAGAACCTCATGAATTTCAACATGGCAAATAAGAAATGCAGCCTTGGTGGGAGGAATTGCTCTTAACAACAGTATGGGCTGGGAACTGAGTGGCTGTGGAGCAATTCTATTGGAAAGGAGCTCAGCGCATTGGCAGACACGTGTTGAAAATGAGCAAGCAGTGTGCCCTGGCAGCATCAGTTGTATTAAAAGCTGTGTTGTATTAAAAGCAAACCAGCTAATAAATGGGATAAATGATTATTCCCCTCTACTTGGCACTCAGTAGACTCCATCCAGAACATTGTCCACTTTTAGCACTTCATTATAACAATAATATTATGAGGACATTATGAATTATTGATATCATAGTATTAATATCAATAAACTAGAAAGAGTTGGTGGTGGGGCAGGGCTGGGGCAAATGTTTTGGGCCTGCATGACTTGGTCTACGAGATTGAGGGGATGCAGCCTGAGGGAGAGATGTCATCAGTCATTAAGATAGAGCCAGGCATTCCAACAAAGTTGACAATTTAGACTGGTTAACCAATGCCTGCAATAATTAGTTTGCCTTGGGTTTAACTAAACTGCTTTCTGCTGTTTTCTACAGCTTTTAGTCACAGATATAAATCTTAACTGAACAGCATGTGCTCAGACCTCTGAGAAGAGAAGGAAAAGAAGTGGTAATTGAGGAAACAATATGACTACCTGATTTGATTTTTTTTTTAATTAATTCATCAAGGAACTTATTGAAGGAAAGAGAAGTCAGAATTAAGTTGCTTTAAAATTTAATTCCTAAAGCCTACATATCAGGGTGGATGCTGACAGTTCCAAGTAAGATGTTTTAGAAGTCAAGTTGTGTTAAGTGTCTGTACTGCAAGATACTCAACTACAGGTAGTAGGGATCAGTATTTAAGGATAAATAAAACCTAGACTGAAGTATCTTCTGCTATTTGATAGTATTCCAATAACTCACTGAAAATGTAATCTTAAGCATACTTTCTCCAGAAGGCAGCCAACTTTGTCAGTCCTGTTTTGACAGGAAAGGACATACAGCTGCTCTCAGGGTATATTAGGGTAGGATAACAAAGCTAAGTCTTGCACAAATCTTCACAACAGCTCGTTTTCAGTTGAAGAGTTAGTCTGAAGGCACAAACTTGTTCGTCTGCCTTTTCTTAGTGTTTGGTAAAGTTGTTTTTTTTTTTTTTTTTTTTTTTTTTTTTTTTTTATTTGTTTGGTTTTTTGGGTTTTTTTTGTTTTTGGGTTTTTTTTGATATCCAGTGCTTTGAAAAGAAGTGGTCCCTGCTTTCTGGAAAAATACCTTTTCTTGAGCAGAAAAAAATTGTCATTTCTCTCATGTTTACAGCTCACCCTGCTAGGAAGAGGAATTAATTACCCAAATGTTTCCAATAATCTTTTTATTTCACCCAAAGCTTTGCCTAAATGTGATGTTAAGTCCTCATTTAGAGTTAAGACTAGGAATGCAGAAAGACTCTTTTATACAGTTTTTTTATGGAGATCTGGGAGATCACAAGTGATTCAAATGGTAGAAGTATTGTGTGTAAAATTAAGCAAAATATATATAGTGCTTATCAGGGATTTAACCAGGTATCTTTCATGAATATCTTTGAGCAATGCTGTGTCAGCTTCCAGAGCTAATTAAAGTTATAAATGTGGATATTTGCATTTCCAAGCAGCCCCAAGATTATTTCTTTGTTCCAGATTGAGTGTGATCAAAGATGGAAAATATTCACAACTCAATAAGATTCAGAGCTCTGTATTGCTCTATATCTCTAGCAACTGAAGTGGAGGGGGTTTTGGGTGGTGGTTTTTTTTTTGTTTGTTTGTTTTTAAATGCATTAGTTGCCAAAGCTAATAGCATAAAACCTTTCTCAAAGGCTTAAGTACATGAACATCTCCATCTGTCACACCAGGGGTGTTTATTTCCAGCAGTTTGTTTCTGAAAGAAAAAAAGATTGCTTGTAAGAAAATAAAATGTTTGCAAAGAAACAATCTTCTTGTCTACCAGAAGCTTCTTTCTTATGTTAATTTTCTTTGAAGACATAGATATGTTGACAAAGTACTTTTAGGGAAAAGACTTAGTCCTAAAATTCTGAAAGGTCAAATTCTTATCAAGGTTATATAAAACCAGTATATCGACATATACTGTGTATTTAGAAGTTGAAAATTAATATGTCATCTTGAAAACAGGTAATCCTAAACATTGTTTTATTCCCATAAATAAGGTTAAAATAGGGAACGTAAAGTAGAAATTTGGTTCAGGTCACCTGCAATAGATTATACCTCTACCTGTGACAATTCACAAGTTTTCTTTCTTTCAAAGGTTTGTTTGAATTTGAGTAGAGAAAAATCCTACTAAGCAGAACTAAACATCACAATCATTGTCACACTGGTAAATCTGAGAAAAGTAAGGTAATGGAGCACTTGAATATACTGTGATCATTTACAGATTATCCAAAACACTAGCACAGGGTTGCATTGATCAGACAGCATATTTCTATAAAGACCACCGTTTCCAAGCTTCACTGTTTCCAGCATAACTTTAACTGTGACAACTTATAACTGTACAGTGAAAGGCAAATCAGATGGCACTCTAGTCTCCTCTGTAACTTCAGAATGTATCATTTTGGTGACGTCACAGAAGCCAAGATGCTCTGGCTAAGCTTAGCAATTGAATTCCTGCTCCCTTTGTGGTCTTGCATTGTGAGAGACTCCTGAGCCATACAGGACATCTTGCCAACCCATGGTCTGAAGGCAGCTTTGTTCCTCTGCTAGGATGAAATCAGCTTCAGCATCCAGAGCTATGTTGCCTATCATGCTGCTACATAATTTGCTTGCTGCTATCTTAACTTAATAAGGTGCTAAGACTAACTTTGTATACAATCCACCTCATCTTCTACACGACCAGAACAGGACAACAACTCTTTATGGTCTATGACTTACTTTTAAGCTCTTTCCCAGAGGTTTCTCAGCTGCAGAAAGGAGATAATCCTGAGAATTTGTGAATTGGAAAACAAGTGAAAAGAAGGAGTCATGTCGTATATAATGTTTCTTATACTTTTATTCCTAAGATTCATCTACAAACCATTCATTTCACTTTCAACAATACAGTAAACATTCCCAGAAACTTTAATTATATAGAGATGTGCATTTCAACTGTACAACCTTTACTGTCCTTGCTTTAAAACAAATGTTCAGAAGTCAATAAGACATAGAAAAAAACCTCTGTTTTATCTTTCCTAGAGCATTTCTTGCACACACAATCTAAAGTACTTCAGCTAATTATGTGTATAGTCATATACTTTAGTGAAGTAAACACTCACTAAAGCCAGACCTTCCCATCATTTTGCAATCCTTATCTATCACAATTAAAATACTTTTAACTATGTGTATGAGGACCAGATAATAAGATAACAGATACATTTACTACAAAGACAGAAACAAACAAGAAGGGGCAATTTGAAAAGATTATCTGAAAAATCTCTTATAGGACATTAGTCAAATGACTAATTCATACTTAGAAAGCTATCTTTGAGGGTTTTTTCCCCTCTAATTCATCAGACATATCTTGTACATCTTACATTAAAACAAACACTTCCTGCTAGCCTGGCCAGCTCCCTGAAGATTGTCTTCTTTCAAGAAGCAAAAAAAGGAGAAAACCATGTCATTTAATTTAATAACCACCATGCCCCCAAATCAAAGCACCATCTTCTAAAGAAGAGCAAAATAGTAAAAAAAATCCAGGTAAAATTCAAAATACCCCAACAAAGTATGTGAAATCTACCCTAAATTAGCTGTAATAGCAACTTCCACTCTTTTCTAAAGTTAAAACATAACACACAAGAAAAGCATACTCACCTCGTATCAGTCTTGGTACCCAACACCATCTGTTAGAAAAACCCACAGTTTCTCCTCTTGGAGCTCTTCATATTCCTTCACAAGCCTGAAATTCTCTGAGATTTAAAGTTTTCCAGATACTTCCCTACCCTCTCACATCTAACCATGTGCACCTGCTTCCCCAGCTGAAGGCTGATTGCCCCCACTGCCAGCCATGGAGTGCATTTTGTATGTCACATCTCATTTTCCTATCAGAATCACCTCGAGTCTAATGAATTAGACTACATTTAACATTAATTAGAGTTGCTCAAAATTTATTTTAAGCAATGCATCCATTTTTACTTGAGTATTTTTGACAGTCTCTTTATTTTAAATTCTAATGCTGCTGTTCAGGATGTTTTCTGGTATTGAGAAATTGTGATTGTCTAGCCTTGAATTATGTCTTTTACACAGCTCTAAATTGAATGTATTCCAGAATATGTTCAGAGGCTTCCCAGTCAGTAATTTGCATTTAAAAATAATAATAAAAAAAAAATAAAAAATCACTCACATCCTGTAGTCAAAAGTCATACTTCATATCTGTTGTTTCCACTTATACATATTTGTTTTATTGCTTTGGCTTAAATCCAGACAGGTGACAAGTATGCTTACCAGAGGTATTTACAGCAGCTCTGTCAGCACAGTCTTCCCAGTGAGGCTGACTTAAAAAACAAAAGCATTTCAGGGGCAGTGCTGACATTAATACTCAGGACTCAGTTTCATGAGCTCTAAGAGCAAGCTTTTAAAAGCTTAAAAGACCTCCAACAGAAGGACAACTAATAGCAAAAAACAGTAGGGGACCCAACTACTACCTTCTGTTCTGGCCCAAAGGCTCTGAAGAGATTCACATTTCATTGTTCCAGAGCAGGGAAAAAAAAATAGTGAAGATAAGGAAGAATAAACTGGGAACTGCTTTCTTTGATGCTTCTCATCTCAGAGAAATAGTGAAGACATGAAAAGTAAAATCCAATTATATATTTTCAAGCATGTGACGACCACAGAGAAATAAACTGAGCAGGGAAAACAAAAACAAAACCCTGATGTGAACATTAAAAACTGTATGAATCAAATACAGCCTGTTTGTTTTTGTTTCATGGATACAGTGCTCCACAACTATGTATACAAATGTGTTCAACACCTACAATGGATGTTATTACATATAGAGATGAAAAATATAAAGCTGGTTCAGACAGGATTTCTTGTATTTTTGTCTTGGGATATATTAAAAATGTGTGTTTTGTTTATTTTATTTAATTTTGCTTCCTTACTGAACAGCATAAGACTACATATTGCTGGAATTAATTCTCTAAGTAGATCAAACTGATACTGACCCTTGGATAATAAATTATTAAAATTTGGCCATTGTTGAGTCGTTAAGAAAAAGAAAAGACACATATTTCTGGAAATATGTATGTTACTAAAAGAATTTCACTGAAGATCTTGGACCAACATTAATCAGCATTATTTCTGAACAGTTTTAATCAAGTTTGGGCTGTTTTTTTTTATTTATTGTACAATTGTTATTGTAAATCACATAACACTGCTTCTGTTCTTTGAGGAGAAAAGTTTTAAATCTGAGATTAAGGGCTAACAAATGCACAATAGAAAAAAACATTCACCAAAGATTTCTTATCTCTCTTTCCCACTTAAAAATACATCTTCACATCATTCAAGTCCTCTTTAAAGCAGGTGAGATTTGAATCTACTGTATATTTGCAGTAACCATCCAGTATTTTTGCTATTCTGTTTTTTGTAAACATAAACTCCCAAATATGAATGGTGTATGCTATTTTTAAATCTCCTTGTCCATTTTCCCAGAGAACTCTCAGGTTCTAATCTTCTAGGTTATTTTCCCTCTCACCAATATTATTTTCTGCAAACAGTTGAAATTATAGGGAATGGGATACCTTCTTCTACTTTGCAGCACAATTTTGAAAATCTTGAGTGGCATGAGCTATCACTGAGCTACAGGACCAACTTTTTTTTTCATAGTGGTAAGGGACAGATTGCAAAGGCATTCAAACAGCTAAGCTTGAAAATAGGATGCCTTGTGAGATTTTTCAAATGCAACTAGGCTTAAAATATTTGGAAGTTACTTGGAAAACTCAATTTTTGCTTACTCCTGTTTTCATGCATGAGCTTGAGCACATCATTGTGAATCTCCTCTTCTCTCACTCTAAAGTGGATACAGTAAAATAATGGCCCCATCTCATATGGTAACGTCAGAAGAAAATCATTCATTGCGAAGCCACAAGGGGGCTACTTCATTGGGTGTGACTTCATTGAGTGTGATGATACATCTGCCATTTTGGAGCAAGTGAGTCTGAGCAGTACTCACAGAACAATAATTTTACCTTTTAATTGCATAAAATACTAATTAAAATGCACAGAGGCAATACAATTCATCAAATCATAGTAAATTTCTAAGTAAGGGCAGCAATATACATCATAAAATAGGCTCTAGCATGTTTATCAAAGTTTTGACAATGTGTTTATCACATATTTCAGAACACAACACAAATAAATCTCAGTGAATTTTTACTTTCATATATTTCCACAGGAGGACTTTTCTGAAGGGTATAATCTGCCTCACAAAAATTTACTTCATACTTGCATGACCTGACTGGTTCCTGTGAAAGACTGGTGAGAAAGGTTACCACTCCCAGGCTACAGAGCCATCACTGTAGTGGAATGTGACTGCTCTGGGAGATCCTGGACCCCAAGCCATGCAGGTCACTTTTAAGAATATGAGAGAAATACTTGAAGTAGTGTGAGAAATGTCTGCTTGAAACCTTCTTTCATCAGAAGCCTACTTATGTCACCAGTTTGTACTTCTCCTTTATTTTCAGTCACATAATATACACCTTTTAGAAAATCAGAGTAGAAATAAAAGATTCTGAGGAAGAAAAAAGGCAGGTTCAGCAATGGAGGCTGTAGTTCTGTATATGACCATAGACTAATACCCATTTTAATCCTGAGCATGTACTTTGAATTTACTTAATCATGACACCATAAGGCTGGTTCCTAAATGCTTTTGTCCTGACTGTTGTAATTATGCTTGAATGGCAAGTCTTTAAAAAAACAGCCTACTTGTCATTTCATAGCAAATGCTTTTTCTTATAACCTTTATTTTAAAAATAAACTCATCAGACAAAATACATGATTAGAAGTTAAATCAAGTCTCCAGTTTCATCCCGAAGCTACTGGCAAATAGAACTGAAGAGTACTATTCAATTGCATTAGACTAACTGAAAAATCACAACATATAATTGATATGTCGATGCAGTTGTCTGAGTCCTGTCAAGTCAGACTGCATTTCAGACATTTGCATCTTATTCAGAGAAACAGGAAGATGCTGATTGCATTTAAGATTACATTCAAACTGTGTCATTGCCTCAGACTAATAGCCCTGTTAGGCTCTTTGTTTGAAAGCTTTATTATTTTCAAGGAAAATACTGTGGGCAATGAAAGTTGGTTTCAAACCGAGAAAGGTGATAGGAAGCTTGCTTTGCACTGTCATTGTATAACCCTGACTTTAGAGAAACACACAGAATACAAATTAAAATCAAGAAGATAATTATTCAAAGTAAATAATTAAAATAGAATTTGTATGCTATCATATCAATTTCTCTGCTGCAGTGTGTAATGTTTTGTTATACTGAAAGTTCTTTTCAATGAAAAGTTTTAATAAATTCCCTCCCCTAAAGAGAGCAATTGGTAGGTATTTCATATCATTTAACTTTGAGATAATAAAGTACAGGATCTCTTATATTGATAAAAGGTTAAACTTAAAATTACAATAATTCAGTTGATAAAGAGCGGATAAGAGTAATTCACATTATCCTTTTAAGAAACTGATTTGTTTAAAAATGAATACCAGTATTAGGTAGACTAATAGTATTGAGAGATGGAGAGATTCAAATAATTTCTTGAGTGATGTTCTGCTTCCAGACAGGAAAATAGGAGAGAACAAGAATGTAACCATTTTTCTCATCCTATACAAAAATGAGTACTAGTTTTTGGGCTCAGTTTATAAAAGCTGAAAATTCTTCCCCCTGTTTAAAAAACAGCATCATTGTGGTAGACATGGACATGAAACTACCCTTTTCAGTGTGTTGTCTGGTACACAGAGTAGCCAGAACCTCAGTCTGGGAGCACTTAGCAGGATGGATCTATGGACTGCAGGGCCTACCTGCTTTAAGGAATCACAAGTTCCCTCTGATGAGGTTTTTGGCTAGATACCACATTGTGGAAGTGCTGTGGGACTGGCCATGCTGTTACTCTCCACACTGGATTTACCATGCTTTTTCTGACATTCTGAAGTAATACTGGACTTACAAGGAGAAAATGACCCGAGGGGAAAAAGGAAAAAAAAAGGTGACCGAATTGACAAAAATTTATAGAGAGCTTCTGGCCAGTGATTAGGGGGACTCTTCAAGCATTTCTTTTTCCATAAGTAGTAGTTGTTCACTGTCTTGTCTTAGAGTCTTCTTTAAACTCCTCACAGAGATTAAATAAAGTTTGTTTGTCAAATCCCTATGCACAAAAACCTGTTTCTATATTAGACCTAAAAGTGTCTAAACTCTCTAAATCCTGTTAGAAAGAAAAAACCCTAAATCTTCTTCACTGTCTCTAACTTCAAGCAATAGCGTTTGCTATTCTCATTGTGCAGTTACTTTCAAGCATTGACTTGAATATGTTAAATCTACCTACTAAATACTTTGTTGTATCTCCATTTAATCTGAAAATTCACTTTCCTAACTCCCCCATCCTCAATGAAAATTCATAAATACTGCTAAATATTAGTATTGCTTAATCAATTTTTATTTAATGTGGAAATCCATCTGTACTTTTCTCTATCTGTAGCATGTTCTCTATCAAATCTGAGACTAACACTTATCTCAGTGTTCAATAATTCTTATATACATTTACATAAGTATACATTTATATACTTATATAAAATTACGCATTTCTGTTAGTATAGAGTTATATATATATATATGTCTATGTACTTACATCTAGACTTCTATAATTCTTGTGTATACTAATTTCCCATTTCATACATATCACTGCTACACTGTTTGAAGATTTCAGCCTATAATGGTGTGCAAACTGAACTATAATTCAAGAGCTGGGCATACTGAAGTCATGTGAAGTAAAAAGGCAAATAACATTATTAAAGCAACAGTGACTGATCTTCTGTTGTGATGATTTAAATAAACTTGTGTTGAAAATATAGTGAAAAACGCCCAGACATACCATTTTTTGTCAATGTCCTGTCATTACATTCTACCTTCACACTAGAACCACCAGATGAAACCCATGTTCGCTGCAGTGGAGGCATGTACTTTTGGGATTAACTTTTTTCCCTCTCTTACTATGTTTCAAGAACAAACCAGACTGGTTCACAGATGGTATTTCTAGATACAATGACACATAAAAGTGTTGGCTGAACTAGAACTATCTGACCCGGGTGCTTCAGTAGCAAGTGGATTTTCTACCCACTCTGCAGGTTCTACTAAGAAATCTAACCAGCATACTCTACAGTGTGAGAAAAGGACCAAGAAAACTACAAGGAAAAACAATCTTTAGGAAAAAATTGTTTCAATAAAAAACCTCTGTAGTGAGGTTGTGAGGGGAAACTGTGTTGTGAACTTTTATATCCTTATAGGGCTACAACACTATTACTGCTTTAAACTGTATCATTTTTCAAACTGCTGTAAGGAAGGAAAGGTATGAGAAGTCCAGAATAAGATTTTATTTTTCCTTGAGGCAGAACCAGTGCTGTTGTCATCACATAGTGGTGTTACTTGGAGGAATAGTAGAAGTACATGAAAAAAAAGTTTAACAGGTTATTTCAGTAGGGGAGTCCACTATGGATATGGCTGTCAACCAGTGGTAATTTTCTCCCAACTCACAAAAAGAAGGTTGTTTTTAAAGGAGTTACTGATTTATAAGCAATATAAACACGATTTTGCTCATAAATAAATGCTGAATTCTTGTGAAAAGTAAAGGATATATTATTCTAATATATCAACAGTTAGCTAGACTAATTTTCCAAAATTTCATAGATTCCAAAAGATTAAAAAATTACAAGAGGTGTTTTTGTTTCAGTAGCATTTTCATGCTTTCAATGACTTGGTTTGAAATAGTTCTGTTTCAGCTTAAAGGTATTTTGAAGTCTTAATTCAATTTAGCAGCCAGAAACAGACGAACAACAATTTAGAACTTGACCAGGAGTGAATCTTCCAGACTGTGGTTTGAGAATTTCAGCCCTGTGGGTCTGCCAGTGTTTATACTTTGTCAAAAGCCATTTTTAGGTTCTAGGGCAGTTTATAAATTGTGAGCTCTGTCTTCAATGGGACGCCTAGTTCTTGTGCTGTTATTTATCACCATTAACAGTGCTTTGCCAGAATTCAAATTTCATTATGTGGCAGAACCATGATGTTTGAATGATCACAAACCTTACATTGCCCTGTTTACAAGGAGAGATAATTATACAGTAATATGTTGTTCACTATTAAAACATTTTTCTTTTTTACTTTTTTCATTCTTTTTTTTTTCATTCTCCCTGCACTAAACAACAAGATTCTGAAGACAAAGGAACAAGAAAATTTTATTACCTTTCTTAACTTGAAGCTAGTCCTAACTTTCAGTGACTGAACTAATGTTCCATTCAAAGTAAATTTAATGGAGACATAAAGAAAAAAACACTCACATATTACAGACTAAAGGTATAGTAACAGCCTCAATTCTCTCTACATTCTGACTTTTAAGTTACAAGATGGTATTTAAAACCTACTTATCAAAGGGTTTGAAACACTGCTTTTGTTGTGCAGGGAGGGGGAAAGAAAAGAAAAATGCTATGGTTTAAATATATATCAATAATTTAAATATATATCAAAATATACTTGGATTAATTAGCATACTTTGAAATTAAAATAATGCAAGTATTGTGACAATTCGATGTTGAACTGCTTAGATGCTAGACTAATACTGGCATTAAAAATCATGTAGACAGACTTGAAGTTTTGGCCATTTGTTCTAGATACGAAATCAAATATTTTGAAAAAATAATCATGAGTTTTCAATTTCCTATCTGAGTTGTCATCTGGGGGCATAATGTTTATATAAGCATGGCCATCCTTTCCTGAAAAACATCTCTTTAAGCCTAACACAAACTGACACTATTATTGGTCACTTCTGAGCCCTTTATTTAGGAAATACTGCAACTTTATAAGAACCAGAGTTTTCTTAGTAATGCAGTTCTGCTTAGATTGATAATTGTTGATTGCTGATGGACAAAACATATTTAAAAATTGTATGGCTTGGCAAAATCCAAACAACTGACAGAAATACTATGAAAGATCTCATGATATATAATGATTTCAGGTAAGTATTTTAAAAATAAAAGATCTTGTATCTAAAAACTGCTGAAAAATGAGACTATCACCCAACCATGCCGTATGCATGTACAATTCAAATAAAATAGTTTCCAGAATTTTTCAAACTTTCAAATTAATAATGCTCAGCAGTCTATGGGTAGCAATACAAATTCTCACAGAAGACAATTGCTTACACAAGTGAAAATAATGAAGATAAGGTGAACAATAATAAAAGGCAAGGTATATTTATTGGCTAATACATGGCCATCTAAGACTAAAACTGTGATTGGTTACAATTTCACAGGGATTAGGTTTGGAACTGAAGTCATTGTATATGACAAAACTCGACACCAAAGTGGATCTTGAAAAGTACCAGTTTCAAATGAATGTATGACTTTTTTGTTTGATCTACTTAATGAGGTTATAAGAAATTACATTTTCTTAAATATGCACAGCTGAACTCATTAATATCCTGAAGTATATATATGCTTGTAATCTGTAGATATTGGTGATATGTGAAGCATGAAATAATAGTACAAGAATAAGTAGATGCTGCTTTCTAGTAGGAAAAGAAATAAAATTCTTAGTACAAAATTTCAAAGTCATGGAGTAATGAAGTAATAATGAGGAGTTCTACTATATAGAAATACATCAGTAGTTGAAACTGATGAAAAATGAGAGAGATCTGAGTATATTTTTTCAGTTGTAGGATCATTATAAGCAACAATGTAGGAAAAGATTATTCTAAGATCTGTCGGACAAAGCATCTGCAGTATGGAAAGGTAATTCATAACTACACAAGACACAATTAGTAGATTCTGCGTGATTATGATTATCTATTTTCAAAACAAGGTTAGCTTGAAACAAGGCTAATAACTGGTGCTAGGGTGATCAGAGAAGGAGCATTTCTCAAAGAAAAAAAAAGGTCATGGTATCATATAATGATTTGTGTTAAAGGAGACAATAAAGTTCATCTAATTCCAAACCCCCTTCCATGGGCGGGGCACCTGAGACCAGGTTGCTCAGAGCCCCATCCAACCTGGCCTTACCTAGTTCAGCACAAAAACAGCTGATTAAGATACTGAGTCTTTTTAAGTGTGTTTGTGAGTACTAAGAAGGCTGGGAGGCAGAAGTCAAGTAGCTAACCAAAAAGATAGAATGCGCTTGAAGAGTCTGGCAATGATTAGAAATAGGTTGTTAAGAGTCCAATGTTCACTGTCTGCATTCTTTTAGGTATTCTACATGTGAAAATTATAATGTTCAATACCAAATTTTCTTATTTGCATGGGATTTTGATTGAGCAGAATAATACACTAATGCATTTAAATGACAATATGAGCCCAAATTACACTTAACATTGTGATACAGCAGTGTGTTTATTGGTAACATAGGTTTCAACAGAAAATAAACCCAACATTTTTTTAATGAGTAAGCAGAGTGCTAGATTGATTACCTGCATGAAATAACAAAAGGAAAGAGCATAAGTTTCTTCCAGATGCTGTTTGCCTACTAGGGAAGGAATTTAATACCAGTACAGGCATCATCTCAGAGGTGGAATATCAAGTCTGGGAGAAGAGTACCTAGAAGGAAAATTTACTGAAATCTCAAAAGTGTTGTAGGCAAATTCATTATTGTTTCCCGATTGCTGATTTGCACTGTAATTTTACTGCAACCGCTCTGTGCTTTAGGATTGTGGTTGGTCAGCTGGAGAAGACACGAGCTCGCCCATCAGTGCCCAAGCTAGGAGTTTTCTCCGTAATTTTTTGTTTACCTGTGTGATTTGTAACTGCAGCTCTGGAGTGTGTAACTCTCACACCTGAAATTTGTTACTTGTGTTAATGTGTTCTGCTATTTTTGGTGGTCAGCGTGCATGAATTAACTATTCCACAGGCTGTTGGGACTCCAGGTCTAGCTGTCTGAAGCTGTGGGCCAGTGACCCCAACAGATCCCACACAATAATCCTTTGGAATATTAGAACAATATTGCAATAGAATTGAATGTGTCTTATTTATCAAAACACTAAATTTTATGCAGAAAGAAAGTGTTGGTAGGATTGTTTATATAATCTTAGATAATGCTTACAGAAATAGATCTTTCCCCTGTCAATATACTGGAAAGAATTTCAGATGTCTATTATTTACCTTAGTAATTGGATTTGTACTCAAGATTGTGTCTCACAAACGTGATAAAAGCAATTGAAAAAGATAATTGTGTGTGTCCACATGGGAGGAAAGGAGGGAATTTTCCCATCAAATATTTACATGTGGCCAATGACAGAGATTCACAGGAGAGGGGCAGAGGAGAGAGCACAGGTCAGCTAGGATCTTTAGGATCCTGATTCCATCTAGTCATTGTTTCTGATCTATATTCATGGGTTTTTTAGAGACCTAGCAGTTACATGTCAGAATGATGGGTCTCAGTCTAGTTTCAGGATAAAACGTCAATCTGCTTGTAAGCACAGTAGCCTGACCTGACAGAATTTCAGTGATACTACAGGACCTGTAATTCCTGTGAAGAGGGTAATTCTGAATCAGCTTGCAGTGATGGACAAGATATTCTATCGAAGCTCTTCTCAGACTGTAGGCAAGAACTGTCCCAGGAGTACCTGTTGAAGGTGTTGCCAATCTCTGTTTTTCTGAATGTTAACAGCACTTTTAGAACTGATTTTATTTTTTCCTGTTCTCTACTGCCTAGTCTGTAACCTCTTGTCATTTATTCATCTTGCTTTTCTGAAGACATCATAAAACAGGGCAGACATATTCCTCTCCTCAGTATGAACATAAAAATATCTTTTCTTCTGTATAATATAAAGATTGCTTTCTGGTAGCCACTACTTAAACATTTGTCCATCAGGCAGGGGACACAGACAAGAACTTGCTGAATATTTCATCCTTCATCCCTCCTAAGGTACTGAGATTGCACATTATTAACTCCAGATGTACTCCATCACTGAGACTAAAGCAAAATGCAAGAATTCAAGACCATGAATTCTTATTGCCCACGTAATTCTGAGAACATACCATTCTTTCAAAGTACATGGAATGCTGATTCAAAAAGAAAATAAATTAATGCAAAGAGTAAGAGAATAGCATACAGGAAATGACAGTGTCATTGTAGGATAAGCAGCACAGTTCATAGTATTACACACCTTTTCAGAGGGCAGAAATTGAGAGGTGGTTTTAAAGGAAGGCTTTCTAAAAATTATGATGTTAAGTGAATACATTCAAGAGCTACTGCAGTTCTGGAGCAAAACAATTTCTAATAAAATTTAATCTAATAAAGGAAAAAGTGATGTTGTATAAAATATTTGAACAGAACTTATATGCTTTTAAACAAAATGTGGTGTTAAGCTGACAATACATAAAGAAAACATCACAACAAAAGCTTGTTCCAGGAAAATGAATGCAAATTAGTATCATCAGCTTAACTTTATTTGTTAAACAAACAAGAATATGGGGGTTTTAATAATAATAGTTTTTTAAGAGACACAAAATATGTTTTTTTAATGTCAATGACAACATTAAGATTTAATATAGAGATATGTGACATATTGTATGCATCTTAATCTAATATGTTGCCAAATATTTAATTCTGAAATATTGACTACTATATGGTAAATTCAAAGTAAAGTATGATACTCCAATGCCAAATACATCTAGGAAAAAGATTTGTTTCCTGTTCTCAATCAAAATAACTTACCTCAGGTTTCTCTCAAGCACCAGTGAGCCCAGAGAATTTTAAATCCAGATTTTGTTTCACTCTTTGGGAATCACAAATCTTTGGGATTATTTGGGATAATCACAAAAAAAAATATCCATATGTCCACACAACACTAGTGGGATCTCATATATGTTCCTTTTTCACTATTGCCTCAGAATGAGCAGTACTTCAAAGGGAAGCAGAACTGTGAGGATATGACTAAAAACATTATAGATATTGTGTAGAAATCTCAATTGTTTTCACACCTTTTCCATGTTGAAACACTTGGGTATCTTGATGCAAAACTGCTGACTGACGAAATTGAAACTCTTCAAGTTGTTAGGCCCTGTTAATTGAAACTGCCATTAATTGCAAAAGAGAAATTATTCAACCATTAAAGGGCAATCCAATATTTTGAAGATATCTTTCAGAGGTGACAAGGTCAGGTGATTTACAACCAAGACTGAATAACCTCATTTTATTTATTTTCTAGTTCTATCATTAGCTGGGAATTCTGCTGGAGTGTTTTAGCACTGGAACTCCAGCTATGATTCCTATGCTGTCCATAAGGCTTCTCAGGTGATCATTTACATGAGAAAGCTTAATGTCAGCTGAAACAAAAATATCAAGTGGAATATCCAACCACAAATATTAAAGTTCTCTAGAACATAGAGCTTCAGGAAAAAAAGTTTAAAAGGTGAATTGTGCAAAGCTTATCAGAGAATCGTGTTGGAAAAGATCTCTAAGATCTTTGAGTCAAACCTGTGACCTAACATCACCATGTCAACTAGATCATGGCACATCCAGTTTTTCCTTATGAAAGCATACAGAGTAGTCTGTGTGTGTGTGTGTGTGTGTGTGTGTATTTTTTTGACCCTGACCAGCACCTAAGCACACCGCTAGTCATTTGGTCTCTCCCCACTTCAGGAGGGATGGGGAAGAGAATCAGAAAATGAAAAGTGAAAAATTTGTAAGTTGAGACAGATCACAGTTTAATATGTGAAGAAAAGCTGTGCAGGCAAGAAAGCAAAACAAGGAATTTATTTATTCATTACTTTTGACCAGGAGGTGGCTAAAGATGTCCCTTCTTCCTTCTTCTTTTCCTTTCAACTTTTATTACTGAGCCATTATATGGCATTGAATATTCCTTTGACCAATTCTGGTCAGATGTTCCCTTCAAGCTTTTTGTGCATCCCCATAATATTTGCTCAGAGAAGTAGAGTGGGTAAAAGAGAAAGCATTGATGTTGTACAAACCCTGCTCAGCAATAGCCAAAATACTGGTGTGTTATCAACAGTGCCTTTGTTGCAAATTCCAAAGACAGGACCATACAGGTTTCTATGAAGGGAATTAATTTTATTCCAGCCAGACTCATTATGGTATGTTATGAGACACTGGATTATGATATTAATTACTGAGTTGGATTGACTCAAGTCAGGGGGTGGGCAGTAGAAGGGATAGGTTGAATCTCACAGAGGTGAGGTAATACCTTATCCCATATCTCAGCCCCCAAGACACTACTGGGGCGACCCCAGAGCATCCGTCAGCCAAAGGCAGCCTGGGAGCACACCCACACCATGCACCTGGAGCCCCTGACCCAGCCTCTGATTGTGTCACGCAGTATCAGCACCATCCCTCACCCAGTCCCCGAGTGGACCAGGAGTCCTGCCTGGGAGAGGGTGGTCACAAAGGGTCCAGAGCAGTAAAAGCAGCAACACATGCTGTCCATGTTGCTTTAGCCCTGTCACCTGGCTACATGGAAGCTGGACTTTCAGTGGACTCTGGTGCTAACTATATAATTTTCTCTTTTACTCTCTCTACTCCTTCTTCTTCCTCTCTTAATCTCCTTTCTTAATATTTTGGGTAACTTGAGATCAGATGGGTTGGATTTCACTGAATTGTATGAGTGCTAAGTCAATGCTTTGTGAAATACTTTATTTTGGTTGTATGCTACGCTTTAACCTTTGGCGAACATCTCTTATTTCCTAAAGTTTACCAGTAAAGTACTTCCTGTGAATGTGTGTGCAGTGCCTTCTCCTTTCTACTCTCTCTTAAGGTGCTAAAAGAACTGAGGGCTCTTATAATAATTTGGCAGCCTAATTTTTTGAACCCTGTATATTTTTAAAGTAAAACTGTCTTACTGAGCTAATAGCTCCATGACTTCGGGTCTTATATCTCTTTATAGATTTACAATGACACAGGTAAGAAGCAGATACAGACAAAATAAATCTGTGCCAGGCTTTTCTGGCATTCTGCTGTTGTGCACTCTGATTCTAAATGTTAATAATTTTAAAATATCTATCATTCAGGAAAAAATAGTTTCTGTAAACAAAAGTACTTTTTCTTTTTTGCAGTTTATGGAATGAGATTTCCTGATGTTTTTCTTGCCACTAGTATGTTCCAGCTTGTGTTCAGACAAGTTTTCTGTTTTCATTACAAAAGCTGTGTGAAGTGCAGTTATTAAAGTGGTTGGTATTAGTTACTAAACAGAGTATTAGATTTGCACAACTCCTTAACCCTCAGTTATATCTTCTCAGTAAAATGTCTTCTACTCCTTCTTTAAAGTGGTCTTGAATTTAAAAATATATTTTATTAGTTGAAAAATGAGGATTTGTCTTAGTAAGTGAGATAAAGATAACTTAAAGGGCCCGTTTAAATGGAAATAAATAAAATTAATAAAATGTAAATCATTGTGATAGTGTAAATACAGCATTCCCACCTGTTGATGTATTGGAAGTCCTATTTGATGTAAATTACTCTTAGTAATTAGGAATTAGGAAATTACTCTTAGGAATTAGTTTCATTTCATCATGGAGTGTTAGATTAAAAGTCACTCTGTACATTTCTAAATTGTTACGTAGTGACATTGGGGCTGCTCCTCAAATATCAGTGAGTATTAGTGATGTGGATGGGCAATGCTCTCACCAGTGGGCTTGGCCAGAGGAACAGAGTTGAGGGGACAGCAGCAGGTCCTTTTTGCAGACCAAGGAGCATCAGGCAATGGTGCAAGATCAGGCCAGGACCACATCCAAGGCATGAAATGCAAATGACAAGCCAGAAACAGGGCTTAGGATCAACATTGTTGTAGCATTGTTGGGATAGGGACTGAAGGCCTCAAGCTGAGCAGAAATGGAGTGTTGGGTAATGGTTTGGGGGAGTGAAAGACTGTGTTTGAGGCTAGGCAGGGACAGAAACTGCTAACAGTGTCCTCAGATCCCTGAAATAAACTTTTCACTTCATTATTTATTGTATTTTGGAAAGTGTAACCTGATATTCAACTTAAAAGTAAAGAAAAAAAACAACCAAAACAACAACAACAACAAAAAAACAACAACCCACCCCCCAAAACAAAACACATTTAAAACTTTTATATTTAATCAGCCATATTTCTTCCAGATAACTATTGGATAATATTTCTTTGTTCCTTATCCAAAAATACAGTAACACTTCCTGCAGATGCCCTACATTTTTTTCTGTATCTAGTAATATACTAGTTTGATATAAACCTATTAAAATATAAATATATTTCAGAGATTAAGTTATCTGGCAACTTCCTAGATGCATTCCTTTTTTGCCTTAAATAGCTTTTCCCTCAGCATCCAGCTTAGAATGAACTCTGAAAAATCAATAATTATTCTCTTCAATAATTTAATCCATTAGATCAAGACATAGAAATTTTTATAAAAATATTGATTTACATATAAGGAAGATGTTAACAAGACAACTGTTATTTCAGAAAACATCAGTCATTTTCCATCCTGAACACGGCTCATGCAAGCTTTTACATATTTAACTATTCTGGAGTGGTGGGGGAATAACAGGTGGTTATGCATTCTGAAATACTCATGAGGAATATGAAAGCTAAGATTATCATGTCTACAGTGAGAAACTCTCTCTCAGATACCACAAACCTCTTTTTCTTTTAACTCTTTCTACGTATTACTGATACGAATTAAGATAGCTGCCTTAACCATGGAGTTGAAAAATCACAAAAAGATATGTGGGAATTTTATACAAAACTACTAAAGTTCCTTTGAAATGATAAAACATTGACTTTCTTAAAGGTTCCCAAAACATTAATGTTAATCCATAACTGTTCCAAGGGATTTAAAATGTGCTGAACATGGCTAATGAGAAATACACTTAGATTCAAGCACAACCAAATCAGTCAAAATTTTCAGAAGCAGATATTTTCATAAAATAATGCTATCTAACAAAAGTTGGCCGTTTATATTTATATATTAATTCTTAACCTGTGCTAGCAAAAAAAGAAAAAAAAGTTAAATAAACATTCATTCTTATTCACTAAGAAGAAAATAGTTTATACGCTACTACTGAACAGTAGTATCTGAGATGCCTAAATACTTCCATGGATCTGAATCTGTGCACCTAAATCCATGCTCAGGAACATTAAACTATTCAGAAGTATTCCAGGTCAACTAAGGCTGTCACACCAATGGGATCAAATCTACTTCACTTTTATGTGTGATTTCATACTACTTTTAAAGAAAAAATGAAAGTAAGTGACAATGCTTTAAAGGTTCAAATACCACTCAGCACACTGTAGAGAACAATTCAGCATCTGGATTGCTCATGCTAAACAAAGACCACTCTTAAGACCACCAACACATTAGAAGCTGTCTACCAGCCATGGATCACTTCTCCCTGTTCTTGGAACAACCTTGATGTAAGGGAGAAGTCACACCATGTGCCCAAGAGTATTGTCCACATGCTTCTTGAACTCTGGTAGGCTTGGTGCTGTGATTACTTCTCTGGGGAGCCTTTTTCAGCACCCAAACATACTCTGGGTGAAGGACGTCTTTCTAATATCTAAATTAAACCTTCCCTGACACTTCAGGCCATTTTCTCCGGTTCTGTCAGTGGTCCTGGTTCAAACTTCTTGAAATTATCCTGTGCATTTTCCATTGTACTACTATGATATATTTGTTTAGTGCCTCAACTACTTCACTCCCACATATCACTTTTCCGTCAGGAAAATGGACTTTTTTTTTTTTTTGATGCTCTCTTATCAATGAGATGAACTGCCATTCTTACCTTCAAGTAAGACCCAGACAAAACTAGTCCAAAAGATGGAGGTACCTGCACAGGCAGTCTGGGCCACCCTCTGCTCAAACCAGGGCTAGCTTCAATGGCATGTCTCTCATTGCTCAGGATGTGCATCAGGTGAGTTTTGAGTCCCTCCAGGAATGGAGATCTCACAGCTTTCCAAGGCAACATTTTCCAGCAGTTACATGCTTCTTTCACATAAAATTTTTGTCTTATATTCACTTTGAGATTTCTGTGTTGCAGCTTATGATTATTGCTTCTGTTCTATTAAGGTGCATTATGGAGAAGAGCCCATCTCTGCCCTCATTATAACTTCTTAATTAGATGAGTATTGCAATCAAATCTTTCCTTAGCTTTTCCACAGCCTAAACTAATCTAGTTCCCTCAGTTTCTCCTGGTATGTCACATGCTCGAGTTACCTAACTACACAATGACTTTCCTCTGGACTCTGCAGTTTGTTGATATCCGTTGTATCCCATTTGTAGGTACATAAGGGATGCAAATCTTTGACTGAGGCTGATAATGAGTTATTCATAATGCTGACTTTGTATCTTGCTAGTTATGTTAGCTTCCCACCTTCCTTTTTTGCTACATAATCTTTAGGGAGCTTATATCCAGGTGTCAGAAACTTTCCAGTGAAGGAGTACCCTTTTGATAGCAATTATCCTGGTATCAGTGAAGCAAATTTGTTGAAATATCAATGATTGAGTCTTTGCAGTAATAGTATGACAACTGTGTATCATGTTTATACTAAAGACTTCCTCATAAATAAAAATCACTGTGGTAATATTATGTGTGAGTAAGGCTGCCTGAAAATGCAAAAATAAATGAAAAAATCAATAATGGTAATGCATAATCCTAGTATAATAACTGAAAGGGCAAGAAGCATTTGCATGGAACTAGAAATATCAGCAGTGAAGCTGCCATGTTTAAATTGTGTCCTGTTCATCAGGAAATTTGTTACTTTTCTGAAGTGACTTCTCATGCAGATTGCATATTGTATGACAGGACTTCTCATTATAATAACTCAATATTTAAATATATTTAGAGAATATGATAGTATTCTCATTCTGTTTGTGAATTCTTCCTTTAGGGCTTACCTTCTTTCCTCATCCTCTCTATGTGATCAATAAAAATTTGACAGAAAAACTTCTGACTTGAAAAGATTGAATGTTTAAGGTGTACAGATATACTGTATGTATAATTTGCACTAACCATCTTTAATTTCTCATCCCTATTAGTCTTTGATCTTAATAACAACCAAAAACAACTCAACACAAAACAAAACCACTCCCCCCCAAACCAAAAAGCTCCCAACAAATCAAACTAAACCAAACCACAAACAACAAACAACCACAAACCATAAGCTGAGTTTCTTATCATGTGCAAACTAAATTTGTAATTTGTTACATGAACCCTTAAACTATGCACTTTGAAGAACTTCATACTGGCTTGTCTACCAATCAGAGAATTTCTCTTCAAATCTGTATGTGCCTTGGAAGAGGCATGAACAATTTTTGGAAAATTTGGAATTTTTGTGAAGCAATTGAATGTAGTTCACAATTAGGTAACAGGAATAGAACGAGCTTGCTTAGATTTTGTAGGGCTAAATGAAGAACTATAATTACATTCGTGACAACATCTTACACCAGTTCAAAATTAAATAAAGTTTTTGTAAATTTAAAGTCATTCTTAGTTGCACTTGGGCACTGTTTGTATTCCTTGTCTTTTCATCTCATTAAAATGCTCCACTTTCTTTTCTCCTTATTTATATATTACTTCCTTTGATGTTTTGAATTGTAAAACTCCTCAAAATGTTTACAAAGATAAAAATTTTAGAAATGCCAATATCTACTGCTGTACATTCTCTGTGGATTTGCCTTCTTAATAGCAATTTAAATTGAGAAGAAACAATTACCCAAGCAAAAATCCCCAGTTTGGGTGTTTTCTTTGTAATGTTGATCGATTGTCTTTTGAGAGTAGGGCCATCAGGTATATGATTCTGCTACAAGATATAATTACAAATATGTGCTCTCCACTTCATGTAATCATTATGCTAAAGGAAAAAAGACTGATGAGTTGTTTCAAAAGCTCCTTAAAGGTTCAGGAGCTCTAAGTATAATTGATGATTTACAGGTTTACCTCATAACACAACCTTCAATATCTTTACCACATTTTTCTAAATTATTAAGTTAGTAAACTTACTACATTTTAGCAAATGTAACTCTATCAATTAGACTTGGCTCCACATTTGCACAGCTATTGCTTGTAATGGTTAGAGATTTCTCTTTTCCCAGACTTTACAGGCACATATCGCATATATGCAGAAAATCTGTCGAGTACTATTAGCAGCACTTAAAAAGGTACTGAAGTCCAGAACAATGGTACATTCAAGGACACCTATTACATTTGTTTTCGAGTTGCAGATAGGGCCATCTAACTTACTACACCGTACATAAGTCAAAATATTAGTCCTCAGAGATTTTCAATATTTTATTTTCTCAGCAGCATTAATTTGATAGAATTAATGCTGTGTGTGTTAGTGTATGTATGTGTGTACACACATGTGCATTAGCATACATGTGTGTTTGTGTGTTGGATAGGTTTTCAGAATGGAACTAGAAGTAAAACAAGATTTCAAGGAAAAGCAAGGGTATAGTTTAGCTTGCAACTAAAGAAAAACAAAAGAAATGATTGTTTCCAAGTTTACAGGACATTCAAATGGCGCTGTAGCAATTTGTCTCCAGAGAAAGATGAAAATATTCTGTAAGGATTTTGCTGTCATATTCATTCTCTTAATAAATTATATTTATCCTATTAAGCAGAGAAGTATGTTTCCAATATCTTACTGTCCCATTTTTTCCCCTTCTTTTCTAGCTCATACATGGTTAAGACAGCAAGGGTTGTGCAGGGCCAATCATCAGATTACTAATTAGATTAGATCACTAGCAATCATTAGATGTGTCTAGTTTTTCAGAGGAGTTTCTAATATTTCTGGGATTCTAAAAGATTCACTCAATGTAACAGCATGCACAGTTCTTCAGGACAGACAAGTGAAAGTGGTTGATGACAGTTTGTCATCATTCCATTACCAACAGATATTTAATCCAAAAAGTAATTTTAACCAGGAAACTATGAAGATGAATACAGTACCTGTGTGTGTTCTGTACATATCTCTCTAGCCATGAAAATTAATATAGTGTAGTTGAGTATCTCATGCTTAATACCATGTAATCTGGAATTTAAATTTACCTTTCTGTACATGCAAGTGTGCAAATAAGGAAAAAGAAAGCCAGCCTTGAGCATAACATTAATGGCAAAGCAAAAGTTTAAGATGGAGCTCACAGTAAGGCCTTTTCTATTTCATGCTTTCATGAAAGATGAAATATTATGTAAGTATTTAAGACACTAATTTTTAGTCCTACAGTGCTCTCTAATACCTTATTGTGAAGAAAATACAATGTCTAATTTAAGACTTAGTTTATGTTTCCCCATTGAAGGATTCTTTTGTTTGTTTGCTTAGATACGTGAACTGATACTGCAGTCCAAACTGAAAATAATGAATATTTATATTGCTTACAAATATATCTCTGTATTACAATGTTTTGAAATGCTGTTCATAGCATCATAGGTGAAACCTGACACTTCTTTTCTGTAAAGACACAGATATCTCATTGGCCTTTTTGTTTGTTTAGTTGCTAGTAAATTTAACCTTCATGAAGTGAAGCAAAACTGCCCAAAGTCTTAATAAGATGATTTATTATGCAGACTCTAGGGATCAAGCCAAGAGAACTGAGGTAGTGAAGGCATCAGTCTTGCTGACAGACTATAGAATAAGTGGAAAAACCTGTCTTGGTTTCTTCATAAATATACACCTCTTTGTTTAGCTGTGGTCGACATAGGTTTTTGTTTGAAGAAAACTGAACAGACTTTGAAGTCTTAAAGATACTGAAACACCTCAAAATTTCACACATACCAGACAGCTCATGAAAACTGGTCCTGGGAAGTTTTTTTCATGCTATCTATGTTTCTATTAAAAATGCAAATCTAACAACAGGAATTTTCAGACAGTATGTTATATGTGGTGGGAGTTGGTTTTATTTTGTTCCTTATTGCCCATTCCTACTACTGCTAAACAATGCTTATACCTTTCGAGAACGCCCAGATGTAACCCTCATCTACACAGAGAGTAAGTAGCACCTGATAGCGATAATCTTGATATTTAAATTAACATTTTAATTATTATTTCTTTCTGTGAGGAAAACTCTTTTCCATTTAGTAGGTATGGTTTGTCTTTCTTTTATGTTCCCACCCCCCCCTTTGGTATGTCAAACTGAAAGTATATATGTATAATTTGTATAAATCTAAGTGGACACAGTTTATGCCTGCCTCTGATTTAGAAATGCACTAATCTGAAAGTACTTTGCCAGCAGGACATTTGAAAAGCATGATTTCCACTTGGCCTTAGAAGAATACAAGAAGTGCCAATATATTTTAGTAACTTGAAGAGGTGCACTGCTTTTCTTTTTCCATCCAAACTGGAACAGTTTTTAGATGGGTTCTTTAACTACCTTACCCTGGGATCTTGTTGAACCAAATGTGTGGTTGGAATCAGTGTGTCTAGTTCCCTGCTATGGCTAGGCATCATGCCACAATTATGATTAATGTGTTTTAAGATGAACAGCAATACTACTGGCCATATACTCTCCAAGAAACCTGTGTTCTGGAAGCATCATTGGTAATAAATCTAAAAGTGTTACAACCACAGCTGTGGGGAAGTAAACTTGTGAGAAAAACAAAAGCCACTTCAGTCAGAACGTATCATGATAGTTTTCCTAAATGCAGTCACATTTGCTGTTTTGTCTTCTTTCCCTGTCCTTGACCAGAAGGCAAACCATGCCACTAATTTGCTTACTCTAATTCCACTGCTTACACACTTCAAGACTTGCTTTTCCATATCTAACACACTTGCCTAGCTTGCGAAATGAAGAAGTGTATCAAACAATCTACCATTCAATTAAAAAAAACCCAAAAGTCTTAAGCAGGGGCCATTCACCTAAAAGTTGGACCCAGTGATCCCTGTGTGTCCCATCCAATTCAGAATATTCTGTGATTCTGGCACTTCTAAAGTACAGACATCCCTCTGAAACAATAAAGCACACAGCAACAGAACTTCCCAGGAAAGACAGCATCTGTAGAGCTGAGTTAACTTTTTATGATACATTTCTAGCAATCTGGAATTGCAAGCAGCTACGTTTCAGAGACAGAAAAGAANCATCTGTAGAGCTGAGTTAACTTTTTATGATACATTTCTAGCTGGGTGGTGTTCCTGAGGCTTCAAATTATCTGGAATTGCAAGCAGCTATGTTTCAGAGACAGAAAAGAGGAAGTGAAGTCTCTGCTTCCCTAGGACCCACTTCTCTAGCCCACTTTTAAGAGAGAAAAATAAGAAACTGAACTTTGAAAAATCACATTCATAATCCTTCAAAACCTTAACTCTCTTTAAAAAATAGCAAAGTAATCCATGGCTCTAAACTACAACAATACTGTTAACTGGTTTTACTAGTACTCTAGAAACTTTCTCTTTAAAAGTATTCACTTTACTTCTTTATTTTTCAATAACACTAATTTAACACCAAGTATATTTTGTGTTTCTTTTCGGTCTGTGGAGAAACATTGTAGAAAAACTTCTTTTGTATAAGAATCATGGCTGTTGGCAGCTGGTTGCAGTAAAATTAGCATTCTAGTTGAAATCTGGCATCTGGGAGTCCCTTGACAGCATTTTCCAGACTTTGGAGCTTGTCCTCTCATGCATTGTGAGAGAAGAAACATTACTCTTGTTTTCAAATAGCTGTTGTGTTGAAAGCCAGAGGTATTTCACCCAGCAATGAAATGTAGCACAGTCCATTGCTCTTACTGATATGTCTCTTGCTAAAGCTCTGTTAAAGTGCTTAGGATTAGACAGACCACAGAATCTGCTATGGATATTTTATGTGGAAGTATGAAGGCCTCTGTGCTTAAATCGGTGCTGCATCTAGTACTGAATGTGTATAACTAATTAAAAAAAAAAAAGGAAAACACTTGAAAAGTCTTTTTGATATTTTCAGTTCAGAACTCAGTCACTCAGCCCATGAAGCTTACTGTGAAAAGTTCTGTGCTGATCTAATTAATTCTTCAAAGTGCACTATTATATGTCAGAAAAAAACCAGTATGTTTTCATTACAATAAGCATGTGTTGTGCTCCTGGGTATTCCTAAGTCTTTGACATATAGGTAAATACTTTCTGCCTCAACTAAATTTGGGGTTGAAAAAGACAGTATGAAAAACTCAGCTGTTTAGTATGCAAAAAATCCAATCTTCTATGTTCCTTGAGTTACTGAGGCTTCTTATGCCTAGTTACTGGGCTCCTGTGCTCAGATTTCAGTACGTTCCTATGTACCTAGAAGGGATAAAGCCTGCAGTACAGTCATTTAATGTTGAAGAAAATGCAGGATTGAAGGATTTTGAAACAATACTTTGTGATGGTTTTCTGTTCTAAGTTCTTCCTGAGAAATGGCCAAACCTTCTATAATTTCTTTAAAAGGTTTGAATTATAACAGCAAAAGAATTCCTGTAAGACTTGAGTTTTAAATATAAATAATGTAATACAGATTTAAAATTTGGCTGACCAGTGCAGTCAAAGTTGCACAAAAAAAGTAATGGGATTTTTTTAGTTATTGTTTGGGTTTTATTTTGTTGTGTTGTGTTTTTTCCCCCTCCCCACATCATTCTGTAGAATATCTGAAAGATTAAAGAGATTCCAAAATAATTTTTTCAAATTAATCTTAGCAATGAAATTATATTCAGTAATGTATAATGCTGAATACTTTATAACAGTGGAAATTTACTTGAGTATCGTTGAAAGTATGACTACTAAAGAAGTTAGTGATATCTTTGGCACTTTCTGAAGTTTTTGGTGCTGGTAAACTGTATATGTAAAACACATGGAAACTAAGGGTGCCAACAGAGAATATGTTAAAGTTTCTTAATTCTAAGTCTCACATTGATGGCTGCTGGCATGCCTAGATATGCCCAATCTGCCACAGGTATTCATGTACTCAGATAGGATAGCAGTAATGATGTCAGAAATTATTAAAATTAACTTTGTCTTACAAAACCAATTCTTGAAAATTCAATCAGTTGCAGCTGGGGTTGATTCTTGACTAAGGGGATCACTTAGGGGATTTTCTGCCAGGCCCAGAGATAGCTTAATAAGCTCACAGTTTGTACAATTATTGTCTGCTGTTTGAAACCCACAGAGAAATCAGTATGTTCTCAGGGTCTTTGAGTATGTCTGGTTTAAGAATAAATTTTAGTTGGTTGTATATCTCCCATGTCAAACTTGGGGATCCCCATATAATTTTTAAAAGTTTGTTGAAGTTGTTTATCACTGATGGATGATTTTACTGTTTATTCTTAAAGATTTAAACCCTACTTGTAACAAGTAAATGGCATTTTCTCAATCTACCATAGTGTAGTTATGCTACATATATGTGTTTTGTTTTTTTTTTCATATACATTTTGTATATATAAACACACATAGGAATATATACTCTATATATACACACGGTAATATACATTGTACATGTACAATGACCTGAATGTCAGTAAGGCAGGCAGAAAGAAAAAGTGAAGGTAGCTGAGCCTGGAGGGCTTGAAAAGGTGATGTGTATATATACATATGTGCATGTGTGTGTGTGTGTGTGTGTGTGTCCATATGGACATGCGTATATATATGTGTGTGTGTGTGTGTGTGTGTGTGTGTGTGTGTGTCCATATGGACATGCGTATATATATGTGTGTGTGTGTGTGTGTGTATACACACATGTATAGACCTGTTGAGCTTGTGCTGTTGAAAGGACACATGTTGAAAATAAAAGAATGAGACAGGACAGGTAATCATCATTCAAGGAATCTTTAAGGAAGTCATTCAGGAAAAAGCAAAATATAACTAACAACAGATATAAAAATCTGTTATCCATTATAGGCTATGAAAAAGGAAGGGCAGCCTATTAAATTATTTTTACTTGACATCAGTCTAAAAGAAAAAAAAATTACAGTACTTTTAAAAAAGTCACATAATTTACATTTTTTGGTATGATATTAGATCTCATAGAGGCATGGAAAGAGATTCCAAAATAATATTAAACAAAAAAGCCTGTTTTGGAGGCTGTTACAGAAGGCTATTACGTGTTATTTCAGTTTTCACCAAGGCTCACAATAACTACTCAGTTTCATAGCATTTCTAAGTATATCCGTAATTCCTTACCCATAAAGATCTTGGTTAAATTTCATTTATGAGTCTCTACAAGAATCACTTTAGGATAAGGCCATTAAGAATAATATAGTTACTTCTATACCTTCCTCAACCCCCATATTTTTAAATCAACTCAAGTAGTGTATACTTTTTAAAAGAAAGACTCTTACTGCACCACATGTTGTTCCATCACTTTGGTGCTAGTGGTAGGTAGCCAGCTCTTTACAAAGCACTGAATCTGTAATACAGTTGTGTTATTCACACAATTACTTTTCATGAGCTGGCTCTGAGCCCATGGTATAAGTGTCTCTGTTTGTACTAGCTCAGTGGTGCACACGATGGCATAATTGTTTCTTGACTAATAAACTATAATGTGAACCACATGGACTGTGGAAATTTAATTTACAAACTAAGTGGTCACTTGACCATGAATTGAGGATGCTGCCACATGGAAACCAAAGATCTACTACATGGTAGTGATATGCTCTCTTGTACTGCTAGCAAAGGGAAGGGCTTCTGGGAGATCCTAACAGGAGAGCAGTATAGGATTAATACTGTATACCTTCTTAGCACAGAAACAATGTATCAAGGACTGTGACAACATAAACTCAAATTTTATCACTGTTTTCATTCTGTTCAGGCCAGATGAATTATTTTAACAACATAAAGCAACAGTTTTAAAATGTGAAACAGATATCCTTTCAGTGTACTTGTAAACAAAAGCAATTTGAACCTGTGAAATTATTAGAGACTCTTGAATAATATGAGCTTTTGCCAGCTTCATAATTAATACAAAATTGAAGATGCAGTTGGATATTTAAGATGCACAATTTTTTTTTAACTGCTTTGAGATTTTGTTTCACTTAACATTACAGAACCACCTTTTCTTGTGTCTCCCTTTAAAAGATAGCTAAGCATGTAAAATCACATTTTCCAGGCACCTCCAGGCAAAATGAATATTATAACTCAATAAGTTTTTGCACACTGAATGTCATCACTGATCAAATTAAACAAAAACTAAGTTTGGGGGGGTGGGGTGGTTTTTTTTTTTTTCTTTTACTAGGCCACATGGTGTCTTACAAAGGATTAGTACTGACTATTAAAAATGTATATAAATTGCATTTTATTGCAAATTTTTCAACTTGTGGAGAAATATTAAGGATGTCTAAGTGAAAGACTGATAATGCTTTTTTTTTTTTTTAGCTGCAGCTAGTTCTTTTGCTTGGAAAACAAAAAAAAATAAATCGGGTTTCCTACCTGTTGTAGAAATACAAGCTGAAATTAAATAACACGGTGGAGATTACGTGGGTTTCTAGACCAAACAGTCTGATGAGTCTGAACCACTGATTGTGTTTCCTAATAGCCTGCACAGAATCTTCCTGAAGTTTGTAATGAAGAAAATGGAGGAGAGAGGATGACCCCTTGTGCTATCCAGTTTCAGATCAAATTAGCTGTTCTTGTAGGGAGAAGCAGTACAGACTGGCTTACTCTGCAGAAAAATTACCTATCAGACCTCATGTACAACAGAAGCCCTTATGTGGGTGGGTCTCTCCACAGAACTGTGAAAAAATCTGAGTTTCCTATCATAGGGGAACTTCAGTAAGTCTTCATTTCTATTTTCAGATGAAAAAATATGTTCATTTGTTTACTTTGTTTTGAAATGGAACAACGTGGGGGATAATTTTTTGTGCCATGCCCTTTGAGTAGAATACATTCAGTGGCTAGGGACCTCACAACATTCTGCTGCTTCTGTGCTAGAAGACCTTTGATGGTGATGTCATTCAATAGCATTTTACTACACATGGAAAAATGCATGCTTATCAATTTTTCTATTCAGACATTTGTAACATTTCTTAGTAAAACCTTTTTCAGTAATTTTGACTTTATATATATATATAACTCCTTGGAAACTCTTTGGTTTGTTCTATAAGCTGCTATAGTTATTCCAGCATTCATAAGTGTCATGTTACCTGGAGATTCAACACTATAAAGCTCCTTACCTGCACTGTAATTCTCTGATCTAAGTGCTTTTTGCTAGTTTCTTGACATAGATCTGATACGGCAGGTTTTTGTTTTAAATTTAATCATCATCAGATCAGTCTGGCATCATGAGAATTTTTCTACTATAATGGTTATTAAGCCAGAATAAATATTTTACTGCAAGAACACACAGCATGAGTCCTTAATGTAGTTTCATCAAGAAGTCACGATATGGCAAAAGACTGTTGTATGCTTTAGTTAAAACACACATTTATGGGTCAGTGAAGAAAGTAGCTGACAATAAGAATTAGAAAAATATTCTAAGGAATAATTAAAACAAACCCCAACAACTCTTTTTTATTGGGTAGGTTTTTGGAATAGAATACCGTTCTGAAATATCTTAGATTCTTTATCTCAGAGTCCAAACAGAGAGATACTACTCTAATTTTTTTCCTATGGTTTTCATTTGAGAAGCTTTACAGTTTCGATTCTTCTGAAAGAGATGATGACTGTGAAAAAGAGCAACAGCATTGTTTGTAGCAGAAGACATAGGTGAAGTATTTGGTTTCTCACATCAAGCAGCTCACAGCATACAGAATGATCAAGTTTGGCAGGGACATTTGGAGGTCATCTGGTAAAAGCACCGTACTCAAGCAGAGGGACGCAGTGCAGGCTGATGAGGACTATGTTCAGGCAGCTTTTTAATCTCACTGTCTGCTCATCCAGCCCATGTTTAATCAGCTTCTCTAAGTAGAAATTAGAAAATATCTACCAAGACAGTAATAGAGTCATAGAAATTTATCAGGTTAGTCATGCATTTTCTCCAGGTCCTTGGATTTCTGAAAGATGGTCCTGCTACTAAAAACTGAGGTGAGGAAGGTATTTATTACTTAAGTTTTTCCTGGGTCAAGGCTCCTGACCCATTTAGCAGCTGGTCCATGTTTTATCTAGTCTTCCATTTGCTCCTTATTTATATATAGAATTCCTTCTTGCTTCCTTAGCCATCTGCCACCAGATTCAACTCCAGGTGAGTGTTGGTTTTCCTAATGGTGTCTCTCCAAGCTCCAACAGTGTCTCCATAGTCCATACCTGTAACTGTTTCTAGCTACTATATTATTCCTTGTTATGTTTGAGTTTTGCTAGGACCTCCTTGTTAATTCATGAAGGCCTTCTTACAATTTTTACTTTTGCTCACTGGAATGGACTACTCAGGAACTTGTAGGAGTTGATCCTTGAATTTCACTATTTCCTCAGACCCCTCTTCCCTTCAGGGCTTTATCCCATGGGACAGTTTCAAGCACATCCTTGAAGAAGCCAGGATCTGTTCTCCTTAGGTCCATGGCTGTGATCTTTCTTTTTGCCTTTTCCTCTCTTACCAGGATCCTGTATGGGTGCACGAAATTACCAGCAGTGGAAAAGAGATAAAGTGGAAACTGGTCCAGGACAGAAAAGGACTAAAAAGGACTGGGACCGTGCACCCACCATGGAAGGCTACAGCAAATCACCAGGGAAACCAACCCATCTAGGACAACAGTTGTTTAATTATATAAAGTTGATGTTCTGAATATAAGAAGTTTATTGTAATATCATAATAGTACTTCAATTTTTAAATGTCCTATGTATTCTGACCTCCCATTGGTCGTTTGTACCCCAGTTGCCAATTGGCTGATGTTTGGTGCAATGCACCCTTTCCTTTTATGGCAGTTGCCTCCTACCTATTCCCTTATATGGTTTCTGTCCCTCCCCTATTTCCACCCATGTTCCAGAACCTTCCCCTCAGACCCTATATAAGTGGTCCGTTACCCTCAATAAACGGTCATTCTTGTTTCACCCTCTGAGAGTGTGCCAGTCCCTTCTCTCCTGACGAAGGATCATGACAATCCTGAAGTCTATGATCTCATGGTCACTGCAGCCAAGGCTGCTTTCAGCCTTCAAATCCCTAACCAGATCTTCTTTGTTTATAATCTGAAATTTTTATTAATAGAGATCTGCTCCAGAAAGGTCAGCATCTCCTCTGGCTGACAAACTAAAATATTCTAGGTTTGCCTTTCGGTCCTCTAAGCATGTGTATTGTCTATGTCTACAACTACATATATGTTTTAAGTTTTGCTCACATTCCACTTCTATGATATCAAGTCCTACCTAAAGATTGTTTTGTTACTTAGCAAACTCAGAAGCTTACTTCTCACTATAGATTTAGGTGTTTTGTTGTACTAATTTTACAGGATGCTGTCGTGGGTTTATCTGGTTAGGTTTTTTTTTTTTATGTGACGAAGATTGGCTTCTGTTGGAAACCAATCTGGAAGTTTCCCTCCATCCCTTAGAGCAAGGCCAATGAGGGCCAGCTCCGAGGAAAACTTCCTGCTTTTGAACCCTTAAGTTACGTCCCTGCATGAAAACATATTTAAGAAGTTGTTGCACAGTTAGAAATTGGCAGCCATGGGTTGACAACATCACAATGCAGACATCAAGGTCAGTGCAGGAGGAGAAGAGGAGAAGGAGGGGGAGGGATCCCACGGATCAGGGAGAGGACTTAAAACTTTTATTCCCTGAATATGTGGTGATGGCCATGGTGATTACGAGTTGTCCCTTTGAAGCCCATGGGATTCATTGGGGTGCAAATACCCCCCTGTCGGCACAGGGGGAGGCATGAAAGAAGCTGTTACCTCATGGGAGGCCCCCAGGTGGATCAGTGTCTTGCAGAGATTTGCAGCAGAGACCCACGGAGGGAAAGGACCCACGCTAAATANCCCTTCCCTCTGGAAGGCAAAAGAGGTGGAGGGAAGGCCCTGAAGGAGTTTTGCTGGACACCAGGCATTTTTCCAGGGTGCTTATGCTGCCCTGTTACTTGCAAGTTTCTGTTTATTATAGAAGTTTACTCCCACAAGCAGTGATTGTGTGGGGTTACTTAAATAGCTTGTAAACAAAATATATCTGCTGTTTCTCTGATGTGCAGTATTAGAGGTAGATGTTAATATATGGGACAATGGAATGGAACCACAGGAAGTCATTGGACCAATGTATTATTGTTATTTGATTGTAAATTGTTAGCTTTGACAAATCATTATAGAGATCTATATTTCTTTTTTTCATATTGAGCTTTCTACTCAGCAGCAAGAATTGTTATCATTATCATAATCAGCTTACCAGTTATTAATAAATATTTGCAAATTGACTGATCAAAGAAATTTTTTTTCTCTGAAAAATCATTGATGACTATTTATTTTTTTTTAGTGGTAAATGAAGACCTTTATGTATAAAAGAAAAACCCTTGAATATCTTAATCTTAACTGATTAAATTCAGGCTTAATATGTCCATTTATAATTGATTTTTCTCATCCTGCAATGTGCTCTATCTTCTCAGTATACTTTAGTGCCCAGCATGACAGATGTTCTTAGAAGATGGTTCTCTTTGCTTCCAATAGAAAGGAATTATAAGAATGCCATTCCCTATAGAAGAAAACTGGTTCAAGTCTCATGCTTAATGCTTCAAGCAATACACTACCTCCTCAAGAACCTAACAGGATGAATTAGTCTCTGAAGGGATCATACACAGAAACTCTATGAAAGGGCTAGTTCCTGCAAGGTTGAGAGAAATGTTTTTGGAGTTTTTGCAAGTATATGCTACAATTAAAATAGTTAGACATGACTCTAACCATCTCTGAGAAGCCAACACTTCAGGATGGTATCTTTTTCAAGTTACAGAAGAGGTCTTTCTAATTTGAAGGTCATTAAATGCCTAAATTCTCTTTTAGATTAGCTATTCCTTAGTTTAAAATTTCTAATTTTGCACATAATTACTTTGCAGTAATGTGAAACACTGATTTTATTTGCTTCAAATATCAAGGACAGAAACATCTGCTGAACAGAATTTCCTTCTTTTTAATGCCATAACTGATGGAAAGAAAACTACTATCCATCTTGGAAATATTATAAGTAAACTTTCAAGTACTTGCCCCTGGAGGGTTTCTAAAAGCCTGCTCTTGCACATCTGTCAGCCTCACAGCTCTTTCTTTGTATCTGCTTCTTGTTCCTGCTCTATTCTTCTGTTGCCGTGGGAGCTTTTACTTTCTCATTCTTTCTCTTTCTCTATTCATTGCTTTCCATAAATTTCTCCCAAATGTACTTTCTTGATTCCTCATATATAAATTGCTGTCCCTTCTACCCTGTAGAGAAATGTGTATGATCCAGGAAATCGAATAGACAGCTCTTTTCTCTATTGGTTAGCCATATATTTTTAACAAAACAGAACATACAAAGGATGTAATCTAAGAGATAAGGAAACAAACAAAAGTACATCATCATTAATATCTAATAAGGATTCCTTTAAGAAGTGAGAGAATGGCTAATGGGAAAAATCTTGCCCGCAAGAAAGAAAGACACTCAGCTTTGTAAGCCAGAACTTGCAACAACTGGTGTAAAAGATTGTTCATACATGAATTAAAAAAGTCTCTGAATTGTACCTTTAACTGACATCCCTGAATTCAACATGAGATTAGTGAGATTTGGTTGGGCTGTTTTTTCAGGATCTCACCCTATGTACTTTTAGGTGTAATCAAAGCAATACGCTGGAACACATTACTCCCAATACAGGCAGCCTGAAAAATCTCTCCTTGCCTAAATTATGCAGCTGTCAAACTTCAGAATGTGGGAAGGACAGCTGAAACATTGTTTGCTCTTAGATCTTTTGCACCATTACTAGGATAGCTATGCTCCACATTGACAAAGAGAAGTCTAACTAGAAAACATTACTTTTTATTATGTCTGCCATCACGAGTACCACAGAAAAAGAAGCTGTCACAGTGCTTTTCACATTCTCTCATGTACAAGCCCTGCCCAATGAAATCTTGTACAAAGATTTAAGGGATTTGATGCAGATAACAACTAATGTTGCCTTCAATTTCTTGTTAAGATGGAATCAGAAGAAAATGCATATTCTACTTCATGATTTCTCATTTTCATCGATGTTTCCCTTGTCCTTTCTAGATAATGTAATTGTAAGTCATCCCTAGGCAGTGTTCAGCCTCATTACTCAACTCTGATGCCAGCTGTATCTCTCCCACCTCCAATAATGTAACAAATATAAATTCAATAGCAGTTGATTTGTCTTTGGGACCCTCAAGATCTGTGTAGACATTATTGATAGCAGGACTGATATACATGATCATGAGACTTCTTCAGACTTAGTTTCTAGCACTGGTACTCAAATTTTGAGCTACTATTAAAAAAAAAAAATTGTGTAATTTGCCAAGGTCCCACATTCCAGTGGTCTGAGTAGCTGTATCTTTACTTTTGGACTAAAAGCATATATGTAATGTATTATAATGAAGAAGAAGGATCTTGATATGTATGTTCCCATTTAGTGTTCAGAGACAGGTCTATTTAAAAAAAAAAATAAAAAATCAGTGTCTAAGAATGCACTTCTTTAATAGTCTAAGAAAAAAGTTCTGCATAATATGAATCATCTTAAAAGCTCTTGTTTATACCATGTTCAATATTTTAAAAACTCACCCTCTCCTTTTATTATTCTGGAAGCTTTTCCATGGTGAGGAACTGTTTATAGAAGTGTAACCCATTGATACAATTCCACTGCCTGGGTCAGCACCACATGCTCTCTGTGGGCATGAAAAGCACTTACTTGGGTTTGAATTTTTCTTGTTTTCAACCAAAAGATGTTTCACACTCCAGGGGATGTACTGTGATGCTACTTATAGTAGTTCAGGATTTCTTTAAATGTTTTTATGGTAGAGCGTCTACCTAGGTTTGAATGTCTAGCCTATTCTGTCAAACTGAACTTTGCTATACTGACTTGACCTTTTTGAGATTTTTGCAGTTACTCACAGGGTCATGCAATTGCAAAGAACAGAGGTGGTTGTCCGAATCACAGAATACTGAAAAGGTCAAAGTAGTATTGCAGTCTTAACTGTTTCTCTACTTGAAACTGTATCCACATATCTCATTGCTAGACTTGAAATACGTCTGTAAAATGGTCTATGCAAACTCTCAATTTTTGATGGTGAGAGTGATGAAAATGCCATCATTAGATGGCTGTTATCCCAAATAGGTTCTTAAGATTTTGGTAAAAGTTTTTTACTCTTGCCATGTGAAATTAAGGCCATGAGAAATATTTCACTGTAGACATTAGGGCTGTTCATATAGTTTTCCCACAGCTGAATCATGCATTGCATGTTTCCCAGGTGATGATTATGACTTGCAGTTTGTATTGTGCAAGACAAGTTGAAAAAATCTTATTCTTTTTCAGTCTTTCAGTCTGGGTTTTGATATTTTTCTCTGCTGCATTACAACAAGATTTCTCATCCTTAAAAGCTATATTAAAAAAAAAAATAACAAGAAAAATCAATACTCCTGAAATATTGTGTGACTATTGGCTAGTATAGAGCAAACAGTTGTTATTTTATCTATTTGAATATATGAATATTGTTCGTAAATATAATGGCATATAACCCTCATTTACCACATAAATTATATCTGATGAATTACATGATACTTTCAGTGTTTCATTGGGAAATGAGTGGAATATTTTCCTAAAATTCCAATATGGGCAAAGAAACCCTGCACATTCTAAATGGAGCTAATAATTTTCTCTTTGATAAAATAAAATTTCAACAGGCTTGTTATAATACTACAGTTGATACAAATCTATGTATAATAATGTGAACACAGTCCAAATTAATATAGAAAAGCCTCAAAAAAAGATATATGTACAAATGTTTTAGGACCAGTTTTTAGAATCTGCCCCTTTTCTCCAGTATTTTTTCCACCATTCCAGGGTCCCTCTGAGTCCTAAGTTTGACACCATCTGTCTTTCTCAGGGAGAATAGTGGTGATGAGGGTGCTACAATAAGTCATCACTGTCCCAAGTCCTTTACCTGAAGGTATGTGATCTTTGCAATGAGACTTTGCTCCTCTCTAGTTTTGCATTTGTTTGGATTTATTCCTTATGTTAGTATATTCTGCCTTTCCCTCTTTGATCTCCAGCTAAAGTCCAAAACCTCTGAAACAGTATGTTCTGATTAGCACAACTTCTGTTTGCTATGCAACAACAACCTAAGGCAGAACTTACCACATGAGATATTTACAGATCTAAGCTAAAGCAGACAAGGCAAAAGTCCCTTGATTGCTACATAAATGTTACCATCCTTACAGCAATTTAAAACTGGCTCTGGACAATATAGACCTCATCAAGTCCTGAAACTATGCATGGTCATGTCAGTATGAAGCCTGTGACCTTTTACTAGGAATGATAGAATGGTGAAAGCTCTGTGTGTGGGTTATAGTAAAAATTCACTGTTTTGGTAGGTTCTTGTAAATAATTTTATTTGTTTATTTTTTTAAGAAACTATATATACAATTCCATTTGAACTTTCACCAGAAGAAAAGGACTTACATGTTATGCAATTAGACTTAATAAATAGGAAGATATTCCCCTTCAAACCCTAGGACGGTTAAACATTCATCCCTCCTCTTCACACAAAATATGCAAGTGGTTACAATATGGGTCTCCTCTGGTGTTCTAATTTGGTGACAAGAGAGTAATAGTGAATTAAAAAACTGGGTGATAATTTTTCTGGGCCTGGTGGAGGGATAGCATCCACTATCTCAAAACTGCCTTTAGAAGTATTATCCTAAAACCTTCTTTTCCACTGAAGGTCAGAGGCAGATTTACAAAACAAATTGACAGCACCCACTACCTCTTCCAGCAACTTCCAGCAACTTCCAGCTTTTGAGTAAGTCTCTTGGGATACAACTCAGAAGTTCTTTTTTTTTACCCTGGCCCTTCTAGTTGTGTTATTTTAAGCTGTACAGTAGGTACTGTCATTCATTCAATCAAGACTTTTTTATTATATTGACAGATTTCTATTTCTTTTGCTAAAGAAGTTCAGTGAATCTGCCAAGACTGGTGTCCACATTGTGATGGTGTGAAGATTTTTTTCTTTTTCTACTGAATGCAGGTTCAGGAAGCAAGCCATATCCCTACGCTGTAAAGAAAAGCAAAAGAATCTAAAGAAAAAGTTACTATTGGTATGAGTTAGGGCACAGATTTCCTTCTGATTTTGATTCTAATGACTGATTAATCTTGTCCACTAGAGAAGCCTCTAATAAGGTGACTCTATGGTCACTTGATACATCCCTTTCATTTGGTTTCTAGCTGTGACTGATTGCTACCGTTTCCCCAAACTTCCATATATCTTTAGCATATCAGAAGCTTCAAAGGGGTAAAGAACCCTTCCTAGGTCCAGAAACCGCTTTTAAATATCTAGACGTACAAATCTAGACGTAACAAACTGAGTTACAAATAGCTCCAAAGTTTAGTGATGATGGATTACCATTGGTAACATACCAGGAAGTTATCAAATGACTTCATAAGTAAGGAAAACTCCCTAGAACTGCTGTTGAAATAGGTTGTTGCAATATCATCAACAGATTGCACTGATCACTAGCAAGGGACTCAAAAATTGGCTGCCCTCACAACTGCAGGCATACAAATAAAATAAGATTCCCTCTGCCCATAATAATCATCATAAGAGAAAAAAAATAGGCTTGGATTTATCTACCCTGTCTCTGTTTGCATTCTCTTCCTTAGTGTTGGCACATTCAAGGAATTCTAAAGATTTGTAAATCAGTAAAGACTTCCTGGTGATCAGCTAACATTTAATGAGCTTCACAAGCCTTTGTTGTCATTCTTTTTCTTGGAAACAGCAGGCAATTAGTACATTTTCTTGTGCTATTATTGATATAAGACAGTGGAGATTCTAGATTTTCTCATTTATACTGACTTAATATGTTCAGAATTGTGACATTAACTTTTCTCATTCTGTGTTTACTACATGAACCATCAACATGGTCATATTAATTACTGAGCCTCTTGTCTTGGTCATTCTTATGTATTCAAGTTTCGTGGTTTTTGTTCTGAGAGCAATGTTCTTTCTGGTTTTGGAGATGGGGAAGAAAAGCATCTTCTGGGTGAATTGATAACAGAACTAAAGGAAAAAAAAATCACTTGAACTGTCAAGGACCTCTTTGCCTCCTGATCCATAAGTAAGTAAAATTCCTTTGGTGCCTTTCTGTGTCAAGAATCAAGGACCTTTTGCTTTTTGCAAATTGAAGTACTCTTTCTGTTGCTAAGTGATCCATGTCAATTACATTTCATTTGAGCACATAATTTCTCTCCATTCAATTGCAGGATACTGTAGCTTTTATGGTTCGAAATTCAGTTTTTGACTGGTCAAATAAGTCTGACTTACTTGCAGACAATATTGTCATTATAAGTAACAACTCTCTACCTTGCTTTATTTGATGGAGTTTTCCGCATTAATTCCCTTTTATTAACTATTCTGATGGAACAAGGCTAATGATAAATGAAGGAGAGTTAAAGTAAATACTTCAAAGTTGCCATATATATGCAGACCAGGGTGACAGTATGGCCTTCTGCTTCTTTATGCAAGTGGTGTGAAAAATATATAGGGTTCCAAAAATTTGTCTGACGAACTTATTAGAAGTTATTTAGTTCTTTTTATACCTTGGAGGGTGCAAGGGAGAAGATATTTCACACATTTTCTCAGGAGGTTAAAGAACACATTTTTACTGGCAAACCTTAGAAAATAAGGGAATTTAGCAGAAGTTTAAAGAGCAACATCCAACCGAAAGAAAAAAGTATTGGACAAAGCATTGACTTAGCACATGCTAAGCCATACAGTTTAGCAAAATCCAACCCATCTGGCTTTAAATTACCCAAAATACCAAGAAAGGAGATTAGGAGAAGTAAAGAATGAGAGAGAGAAAAAGAGAGAATTATAGCTACCACCCTGAGTCTTGTGCAAGTCCAGATTCCACGTGTCCACATGGTAGGCTCACAGCCACACGGTAGCCACATGTCACTGCTTTTGTCTGCTCTGGCCCCCTGTGGCCACCTCCCTCCCCAGGTGGGACTTCTGGTCTGCCAGCCATTCTGTGACAGGGTTGGGGGCTCCAGTGGGTGTGGTGTAGAGCAGTGGTCCTGGTGTCCAGTGACTGGCAGCTGCTCCAGGGCTGCCCAAGGAGGTTACAAGGAGCCGGACTGGGGCAGGGTACCATTCCACTTTCATGAAATGCTACCTGTCCCTTCCTCTCCACACACACTCGAGTTGGACTACACTAATTAATATTGTAGTCCAGTGTCTCACATCCTTTGAGAAATTATTTATTGCAAATGAGAAGTAGAACTGTAGGTGCTCTGACTCAGTTGATTCACACATATCCAGATCACATATCGAGATTAGCAAATGTGAATGGTGCAGCACTTGGTGACATTTTGAAGCAAATAAAAATTCTACTTAGTGCATGTTGTTTATATTAGTCTGAAGTTCAGAAATTTAGGGACAATGTTATTTTTCTTTGGTGATCATTTCACTAATTATTTCAGTAAAAACTTCTATTTCTTTTTCTTCTAAATATTTTGAAGCATATAGAAAGTCTCACTCTAAATCCCATTATTCCTTGAATGAAAATTATTTAAAGATCAATATTTTTACAATCAAAGGTTGACAGTGAGCATTTTAATAGTTTATAAACTTAGGAAACACAAATACCATAAAGATGTTTGTTTTTCAAATATATACATACATATACATGCATACATTCATATATATATATGTATATTTTATAGAAGAATAGAGAATGCATTAAATAAAACATTTAAAGCTGGGTTGTTTGGTTTTGGGTTTTTGTTCATTTATTTATAAGTGCCCAGGTGTAGTTCCTATCATCAGTATATTGGGTTCTAAAAGCAACTTATCTTGCAGAAACTTCTGGTGTTGTATAAATAACAGAATTTTTTGCCCTTCTTGAAAACTAAAGTAAATGCTTTCTTGCCTCTCTAAAAGCATTTTCTGTGCAAGACTACCTTGTAGACTGCTAATACTTGTCTATCATACTCCAGAATAGCTGTTTCAATAACAGACCAGATTGCATCTGTGTATCAGTATCTTTGATGGTTGTTTAATCTTAATGTTTCCTCATTTGTTTCCTAAAAATATTTACTTTTTTTTTAATAATAATCTTTCTTCCCTTGGGCTGACTCTGTCCCGCTTTTTAGGACTAATGTTTCTTTTCTGCTTTAGATAATCAGACAGTACAGCCTGTGTTATCTAGAAATAAATTTCTCTATATACCATCCATATTGAGCATATAGTATCAGCAGATTAGTGCAATGGAAAGCTACTGGATAGAAGACACTATAGAAAGGTGAAAAAACATTCTTCTGGTCTTTCCCTCTCTCTTGAGATGAAAATAAGTTGTGGAGGGATTGGAGCATTTTAAACAACAAAATGTCCAAATCAAACTTTTGAAGACCAACAGAATGTTTCAGAAAAGTGAGTAGTATAGACAAGACCTGTATGCCAACAGGAAATCCAGAATATGTCGCTGAGGTTTGAAAAAAGAGCAATTGGGAAAAAAAAATCCCCAAAAGCGAACCATTTCATTATGTATAAAAACTTTACCATACCAGCATTATATTAGAACCTTTGTTGCAAACTGCTCTTTGTCTGAATAAATAAGACTGTTCTGATTTTCCTGCTGGCTGTCTCTAAGGCAATTATTCTCACAGATGCACAACAAACATCTATCAGGAATACTTTTTTATTGTATCAAGTTGCTAGAATAGTAGTATAATTCAGTGCTCAACAGACAGGTATATGTGTTGCTGTCCGAAGTCAAGAAAATCTGGATATTAGCACACAGATCTGTACAAAATCTAGTTTCTTCATGCAAGTAAAGTATGAATACATCCTTTGCAAATGCCCGCTCTTGTGAATAAACACACTGTAAAGACAATCACAGAATTGGTCAACCTTCTTGCTTGAGCAGAGAGATTGGAAGGGACAACAGTGGGCCATCTGGTCCAACCTCCCTGCTCAGCAGGGTCATCCCAGAGCACATGGCACAGGATCACATCCAGATGGTTCTTGAACATCTCCAGTGAGCGAGACTCCACAGCTTCTCTGGGCAATCTGTTCCAGTGTACGGTCACTCACACAATAAAGAATTTCCTCCTCATATTCAGGTGGAATGCTTCCCGTATGTCAGTTTTTGCCCGTTAATTCTACTGGTTTGTACTATGGAGAAGAGCCTGTCTCCATCTTCTTGACACTCTTCCTTCAGATATTTATAGACATTGCTGAGGTACCGTCTCAGTTGCCTCTCCTTGAGGCTGAACAGTATTGCATTACCTTAAGGCAATAGTTGAAAAATGGAGCAAAGTCCAAGACACATCTGAATTTAATCTCTCTCAACAAAGGGACTCATTGTGCTATGATATTCCTTATATGTGGAAGTAGCTTCTAGCAGAAACTGACATTACTGCGGAGATTAAGGACTAGAAGAATCTATGCACAGTTTATAATTTCATTAAAAGTTCATGTAAACCAGACAAATCTAAGTTTAAAGAAGGACTATAAACACAAAAAAATTCAGACTTGAGAAAAGTTGTAGAATCTGTATTGAGTTGCTGGAGGCAATGAAAAGGTAAACTGAGGAAAGAGAGGGAGCATGAAGCATCAAATGTTGAGAATTGAATTATTGCAGGTTAGGAACTGCCTGCACAGGTTTTTGGACTACAGCTCTGTGCATCTGATTGTCAAGATGATGAAGTCCAGTGGCCTACCATGGAAGGCAGAAAAGTATAGGCATTTCAGGTGCTTGTGTTCTCTGCAGGCAGAGTTGTGACCTACAGTAAGCTCCAGGATATGTTTCATAGAAGGTGAGTATGCTGTAGAAAGTCTTGACACCTTACTTCCTCTCATTGTTATTCCAGGCTTAATAATAGCTATTTTAAGAAGCTGTTTGGAAAAAAGAAAAAAAAAAAAAAAAAGCCTAAGGCACTGATTTTTGAATTAAGAAGACTCATTCAGAAGACATGGTCTGCCCAGTTCTCTTTTTTGTTTGGCACTGTGTATTATTTCACAGTAATTTGAGACTACCATAAAAACAGTTCAAAGATAGGTAGTGTTCACTAATTGCAAATCTTGTTATTATAATTTCATAAACCATATGTAGGATCTGTTATGAATACATAATCAGTGGAAGCTGAGATAGGGGAGTGAATGAGTGGCTCTGTGGGGGTTAGTCAATGGCTGGGGTTAAATGACATAAAGATTTAGCTGGAGTAAACATATTTCCTTGCTTGGAATAAACTAGCTTAATATTAGTTTGGTTATAGTGTAATTTCATGGCAGTGATTGCTTGAACACTGCTTGGATCTTTGTGAGTAAAGATGATGAGTTTGGACAGTCAAAGAATACATGGATAACAAAGAAAATGTTTTCCCCAGAATTTTCTCAGTTACTGGAGTGTATTATATTGCAAAATACTTTGCTTGGTTAAACCTGGACAGGGTTGGAAACGTGGTGTGGCTAAGTTTCAGGAGATGAGTAGGTATCCAAGATGCATCTAATGTGTAATGTTTGTGCCCAATACAATTTGAAAGGCTGGCTGCAACATTACCCTACTGCAACTTGAGTGCAACTTTTTCTATTGAAGACTTTTTGAAATTAATAATACAGTTCCTCTGTTTTGTAAGAGGCTATTCCACCATTTTTCACTTAATACATATCACCAAGTGGGGAAAAATGACAGCTGAAAGCAATAACTACAGTTCATTATATGTTTGCTTCATTTTGCTTTCAGCTCATGTCCTGAAAGAGAGAAAAAAATGCAGATTTTTTCTCCAAGATTACATTTCAAGGAGGAAATTCATGACTTGCTAAAAAGGCTTTGGTTAGATCATCAGTTCTGTGAATTCATGTCAACATTTGATCTATCAAATTTATTTGCACAAAAGATGATGAAAGTAAACTCTGAACTTGAAAAACCTTGTTATTAGGAAGTGATTATATTAATTAGACCATCAGATGTCATGTTTTTCTGTCAGGCTTCTGCTTCATTTATAATGGATAAATTAGATCAGCTTTGAAGATAATAGAAGACTGCATAATGTGCAAGACTCCTGTTTTCTTTCTTTGATGAAATTGAAATGTATGGATCATGTAAAGTACAAGATTTTAGAGAAAGGAAGAATCCTCATGTTATTCAAAGGACATTGTGCTGTCCAGAAGAACAGGATTTATTCCTAATTTTGTTGTAGTTAACGGTCCTGTTTGGATCAGATTTATGATATGAGTAAGATGCAGCTATACTGGTTAAAGTTGAATGCCTAAAACTGTAATCAAATATACAGCCAATGAGAATAAGACATACTAAAAAGAAAGAAAGAGCAAAATATCAAGGCCTAGCTCTTCATTCCAGCAATCAGTTATGAGAGGTACCTGTTGTGCAAGCAATAGCCTAAAATCTCTACTTTTTGTTCTCTGGTTGTGAATTGCTTATGTGTTTTCATTGTCTATACTTTGAAGATTGATAATAATAATAAAAACCCCTCAAAACAAAACAAACAAACAAAAAAAAAAACCAAAAGAAATCTTTCTTAACATATGTATGCATTACAGGTACAGTAAGAGAAAAAAACCACCCAACCCCACCAAACCCCAAAATAAAAACCCTTGCATTCAGGTGCAATATTTAGTACATATTATGACAGAGGGCAGTACTACAAAACAGCAGAACATCAGCTAATTATTTTCTCAATGTAGTGGTTATTCTGTGTGAAAGCAATATTTGATAATCCTACTACTGGGGTGTGAGATTTTTTTAAAGTTCTAATACAAAGCCATTTAAGTAGGAGGCTTACTTTACCTCTGTAATTATAAATCTCATGAAATAGTTTAATATTCCTATTCGAAATTTTCAAATCTTAACCCTTGCAAACTTGCTAACTGGTAGCAATCAACTGATATCTTAGAGTAGTTTAGTCGTGAACACCTAATGAATGTTCAAGATTATTGCCAATACCTTGCAGCCGGTAATAAAGCCTTAATAAAATCATGTACATTTAAGAAGTGAATGCACTTGATAAGATTTGTCTTTCATCTAAAGTATAATTTTTTTCAGTGAAACAGTAAGGAAAGGCAAAGCATACATAAAAAATTATTAGATCAAGATACCTGAAACATAGTGACTGCCCTGAGAAGACATCAGATGAATTAAATAACACATGCCACATACAAGAAGTTGGCCTAAATACCATTTCAGCCTCAATCTTCCGCTGATTCTGGATAGCCTGGGAAAGCAAGGTGTAGGGTGAAGGTACTGATGCATACGGAAGGGGGCAGGACTGGATTACAAAGGCAAATTGTTACAAACAAGGCAAGTGTTACAACTATGGAGAGACAGAGAAATCTCTTAATCTGTATTTAGAATAAATGCCAACTTACTTCCAGTGCCTCAAGAACTTCATCCATACTCTTGTTGACTGATGTTCATATCAATCTCTTTTTCCATTCTGTTTATTTTCTAAACAATATGTATGGTCTTGCTCTGGTCAGGCTTGCAGGTTTCCCAGCATCTTTCAAGGAGGATTTATTGAAACGAGTTTTTTCTTGGCTGGAAAATGCTAGCACCATTACTGTGAAAACCAACTAAATGATATTTCACTACAAGTCAAGATCTGAAACTGACACTTTTATCAGTAGATGTTCAACATCCTGGTGAGTTGATGAAGAGATTTGCTCTTGCAGCAAATGCTTTGGCCACTTTGGAGAAGAACAGATTATAAAACCCATCACAGGAAGCAAAGAAATTACAAAAATCTGGCTAAGTGAGCAGATTACAGAAACTGTTTCTCTTCTTTCTAATTTTCTTAAGGACTGTTCTTTTCTTTTGATTTTGGATTTTTATTGGAAGTTCTGGGAGATGAAATGTAGAAAAGAATTGGTTGCCATTGATAAAAACAGAAAATTGTTTACCTACAAGTATGTGGTATAATTTGTTCCTGGTCATATTGTTATTCTTTCTATCTCTGCATTTAAATATTATCTAGGTACACATGATTTTCAAAATGTTTGTAAAAATAAGTCTTTGTTTAACAGAGCAAATAGAAATTCTGAGCCATTTTTCCTTATATTGTTCTTCATTTGACTCCTAAAATTTATTTAAATTTCAGATTTTTCCCATTTTGACATAGTTCATGGTATTTTTTCCATTATTCACCCACTTCAGTAAGATCTAATCCTTTTTAGTGAAATGTTATCTTTCACTTTAATACTTAATTGTTCATGTTTTTATCACATATATTCACTCAATTTCCATGTTTTCATTCACAAGCACAGTTTTATGAGCAGTTTGCAATATGCAGATTTCTCTTTTCACTGATTACAGAAGTATTTATTCACCTTTCCAGATTTACTTTGTTTCCTCATATATTGAATAGGAATGGATTTCTGAATTCTTTCTGTTTTGTGCCCACCACTTCAAATTTTGCAGCAGTACATACAATTTAAATTTCTGTTTCAGATATAGCCATTTTCAATGGATTATTTTTCATATTGACACGTTATTTCCATTGAAAATTAAAAAAAAAAATTACTTTTCACACATGCCTACTTCTCCAGGTACAGTCCCTTTCTTCAGTTTATTACTTTCTTTTATTTTAGAAGCTATTCAGTATTTCTCACTAGAAAAGTAGACCATAGGAGTCATAGAAAAAAAAAGTTGAATGAGATCTCAGCAGGTCATCTTTGCCAAACCCTAGCTCAAACCAGGGCTAGCTTCAGAGTTAGATCAGTTGTGCAAAGTGTCATCCAGTTGAGCTTTGAAAATCCTCCTGAGTAGAGGTTTCAAAGTCTTTCTCAGCAAAACCTTCCTGTGCTTCACATATGCCTCTATGAAGAATTATGTTCTATTGGAATACTTCTGGGGTTTTTTGGTTGTTAAAATTAGTTGGTATTCATAGTGGAGGTTAGTGAATCACTTTATCATCATTATCTTTTGCAAAACCATGAACTTCTTGCATTGAAGTCTTGAGAATCAGTTATGGTCATGTCTGAGAATCAGTACAGATATAGGAAGTCTTTTGAGTGAATGTATCACTTGCCACTGCACAATGACCCACCAAAAGGTGCAAGAGTTTGCTGGGAACAGTAACTGGAACTCCCATTATTTAAAGAGAGTTTTTCTTTAGAAAGTCCTTCCTGATTTTGCTTGATAGACTTCTACTCAGATTTGCACTAAGAGATTTTAGACCTTCATTAACACCTGCAACACATTGTGCTCTTCATCCGCTTCTGCAGCCCAGACTTTGTCCTGTAAATATTAAAGACATGCAGTTTCGAGTGATGTGACTCTTTCTTAAGGAGATGCTGTGTTTCATGCATGGGATGTTTTTCCTTGTTCCTGAAGACTAAGCTTGGGTCACATCCATGACATTGTTTTCACTGAGCAGCAGCCAGAGAGAAAGGAGGTGCTGTCTGTATGTTTCTGATTTTGCGTGTATTACAGATAATGAAACATCTGTTGAGACTCTGATAGAGGCCATTCTGCTCTGCAAACAAAAGGGAAATTTCAGCAGGAGAAGGATAAGGATTTTTATGCAAGTGAATTTTGCATTTGTCAAACCTCTGATGTGCCATACACAAAGCCTGTGCAAGTATCAAGTTAGTTTTCCTGAATGTTAATGTGCAGATATTAATGTCAGTGGGAAGATGAAGATGTGATATGAATGAATGAATGCTGAATGATAGAGGGCTGTCATTTGGAGATGAATCAAGACTGATCAAAGAGATGGTAAGTTTTTCTTAGTCTTACGGGAATTCAAAAGGGAAATGCACTGCATATCACCACCCACTCTCATGCTAAACAGTTTCCCAACAGAATTGTAATAGCTGAAAATATCAATGTAGAGCAGAGTGAATGAGGTACTGAGGCAGAGCCCTCACTAGGGAAGGTATAAGTATGGTTTCTCCTTCTGTATTACCAGCAAACCTGCTACCCAAAGCTGAATTCTGCCAATTTTGCCCTTAAGTTTCTATTAGAAGAGATAGATACTGAATGTAATTGTAATTATTCTAAAGAATTTTATTTTTTTTAATGTTGGTAATTTTTTTACATGTATTGATATTTTTATCTGCTTATTTATGTAGATAACTCATTATCTAGATGATATAAATACCTCATTTAGTAGATAACTCAGATAAAATGCTACTTAGATGACTTTATGATTACTGCTGAAGTTGCTGTTTTCTTAACTATGACTAAAATGACAACTTCAATTTTTGCAAAAAGACAAAATAGTTGAATCTATTCTTGCCGTCTTCATGGTGAAGAAATGTCTACCCTGGAAGAGAACATTAGTCTTGTTGGAAGGTTTTTGCACTTGTTCTTTGCAGAAAAGAATTGTGTCTGAGAAAATGCTACCTCAGGCTACTATGTAAAGGCAACAACAGTGGAGCTATAAGTCACAGAATTTTCTTTACTGTTCTTATAAACTCTCTAATGATGACGACACAACAAGTTTCTAGCTAATGGAGCTTCAATTGCTAGCACTGTTTTGGACTCATTTCTTGATTTGTAAATTATTATCTCTGCCTCACTCACTGCTGGATTCTTCTCTTTGTGAAAAGTCCCCTCAAGAAATCCAGACTAGTTCAGGGATCAGAATTGAGCTTTGTGACTGCAGCACTGAAACGCACTAACTCCAGAAATGAAACTGAATCCATAAATTCAGATATCTGCAATCCTGAAAATACTATTAAGGATGAACTCAGACCAGTGAAAGTAATTTTACAGGTAATATTTTGCTCAGTTCTATAAATCCATGAGATTTACTCATACATAAAATTGCTGAAGAAAGTGCTATTCATTTGTATTGAAGAAATGGCATTTTCTTATATGAGATTTTTTCCTTACAAGAGAAAAAATGAAGTTTGATATAAATGTCTATATGTGCTTATGAAATACGGTGGTTCATTATCTTGTTTTTTAGAGATATGAAATTGTCTCAGTTCAAAGGAGAA
>WBMV01001585.1:0-17707 GCA_013396655.1 Campylorhamphus procurvoides | reverse complement strand
CTCATCTCTGCCACACCAATGCTGCCTCCAAACCTCAGCCGCAAGGGTTGAACCAAAGCCTCTGAGGTTGCCTGGGATCCCACAGCTCTGCCCCAGGGAGTCCTCCTACCCACATTACCCTGTGGGTAAACCCTGGCTCAGACAAACTAAAGGAAACAGTCAGCCACCTCTGCTGGTTCTCAGCCTCCCCAGCTGCAGAAGTAGGTTTTCCAGCATGGAGAGCCTCCCACTGGTGCAGCCAGGGCATTTCTTTTTTACACCACGTCTAGAGAGTACCTTCTTATCATGCCCAGACAACGAGACTTCTGCTCCTTCCCACCAAGACCTGCAGACCAGCATGTGGGGGTGTGTACTGGTTTAAAAGTAAACCAGCAGGAGAAATGAACCCAACTCAAAAAGAGATTACAAGGCAGAGTTGCCATTTAATAAAAAGATTACAATAAATACAGTGATACAGAGAAAAAATAGGGTTTGACCCAGAAAAAACATATGTATAACCCAGCACCCTGGAGTACAGACAGAATGGTCTTTGTCAGACCCTGTGCTGCGCACCATGTGGACCCACTTAGTGTAAAATAAAAGGAAAAGAAAACCTCTTGGGGAGGATCATGGTTGCAGTCTGGTCCAGAGTGGCAGTCGCAGTCTGTTCGAGAGTGGCAATCGCAGTCCTGTTGAGGTTCTGATCCCCCTCTGGATCCCCTGAGTGGTACCACAGTCCCCAGACCCCAAGATTATCTATGCTCAGGTTTAGGTGGGAATGCCCAGTGCCTTCCCCAGAGTGAGGAGTTTCACAACTGGTGATTTACTCTTTGAGTGACGGGATAATCCTTGATGGCCCATGAGCAGACATGACCCCTCAGGCTGGGTCTGAAGGTGTTGATGTCTCCTTTGAGGGGAGTTATCATGGCTGAGTCATTGGTGTGAAAACTGGAATACCTCCGTATCTCACAGAGTTCTTAAACACCCAGTTTGTAGTCTGAGGGGTCAGGTGTGCCCTGGGCAGCTGCTGCAAATGATCTATTGGTAACAGTTCATGAAAAATAATGCAGAGGGTGTAGAATGCACAGTTTTGGTTACACCCACACAGTGATAAACTGGTCCCAGCAGCTATAACTAGGACAGAGTCAGTGCCCATGCAGCTGCAGCTTCTCACCCTGCTCTTGTTCCCCAGGATTCACCACTCTCTCCTAGTTCCACCCAGCTCAAACTTCTAATATGCCAGAAGCATGGAGCAGCACAGGGTATTCCTTCTATTTGCCAAGCCTCTTGGCTTCTCTTTTCTCCAATTATAAGCAGATTGCCACAGTGGATGTCAAATATATTGGGAAATCCAGATATCTTTTGTAGGGCAACTTGTTGGGATCATGGAGACATGATGGGGCTGCAGTGTTGCACTAGGGGGGCTATTACGACCCACCCCTGAGGGCAACTCGGGTTGTTGTCAATTGATCCCTTGGAGTGGATGACAGTTTAACAACACTGAATGGCATATACGTGTGTGTGTGGGTGTGTGTGTGAGAGAGTGTGTTTATACACAAAATTAGGAACTTGTCTTCTCCAGAACCATCTGGATTATGAAGCCTGTCCCTGTGCAGTCACTGACTCCCACTCTTTCCAGATTTCATGAGAAGTGTCAATGAGCAGAAGAGACTAGTCATGGTGGAGGAAAGAGGCTCCTTCTAGGCCACCTGCTCTTACCAGATATGCCAGTTTGGGGCCACATTCTGGTACCAGCAAAGAATACCACACATCTGGAACCCCACATCTGCTCGTGTCCCACAGCAGCTGGGCCAAACAAAGCAGCTAACTCAAGCACGTGACTAAACACTGTGGGGAAATACAAGCTCCAGGGGCTGCAGGAATTTCAGGTCTAATACCAGTTTGTGCCTCTCTCCTGGTTACAGAGGAAGGGGGTGGAGTTTTAATGCTGTGTGGTTGTGACCTACTTGTTTATTCCATACCACCCAATCATTGCTGGGGTGCGTGTTTGGCAACAAAAAGAGGGACTGGAAGGAAAAGTGCACCATCTTGCCTGGCTCCCACCAGTGGGAAGGTGTTGGGATCAGGCCCTGTGGGCCCGACTTCTCTTTCATCACTGCCAATCCCCTTTCCATTCCTTAGAGCCACAGCACCTTTATTTGGTGCTCAATGTGGCCCTGTCTATCTGTCATTTGGCACATTCGATTAGAGAAGCTGTTCTCCAAACATCCAGTGCACTGAATAAAGAATGAATGCCCTTTGTAACACCTACAAATTTGTGTTAAGGAGTTTGTTTCTGCTGCTTTTCAATATCAACACCACATCTTGGAGCTGTGGCTTGAAGGAACAGAAAGGGGATCAGTGGTGATGGAAGAGGGGCCAGGTCTGCTGGGCCTCATCCCAACACCTCCTGCTGGAGGGAGCCAGGTAAGGTAATGCACTGCTGATTCCAGCCTCCAGCTTTTCCTGCTGAAACCAGTCCCCCGGCAATGACATGGGTGGTATGGAATAAACAACTTGGTCACACCCACACAGCATTAAAATTGTACACCCTTCCTCTGTAATCAGGACAGCGCTGTGCTGTCCACCACACCCTGGTGCAGGGGCATTCCCTCTCTAGGCAAAGCCTGGAAAAGAAAAGAGGTGTTCCTATGCAAGGGCCATAAAGATGATGAAGCGTCTTGAGAGGAAGCTGAGAGGAGCAGTTGAGGTCACTTGGCTTGTTCAGCCTGGAGAAGACTGAGAAGAGACCTGAACCCAGTCTGGAGCTTGCACACAAGGGGCAGCAGAGGGGCAGCTGCTGACCTCTTCTGTCTGGTTAGCAGTGTCAGGACTAGAGGGAACCACATGAATCCGTGTCAGGGCAGGGTTAGGTTGGATATCAGCAAAAGCTTCTTCCCCCAGAGAGTGGTCGGGCACTGAACAGGTTCCCCAGGGCAGTGGGAACAGCACCAAGGCTGCCAGAGCTCCAGGAGTGTTCGGACAACTCTCTGAGGGACAGAGTGGAATTGTTGGGTTGTCTGTGCCGGGTCAGGGGTTGGACTCGATGATCCATGTGGGTGCCTTCCAACTCAGGATATTCTGTGATTCTATGAAGGTTGAGCTCCGGGGTCAGTTGCTATTTCACCTCCACATCCAGATATGTCCAGTCAATGAACCTCTTTCTGAAAGTAGCCACCCTTCAGAGCATGGATAAAGTGGTGAGAAGGCCCCTTCAGTGGGAATTTTGTCTCTCAGCATCCTAGGACAGAACCACACTTACCATAGACTATACATGCCTACTTTGGTCTGGTCTCATGGCATTGTTCTGCAGAATGAAAGAAGCTCTTGAAAGCTCTACCAAATCCAGCAGCCCTGTGACAAAACCTTTTATGGTCTTTGCAGAGCTTTTTTCCCACCAGAGCTTTTTTCCCACAACACAGAAAGGAAGGATCATTCGGAGACAGAGGATTTATGTATAACAGAGTGGATTGTGGCATGCAGTTTCTATGGGAAGTGGACACTCAAAGGAGATGGAAATTTCATGGCATGGGAAGGATTGGCAGATGTGGAGCACTTAATCCCAGTGCACTACAGAAACACAGTGGTGCTCTGTATGAACTTTTCCTCTGCAGAGTTTAATGTTGGCCATGAATGCCATTAACAGAAAAATCCCTTTGGAATCTCGAATACCATCATCCTTCTAGTTTTGCAAGGTTTAGAAAGCAGAGAGTAACCCAACGTATGACTAAATGGAAGCCTGTGTTAATAGCAATTTTGGAGGCATCCCCAATCATCTCCTCCTGCAATAAAGATTGAGCCACATGTCCCTCCCTGGGCATCTTGGGATAACATCCGTAGGGCAAAAGATAACACAAGGGCAAGGACTCAAATGCAAAAGAAATTTAATGAGTCAAAAGAGTAATTATGTCATTTCAAACAATGGTCATGGTGTACTGAGCACCAGGGAGAGACAGGAGGTTATGCCTCATGACTGTGGCAGAGAACCCTCTAGATATCCATCTGATTGCCCCACAGAGGGAGCAGGGCTAGAAGATCCTCCCTAGGCTGGCTGTGAGGGGCTTACAGCCCAGGGGAGCACAGGGGAACAAGGACACAGGATGGAAAGGAGAGAGTGGCAGAGGGGAGAGGCAGGGCTGGGCTGTGCTTTGGCAGAGCCCAGGCTGGTCCCATCCTTCTGCCAGGGCTGATTGGGCCGCTCAGCCCCTCTGGAAGCAGCAAGATGATGCTCCAACATCCATGAAATACCATCCTGTGAGTCCTGAGACACCTTCCCCAGGGCCATCGGCAGCAGCTTTAGCAGGGGAAGCACCTCCTGCCACAGATGCCACTGCCCAGGCCAGAGAGGGAGAAGCCCCCGGAGTTGATGGGCACTCCCTGAGAGCTGAGGATGCTGCCAACGGCAGCGGAGGTGGAGGATCCCACGGCGGTGTTCTGTGGGAAGGAGCTGAGGATGGGGCCGGGCAGGGTCACCACCACGGGGGAGGGCTGGATGGCCACGGTGGAGTCCTGGCACTGCCTGACACAGGGCTCATTGCAGCTGTTGGCCAGCGGGGTGGGGCCGCAGGGCTGGCAGGGCAGGCACGGGGTGTAGCAGGACATGTCTTGGGGCTGGAGCTGCACCTGGCACAGAGAGCAGGGTTTGACAAAACATGAGAGATGAGTAGAAGACTGTCCCACTACTGCAAGGGAGAGAAGACACTAGCTGGCACCATGGAGGTGTCATACATAGTCACAAAATCACAGAATCGCAGAATATTCTGAGCTGGATGATCCACAAGGATCATCAAGTTCAAGTCATATAGGAATGGCCCATACAGGGGTCAAACCCACAACCTTGGCATAGGGAGGCCCACAGGCTTCTCCTGCAAAGCCCAAAAAGACCTGGAAAACGCAGCCAAGCCCAGGGAGATCCCTTCTTAGCCCATATTGCAAGAGAGACCTTTCTGAGCTCCAACCTTTCTCCCTTCTGCACCCTTCCTCCCCACATGGCTAACAGCCCTAAAAGCAAGAGCAGTTTTGTGCTGAGAAATCCCCTGGAAGAATTATAAGACTGAAGAAAAGAAGAAAAATAAAGAGCTTCAGACTTACGTTGTTCCCAAGGAGATCGTGTCAGGAGGACTGGATGAGAGTGTGAGGAGAAGGACCCACTTTTATACTTCTCCTTCATCGCCCCAGGCCCACAGTCATTGCATGAGGGCCCTAATTATTGAACACACTCACCTCCAAAACAAAATATCCCACCTAATGCCCCGGGTTGTGTTTGGGTTTTCATCAGCACTGCCAGTACATTTCCTCATTTCTGCCGTGCCCATTAGGCTTTGTGGGCTCCTTTCAAGTTCCAGGATGAGAGGTCCAAGGATTTCCCAAGAGGGATCATGTCACTACCATCAGAAATTGTACCCTCAAGTGCAGGAGAGGTCTGTGGAGATGTAGGACATGGAACTGGGTAAATTTTGTGAGGTTTTTTTCAACCCCCATTGCAGGAAGGTTTGAACCTTCTCCTGCCAATGAGTCTGTTCTGGGTACACAAAGGCTTCTGTACCTGACGATGTGACTTATGCTTCTCCCTCAATCTTCCACTGATTTATTTGAAAGAGTCATTCCCTCTCACAACAGTGTCTGGGGGTCTCATATCACTGCCTGCAACCACCATGAAGAAGGAAATGTTGTCCTTCCTAAATACCATGATTGCTCTACAGTTCTGGTAGAGTCAAGTACATGAGGAGTGTTGGGCCTTGGGACAGCACCTTGGATGTCCTGTTCTCCCCATGCTGCCATGCACTTTGGCTGCAATCTCTAGGCCCTGACCAGCAGGATAGACTTCCAAAACATGTTGACTGTCCTTTGTGTCCCTGAAGCTGTGGGTGTGTTGGCAAGGAGGTCGTGCCGGCAGCAATGGCTGTTGTGGCTGCCTGGAGCTGTGTACTCAGGTACAGCCCAGCGCTTGGACCAGTTTTCCTGGGTTATGGATGGAGCTGCCCTTGCTGGAGGGGAATTGTGTCCCCTGCAAGGGACATGGGTCTACAGACAACACACACTTCTGGCTTGCCCTCAAACCAAAAAGCTGACACACGGCCTCCCCAAAATTAGAGTGGGACTCACCACAGGTAGGGAGAGTCTACCCAGGAAATTTGCCTACTGAAGGCATTCCCTTGCCCTCCTGGGGTGTGTCCCAGCTGCCTCCATGTCTGCAGGGCAGGGAAGTGCATCGTTCCTCAGTGTCATCTTCTCAGAGAGCTGGGTTTGTACCCAGGGCCCTTCTGGACACATCCCCTCCCTGAGCATCCCCAGGCAGGTGGCACTGCAGGGTCCTGACAAACCTCATTCACTGGGGAGCTGCACAAGTTCCTGTTCCCCCAAAACTGCTGGGTTGCTCTCCAAGCAAGGCCTTTTGGGCAGTGGAAATGAGGTGTGGTGAAGCACAAATGCCAAGAGAATACTTGATGTATGGGAACAGAGATGAATCCCAATCAGTGGGGAAATGCTTTCTGGAAACCTTTCTGTCTCCCCCACAGAGCATTTGGGGGAGCTTCTCACCACAGCATGGTCTCTTTAGCCAGAAGGAAGAGGCTTACGTGTGTCTGTTCCACCCTCCAAGTCCCTGCCCAGCACACACCTCTCACAATTGAGGAGGTCTGAGGGCTCTCAGATTGTAGCATAGTTCAGTCTCCAGTCTGTACTTCTGGAAGAGGTTTCTCATTTCAAAGTTCAGGACTTGTCATTTGTCCTTCTTGAATGCCAGAGGGTTCCTGTGGCCCAGTTCTGTGATCCAAATAGTCTGGGACTCTTGGCAGCCCACACACTGCTGGGAGCTTCTTGGAACTCTTCCAGAGGATGTAGCAGCCTGGGTGACCTTGTAGGTGAATACTGAGAAAGGCATTGTCTTCTCTATCTCCACATTTCTGAGATTACCTTCCATCATCTGAAAGACCCCCTTCCTAATGCAGTCCAGGATGCTGTTGGATGACATTTGCCTAGGGGCCCAGGGCTGCTTTGTGGTGTCCTCCAGGACCCACGTCCTCTGCTGCAAAGCTCTTTGGCAGCCACTCAGTTCCAGCCATTTTGTGACTGCTGTGACTTTCAAAGTGTATTGAGAGCAGCCTTGACCTGTCACCAACAAGCTCTCCTGGGTGCATGGTATCAAGTCACGCACACTTGTGTCAGTCCAGTCTGTTTAAATGTTCCCACACCTGATCCTGCCCTAATGCAGGCAAACCTTTCCTGCTGCCTTTCCTACTGTTGACCTTCCAAGGAGCATAAAGAGCCCAATCTCTTGACAGTCATTCCTGCTGGTAAAGACCAAGGCCAAGAATCCCTTCAGTACCTTCACCATTCCTGTGATCCCTGTTCCCAGTGAAGCTGCCCCAGTCAGCCTTTGGACAAACATTCCTTTTCCTGCTCATCTGCCTGGAAGAATTTCTTGTGACCCCTCCCATGATTTTCCTGGTTCAGGTGGGCTTTGATCATCTCCAATCCTGCACACGCTGATAACCTGGCAAACTTCCTCCCTGGAGCAAAGCGCAGCAATAGGAAGAGAGCTAAGACTTCTTCCCATAAAGGGCAGGGGAAATGATTGCAGTTCACAGCTCCAAGCCAACACCCCCTGCCTCTGTGGGACCCCTTCAACACTTGGAGCACATCTTCTGCCTTCACTGACAAGGTTACCTGGGCTCCTCGTCACAGCACATGAAAGCAGCTGACACAGCAGAGCAGGCACGTTAGAAATGAGGAAATGAAATGGCAACATTGACAGAAACCAAAACACAACCTGTGCCATTACATAGAACATTTTGTTTTTGAGGTGAGTATGTTGGGAAATTACTGCCCTTGTGCAGTGACTGTAGGCCTGGGGTGATGCAGGAACAGCATAAAAGAGATCCTTTCTCCTCACTCTCTCATCCAGTCCTCTTGCCTCCATCTCCTTGTGAACAAGGTGAGTCTGAAGCTCTTTCTCCTTCTCCTCCTCCTCCCTCTCCTCCTCCAACACAACTCAGCTCATACCTACCCCAGTCCTATGTTGGGGTCTTGGAACTGCTATCACAGGAGAGAAAAGTGGGTGGAAAGGGGCAGAAGTTGTGTTATGATCAGAAGTTGAAGCTTGGAGAGGTGTCTTCTGAGGTTAAGGGCTAGGAAGGGACCTCTCTGGACATGGTTGCCATCCACAGGGTTCTTTTGGGCTGAAAAGAGGGTGATAACCCTGGACCTCCCTACAAAGTCCCCAGCTCTTTTCTCCAACTCATGACTTATCTCACTCTTGGTGGAATGAAACACTGCTTTTTATCCACACTTTCTGCTGTGCTTCCCCTGCCCTCTGTGCCAGGTGCAGCTCCAGCCCCAAGACATGTCCTGCTACACCCCGTGCCTGCCCTGCCAGCCCTGCGGCCCCACCCCGCTGGCCAACAGCTGCAATGAGCCCTGTGTCAGGCAGTGCCAGGACTCCACCGTGGCCATCCAGCCCTCCCCCGTGGTGGTGACCCTGCCCGGCCCCATCCTCAGCTCCTTCCCACAGAACACCGCCGTGGGATCCTCCACCTCCGCTGCCGTTGGCAGCATCCTCAGCTCTCAGGGAGTGCCCATCAACTCCGGGGGCTTCTCCCTCTCTGGCCTGGGCAGTGGCATCTGTGGCAGGAGGTGCTTCCCCTGCTAAAGCTGCTGCCGATGGCCCTGGGGAAGGTGTCTCAGGACTCACAAGATGGTATTTCATGGATGTTGGAGCATCATCTTGCTGCTTCCAGAGGGGCTGAGCGGCCCAATCAGCCCTGGCAGAAGGATGGGACCAGCCTGGGCTCTGCCAAAGCACAGCCCAGCCCTGCCTCTCCCCTCTGCCACTCTCTCCTTTCTGTCCTGTGTCCTTGTTTTCCTGTGCTCCCCTGGGCTGTGAGCCCCTCACAGCCAGCCTAGGGAGGATCTGCTGGCCCTGCTCCCTCTGTGGGGCAGTCAGATGGGAATCTCCATGATAGGTAAAGGGGAACAGATTCCCTCCTTCCCCTGGTTCTCCCTGCAGTCACAGTTACCTAGTTTCCATCTTTTGACTCATTAAAGTTCTTTTGCATCTGAGCCCTTGCCTCTGAGTCATCCTTTCCCCTGCAGTTGCCCTCACAAAATGACCAGGAGGGTTGTTGGGAATGCTTGTGTGGTGAACATTATCCCAGCATTGCTTATTGTGCTTAGAGGATGATCTCAGCCTTTCAAACTTCTCTACTTGTCTGGCGCTGGATAGAATGATCCTACACAATTCAATGACCAGACATACATCAGAGATGCTTCTGGGTCTCCCACAAAAGCATTGTCTTCTCCACATTCAGCAAGCCCCATTCCCTCAGCCTTCCTCACCATCCAGTCTCTCTTCTGCTCAGTTTGCTGCACTTGCTCAAAACATTTGATAGGATCATAGAATCACTTAAGTTGGAAAGTGCCTTAAAACTATCTAGTCCAACCATATAGCTAACACTGCCACATCAACCACTAAGCCATGTCACAAAATGCCACATCTACACATCTTTTACATACCTCCAGGCACAGTGACTCAACCATTTCCCTGGGCAGCCTGTTCCTATGCTTGACAATCATTTCACTGAAGAAATTTTTCCTAATATCTAATCTAAATCTCCCCTTATGCAACTTGAGGGTATTTTCTCTCATCCTATCACTTGTCACTTGGGAGAAGAGACTGACTCCCACCTGGCTATAACCTCCTTTCGGGGGGTTTTAGAGAACAATAAGGTCCTTCTCTGGGTCTATCTTTTCTCCCGGCTTAACACTCCCAGCTGCCTCATCTGCTCCTCATCAGTCTTGTGCTCCAGACCCTTCCCCAGCTCTGTTGCTCTTCTCTGGACACGCTCCATCCCCTCAATGTCTTTCTTGCAGTGAGGGCCCCAGAACTGAACCCAGCATTAAAGGTGTGGCCTCATCAGTGCTGAGTACAGAGGGACAATCACTGCCCTGGTCCTGCTGGCCACACTATTGCTGTTACAAGCCAAGATCCCAATGGCCTTCTTGGCAACCCAGGCACACTCTGGCTCATAGTCAGCCACTGTCACCAGAAGCTCCAGGTCCTTTCCCGTGGGCAGCTTTCCAGTCACTCTGCCTCAAGACTGTAGAACTGCAGGGGGTTTTTATGACCCAAGGGCCAGACCCAGCATTTCTTCTTGTTGAACCTTATACAGTTGACATTGGCCCATCTATACAGTTTGGCCAAATCCCTCTGTAGAGCCTTCCTACCCTCCAGCAGATCAACAGTGACACCCAAACCCAGGCCATCTGCAAACTTACTAAGGGTACACTTTATCCCTTCATCATAAAGTTACTAAACAGAGCAACACCACTGGTGACCAGTCACCAAATGGATTTGACTCCATCACCCTCTGGGCCCAGCCATAAAGTCCACTTTTTATCCAGTGACTATGGCACACATTTAAGTCATAAGCAGGCACTTTCTCCAGGAGAATGCTGTGGAAATGGTGCTAAAGACTTTACTAGAGTCCAGGTAAACAACATCTACAACCTTTCCCTCATCCACTAAGTGGGTTGTCTTGTCATAGGAGATAAGGTTAATCAAGCAGGACGTGTCTTTCCTAAAGCCATTAGGACAGGGCCCGCTCACCTGGTTGTGCTGTATGTGCCATATGATTGCACTCAAGATGAACTGCCCTATAACCTTCCCTGGAGCCAAGATCAGGCTAACAGGCTGTAGTTCCCTGGATGCTCCATCTGGCCCTTCATGTAGATGCATCTTTCTTGCACTAGAGCCCAAAACTCAGCACACTGTTCTGTATGTCATCAGCTGAGTTCTGAGTGGAGTGGGATCATCACTCCACTGATCTCCTGACTACACTCTTGTTCATATATTCCAGGATGTTGATGGCAGTCCTCAGTGTATGGAAATAGTCCTGGCCGTGGCACCCGTTCTGATGGCATTACCACAAAAGCACCTTTTCTTCACTTGCTTTCTGGCTGCTGTTTCTCAGAGACAGAAGGACAACCGGCTGCTACCAAGCCAGTGTTTGACCATGTCCAGATGTGTCCCGCAGCAGTTCAGCCTCTCCCCTCTATCAGCTGCTCCTGGACAGCTCTTTGAGACACTCAGCCCACACCTGCTGCTTCTCTTTCTGCCCTGAAGTTCTCCCTGCATCCCTCTCTCCACAATTTTTTCCAGGAAGCCCTGAACACAGACAGGAAAGGAGGAAAGTGAGAGGAGTGAGAACTGTCTGTGGGTCTGTCTGGTGTGTTGACCCTGGTCTGCTCTAAGCTCCCCCTGACCATTCATACTCACTTCACTGTCACAGTGGAATTAACCAAGAACTAGAAGAGCAAGAGAATGAAACACCCTTGAGTTAAGGACAGTTTTAGAAGGAAAGGGACGAAAGAGAAAACAGCACAAGTTGTACAAGAGCAATCATCCACCTCCTTGAACCAGCAGCCTCATGCCCAGTCAGTCCCTGAGGAGACACTGCCCATAGATTTATTGCTGAGTGTGTTATATGGCATGACATGGCATGGCAAAGACCTTCCATCAATTCAACTGAACAATTGGGAGTACATTTCCTACTGGATTGTTGTCCTCTGGCACAGTGTCAGCCAGAGAAGGAGGAATTGTTACCTCACCTCTCTTGTCTCATCTCCTTGCCTCTCTTCTTTTTGCCTTACCTCTTACTACCTGTGGAGGTCATGGATGACCTCCAGACCTGCAAGTCATAGTACCCAAAGGGGATCCACTGTGCTGTGCCCCATCCTCCCCTCCTTCTGTCAATGCTGAGGGCTCCCCAAGCACCCCTAACTTCCTCAGGGCAATGGTCTCCTCACCATTGGTTCTACAGCGTCCACAGAAGAGGCAGTAAGCAATTTTTCATATTGATCACATCCACAGGAATACCACAACACCCACCCTGCTATTTTACTTCCAAGAAACACACCTCCTATGACTCAATCATGACATTCTCATATGTGATTTGGGTCCCTGACTGAACCACTGTCCTCTGACAGTACTGAACAGTGGCTCAAGAGGCACAGTTCAAGCTCCAGTATTGTGCTAAAAGCTCAGAGATGAACCACCTCAGGACATGTTTCACTGTTGCCACACCAAAAAATTGTGTCCTCTTACACCACCCTGACATCAGATACCTCAAACCTCACATTAAGTCAGTAAAGTTAATTAAAATTTTTAAATGCCTCACACTAAGATGGTAAAGGACTTTGTGAGTCAGCACAACAAAAGAACCTGCATCATTCTTGGATGAGAAAAGAGCAGTGTATTCCCTTATACTCCCCACCAGACAGTTCCCCCAGCACAGTATCATGTTTTCTGACCACCAAAATGTTCTACTACTGCACTCCTCGGAGAGAAAGAAGTGGGGGGGGTGTAAAATTAAAATATGGTGTGTTGAGATAAAGGCAGTTTAATGAAGTAAAACAAGGTACGACTGCAGAAACACAGCAAAGCATAGAGATTTATTATCGCTTTCCCATCAACAGGAAATGTCTGGCCACTCCTTGGAAGCAGGGTCACATTTAGCAGTTTCTTTAGTAGAAAAGCAAGCTATTAATGAATACTTCACCACCACGGACCTCATCCTTTCTTGCACTATTTATTGCTGACCATGATGTCATATGTTATGGAATATCCCTTTGATGAGTGTCAGTCAGGTGTCCTGCTATGTCCTATCCCAGCCTCCTGTCCAAACCCACCCTACTGGCCTTCTGGAGAGGAGACTGGAGATACAGAATTGATGCTGAGAAAGTCCTGTCCAGAAAAACACAAAACATTCTGTGTTCTCAGCATTACTCCAGTTCCAGCTGCAAAGAACCACAAGAAACCATGTGGTGAAATTTAACTCCCTCCTATGGAGCATCCATACAATGCTGTTACCCATCTCTGCTTGTTCATCCCAAGCACACCCTTACAGAAAAACACCTAAAAAACATCTTTTTCCCTGAGTAGCTTGGGAGAGCACCTCTAGGGGAAAACATGACACAGAGACATGTACTGGCATGCAGAAGAAATTTAATGAGTTGAGGGAAACAAGATTTCTCTTAGTGGAGGCCCCAGTGCAGGGACCACCAGCGGCAAAAAGGAATTTGTGTGCCTTTAGCTGTGGTGAAATCCCAACAGGTGTCCATCTGCCTAATCCAGAGAGGGAGCAGGGCCAGCAGGTCCTCCCTAGGCTGGCTGTGTGGGGCTCACAGCGCAGGGGAGCACAGGGGAACAAGGACACAGGACAGAAAGAAGAGAGTGGCAGAGGGGAGAGGCAGGGCTGGGCTGTGCTTTGGCAGAGCCCAGGCTGGTCCCATCCTTCTGCCGGGGCTGATTGGGCCGCTCAGCCCCTCTGGAAGCAGCAAGACGATGNAGAGAGCCATGTCAAGCCAAGATGGAGACGAGACCTGGAGATGTTGCAGGGATGCCCACCAGTTTTTCCTTACATTTTACCTACAAGTTCCCCACCAAGAGCAACCAAGCCCAGAGAATTCCTGCCTAGACCATCACTCGCTTCAGCCAAGCCCCTGCTTTCCTCTTTCCCCTTTCACCCCCTACAGAGAGCAGGCCCATGATGCAGCACAGGACAAAGGGGGAAGTATGAACTGGAAAACATGAGGAGGAAGAGGAAGAAGAGGGAGAGGAGAAAAGTCACCAGACTCACCTTGTTCCCAAGGAGATGGAGGCCAGAGGAGTGGATGAGAGAGTGAGAAGAAGAGCCTGCTTTTATACCTCTCCTTCACTGCCCCAGGCCGAGAGTCACTGTACCAGGGCAGTAATTTTTTTCAACAGACTCATCTCTAATGCAAAACCTCCCACATAATGCCACAGGTTGTGCTTTTGTTTCCATCTACGCTGCCAGTTCATTTCCTCATTTTGAAGATGGCCATTAAACCTCCAAGGATCCTTTCAAGTGTCAAGATGAAAGGCTAAAGGATTCCTTGGGCAGGGACACATCAGTGGAGGAAGATGTGCTGGAGGGGTCCGGAGAAATGGATCATGGGACAGGAAAATAATGGTGAGATTGATTTCCACCCTCCTTTGCTGCAATAATGTCATGCTGAGGGCAGTATCTGTAGGGGTGGCTGGAGCTGTGTACTGGGTTACAGCCCAGTGCTGGAGATTGTTGTCCCTGTGCAGGGATGGAGCTCCCCTCCTGGGGGGAAATTCAGCAATGATTGAGGCTCAAGGTTGCAGACAACACATACTCCTGACTTGGCTTCACACCAAAAGGCTGACGCATGAGCACCCCAAAATTAGAGTGTGACTCCCCATGGGTTGAGAGAGTCTGTCTCAGGGAATTTGCCTACTGAAGGCATTCTCTTGCCCTCCTGGGATGCGTCCCAGCTGCCTCCATGTCTGCAGGGCAGGGAAGTGCATCACTCCTTGGTGTAGTCTGAGAGCTGCGTTTGTACCCAGGGCTCTTCTGAGCACACAAGGCTGCCCTTGATTCCAATATTCACAAAAATGTTCTTCTTTCTCAAAGGCAGCTGTGCATTTTTTTCCCAATGGCAGGATCCTTGAGGCTGGAGAGAACCTCTGGAGATCATCTGCTCCACTCATGATCAGCCTCTGGAGGATGACTAAGGCCAAGTCCCATCAAGCTCTGAATCCCTTCAAGGATGAAGAATCCACAACCTGCCCATGTCAAAACCCACACAAGTACTTTACCACTCTAACACTAATGGCATCTTTTCTTATGCTTCCCTGGAGTTTCCAATATTTTCAGATGTGCCTATGGCCTCCTCTGTCAGTCTGGCTCTGTGTTCTGCAGTCCCTACCAGGAGCTCTTTTACCCATTCCTGGGAAGTGTGTCTGGATGCACGCTCTCCTCTGGGAGGAAAAACCACACCTCCTGTCCCAGGGGCTCCAGTCACTTCATGGGCTCTGAGGCCCTTTGCTGGACTGGTACCAGTATGTCCATGCTTCTGTCCTACTGGGCAGCTGTTCTTGGTGGCAGCTGTTTTCTGATCCCTGTGGAGCTGAGAAGAGGGATCCCATTCCTCAGAGTGATGGCAAACCCCTTCCTGAGGCAGCCCAGAATGATGTTGGATGCCATGTCCACAAGGGCCCTGTTGCTCTCAAAGACCCACATCATCTGCTGCAAAACTCTTTGACTGCCCATCAGCTCCAGCCTTTTTTAGGGCAAGACCTTCTCTCCCTAATCCAGCAGGGCTTTTCACAAAGGGGTTAAACACTGCTGGCCCCACTCTGGACCCCGTGAAGCCCCAGTGACTGTCTGCCAGCTGGACTTGGTGCCCCTCGTCCCAGCCCTTGCAGACCTGCAGCCATGCCCCTTTTCAGTTGTGCCCCTCTGGAAGTCAGGATGCCCATTGTCTTTCTCCCAGTGCTCAGCTGCTCTCCCTGAGTGCCAGCACTTCCAAAGGGGAGCCCAGAGGGGCTTCTCCCTGACACCAACACTCGAGTGCCTATCACCAGGTCACACACACTCATGTCAGTGCTGTCTGGTTAAATGTTCCCACACCTGATCCTCCTCTGCTCTGGGAAGCCTTCCCTGCTGCAGATCTGAGGAATATCAGGAGCCTGATGCTGTGACAGCAAATCTTGGCAATAAAGACCAAGGCCCAGCATCCTTGCAGTGCCTGCACCTTTCCTACAACCCCTGCACCAGGGAAGCTGTCCCTGTCAGCCTTGGCTCCAGCCTCCCTCTGGCTGCAGCCCTGTGGGGAGGATCTTGTTTCCCTCCACAGGCTTTCCTGCTTCAACTCCAGGTGGGCTTTAGCTTTCCTGACCCCAAGCCTGGAATACATAGAAAGCCTGGCAAGTGTTCTCCCTGAGCCAAGGGCATGAAGACGAAGAGAGAGGAAAGCATTTGCCTGGAGCAGCAGTGGCCAGTGAGCACTGCAGTGAGCGGAGAGGATGGAGAGAGGAGCCCACAGGATCTTCTGTGGGAAGAGCAGCCTTTGGGTGCTCTGCTGCCCCGGGCAGTGCAGGGCAGGGCTGGGTCTCTCCCTGCAGAGGCAGCTGCCAACAATCGCAGGTCACTGCCCTGAGCCACCATCCCCTGCACGGGACCCTCCAGCACGAGGGGGCCCATCTTCTGCCTGCAGGAACACGTCCTGACCCAGGGGATCCTTGGCTCTCTCATCACGGCACATGAAAAGAGCTGCGCCACAGACCAAGCACGTCAAACATGAGGAAATGAAATGGCAGCATTGATGGAAACCAAAACGCAACCTGTGGCATTGGGTTGGGTGCTTTGCTTTGGAGATTAATATGTTGGAAAATTCCTGTCCTTGTGCAGTGAGTGGGTCTGGGGCGTGCAGGAACAGTATAAAAACAGGACCTTCTCCTGCCTCTCTCATTCTCTCCCTCTTTCCAGCTCCTTGGGATCGAGGTGAGACTGAAGTTCTTTCTTTTCTTCCTCTTTTGGGGTTTCTAAGGCGGTCCTGCCTTGTTGTTCCACATGGGATCTGAGAACTGCCTGTAAGGGAAAGGGAAGGGGCAGAAGGTGAGCATGGAGAGACTTGGTTTTGGTTGTGGTGTCTCCTGAGCCATGGTCTAGGTGGGGAAGGCCCTGAGCTTGGTCACTCTTGGGGAGCTTCTTCAGAGCTGACTGGGAAGTGAGGCTGGTGGGCCTCTCTAAGCAGCATCCTGCTCTCTTCTCCTTCTGTTTGATTTTCTCCATGACAGTGGCTGATCAGACTTGTCTAACGCAGCCCTTCCACAACTCTGCTTCCCCTGCCCTCTGTGCCAGGTGCAGCTCCAGCCCCAAGACATGTCCTGCTACACCCCGTGCCTGCCCTGCCAGCCCTGCGGCCCCACCCCGCTGGCCAACAGCTGCAATGAGCCCTGTGTCAGGCAGTGCCAGGACTCCACCGTGGCCATCCAGCCCTCCCCCGTGGTGGTGACCCTGCCCGGCCCCATCCTCAGCTCCTTCCCACAGAACACCGCCGTGGGATCCTCCACCTCCGCTGCCGTTGGCAGCATCCTCAGCTCTCAGGGAGTGCCCATCAACTCCGGGGGCTTCTCCCTCTCTGGCCTGGGCAGTGGCCTCTGTGGTCTCCCCTGCTAAAGATGCCGATGGACCTGGGGGAGTAACTCCAAGATACAGGGGATGGCACTAGCCCAGGGATAGAGCATCCATCTTCACTGGGATCTCCACTCAGAGTGACTTCTTTCTCATCTTTTGACTCATTAAAGTTCTCCTGCATCCCAGCCCATGTGTCTGTGTCATCCTTTCCCCTGCAGATCCTCTCCCAACATGCCCTGAGAGAGAGGTGTTGCTTTGTGCTTCTGGGAGGGGGTTGTTTGGGATGGTGTGGCCACGCTTGTCAGCATAGCATTGCTTATGCTAACACAGCCTTGATTAGTCATCTTTAGGGTGACCTTTCTGCATTTCTCTGCCTGTCTCTTACCTGGAAGAGTGACCTGACACTGTTCAATGACCACAGCTACTCCAAAGATTGTTTCAGTTCTCCTGTCAACACATTCTCATTTCTCTTCTCTGCAAACCCCATGTCGTCAACCTTTCATCCCAAGGCAAGTGTTCCAGCCCACTCACCATCCTGGCCAATGTATTTCAAGTATTTTGCTCCCCTTGCTTGAGCTTTTTCTTGCATTACCCTCCATTAGGCAGCAAAACACTCCAGATGCCCTCTGGGGAGTGCTGAGTGGAGGAGGATCTTTGCTCCCATCAATATCCTGGTCGTGGTACTGCTCTAAAAGCCCAGAATGTTGATGTCAGTCAGATGTCCAGGGAAAATCCTAAAAGTTGCACCTGTTTCCATGATG
>WBMV01001583.1:0-10817 GCA_013396655.1 Campylorhamphus procurvoides | reverse complement strand
TTTCCAGGAATTTTAGGCATCACACACATGATTGCTCTTAACCTGAGCTACCCAACCACTCCCTCTGTGGGCTTACCAACCAGAAGGAACCCCTTTTCCTTGTAAGTGACTCCCTTACTCCTGCCCCCAGCCATGCCCCCTCCTCACTACTGCAAAAATTAACCCTGTCATGGACAGAACCAGGACAGGTTTGTAGCTGTTCATGATGTCTTTTGGGGGTTATTCCAACTTCAAACATGATGTTTATCTTTCTTGCTCATGTTAAGGAACAGGGATCTTTGAAATTTAGAAAGCCCAAGATGTTTGATTTTAAACACTTCATTAAGAAGTGTTTGTTCTTGGAACTACAGAGACTGATCATCCACCATCCCATTGCCATCTGTACCAACAATAGATTTATCTCAAAGCTATGATTGGGACTAGAGTCCACTTCCTATTTCTGGTAGTATATTTACAGTTTTTACAAAAAGCTTGCATTGTCATGGTAGCAAAAGCACAGGTCTAGAGGTAGTAACAATGAGAAAAGGACTAAACTAAACTCATAATGGGTATCTGAAGCACTTGCATCCATCTGGCCACACAGCACAACTACGTGACCTATTGGCACAGAAATAAGCAAACAATGACTGGCTGCATTAGTTTTGTGTGAAGTTATATTGACTATGATAATATTTTAATATTACTAAATCTCATCATAAATCGAAAGAAAGTACAGACTCGAATATGTAACATGAGAAGACAGAACATGAAACCACTCAAGCTCCAACAGCATGCTTAGCCTATTGCAGTTTGTAAAGGCTGCTAAAAGTCTTCTCCTTTCACAAAGATGGTGGCATGGGACCCTTTCCCCACCTCCCCTCCAAACAGGTGTCATTTTGGTTTATCTCAAAAGCTATTGCATATCTGTTTAGATGAACTAATCCTACCACCCATTGTGGAAGACTTCTGGGCTGAAGACAGCTTTGGCCTTGGAAGGATGTGGTGTGTTACAGATCTCTGCTGTTTGCAGGGGTTTCTATTGTAGAAGTTTATATTAGCTCATTGTGCTTCCTCATATGCTATACATATGATAAAAAAGGAGGATGCTTTTTTGTTGTTTTTACTTCTACAGCATATATACAGTTCAATCAAGGGAAACTGGAAATAGGAGGAAAAATTGTGAAAAAGGTGGTTCCTGAAACTCATAGNTGCACTTCCTTGCCAGCATGGCAGTACAAAAAGCAGAAAAGGCCTTGGCTCTGTGTAAGCCCTGCTCAGCAATAACAAAAACATCTCTATATTATCATCACTGTGCTCAGCACAAATCCAAAACAGAGCCTCATATTAGCCACTGGGAAGAAAGTTAACTCTACCCCAGCCAAAACCAGCACAAAAGCATATGAACTTGTTTATGAAGGTTGAACTGCAGTAGCCACTCTGCTATAAATCAATGCAGCTCATGGAACATGAATGTGTTATAGAGATACAAAAGTGTTTTAGATGAGTGAAATTATTCTAGGTCTATCAGCTGCTGCATCAGAAAAAGAATTAGTCAGAAATGACTCAATGTCAGATTTGCAGGTAACTGAACTTCAGGAAACATCTATTTACTTAACCAAAATCTAGGTTAATTTGATTTTTTTAACTGTACTTTAGAAGCCTATTTAAAGCTTTTTAGCAGTGGCAACTGTTTTGCATAAAATTTAAGTAAACATTCAAAATTTAACATGATCATTCAGCTGAAATCTAGACAGTGGTGTAAGACCTAACTTTTAGCTTTTTCATATGGAACTGTTTACGTTTAAGGTAGACTGACTGACTAAATTAATGATGTATACTCTGTATTATTGCCCCTCACCTTACTGTAGTTGAATTAAGACTGTAGCCTTATCTTTGGTAGTCAAATCCTCATGCTATCTAAAGACATCCGAATTGTTTAAAAATAAATTTTAGAGTTAATTTAGCATGATCTGCACAAGAAGAAAAATTACTTTTAAGCAAACATAAAGTGTATTTGTTTATATATATTTTGTGAAATAACAACTTTTATGTGCATGGGTTTAGTTGATTGGAGAGTTGTTCATGCTTTCTGGTCAGACTTAATGCTAGTAAGATGTGGTTTGCCCCCTGTTAAATTATGTCAAAGTGCAAGATGCATAAATTAAGGAACTTGAAAACTGAAACTAATGTTTTATCAGGAAGGAATATTCTATTTTTAAAATTGTTTACATTATAATGTGTTCTTCCTTCATAAAGTTTATCCAGAAGGTGCATACAGAATACTAAGAATTTCTTACATGAATTTTTGATTATGTTTTTATTATCAAATTTCTGATTCTCAAATTCACATTATATTTTGAATTTTTGTGAATGAATAGTTTATTTATTTTGTTTTTTTCAAATTTGATAAAGCATAAATATGTAGTCTAATGTGTAGTGTGCCTGTTGTCTCTCTTCCCTTTGCTCCCCTCCTTGTTTTTTTCTTTGGAGAAGAAAAAAAAAATCCCTCATAATTCATTTAAGCCACTGTGTGAAATGATGATATTTCAAAGTAATTTCATACCATGTTATGTGTTAGTAAACTTCAGGTGTTTGGATGGGGGTTTTTTTGGAACATCTGGTATAGTCTTTTAACCGCAGTTCCAATAAAGCGCCCCAGTGAACTGGTGGAAGCAGGCATGGGGCAGTTGGTGGCTTATTCGATTTCTGTATTTACTGTGTTTTAAAAAAGAAAAAGAAAAAAAAGAGGGGAAAACAGAAATTGTGCCCATTTCACGTGAATATCTAATTTGATTTCTGTACATATACAATAGAATAAAACATATTTGGGAGTAAAGCTCCCTCTTCCCTGTTTGTTTACAACTGCTACTAACAAAGATGATTATAATAGAGGCAAAACTTTATTTCAGAAAACAGTAAAATAGTGGGTTTTGTAAGATGTAAGCTTGTTAAGAATACAGGTATTTTTTTGTTCTAGGAGAGCCACTGTTGTGTTGAACACTGAATGCTCAACTGGATTTAAGTTGTTCATGCCCTTATATTGTCATTACTTATTTGCCTACTGACTGCTCTGGAAGCTCTTGATCTAGTTGTTTTACTGGTGTCTAAAATAAGCTGTAGTGTGCAATGTCACATGTCCAAGTCTGATACTGATGGGAAAAGTGAATGCTGTAATATGTAAAGTATCTAAAAGATATTCTTATATGTGTTTTGACAGATTGGCAAAATGAGGTATGTCAGTGTTCGTGACTTTAAAGGAAAAGTTTTAATTGATATTAGAGAATATTGGTTGGATCAAGAAGGTGAAATGAAGCCTGGCAGAAAAGGTATTGTTCTGCTTCATGCTATTTTGTATTAAAACATTGTCTGCAGCTTTCTGGAGAACTTTGTGTATCAGATTTCTATACTCTGTTACTACATGGTAATTTTAGAGTAAGGTTTTTACTTATTAATGATTTATATTTTAACAAATTATTATTTTTATCTGCAGGTTATAAACAAAAGCAAAGTGGTTTCATTGGCCTGAGTCTGTTTTCCTAAATGTTTCCCCTATAATTTTTGGAAAACAAGGCATCGAATACAAACAAATTTGGTATGGGAGTTATATACATAGCCATACATTTCCCCATTGATTAACTTAACTCTACTTCTTGCTTTTATTACAATTGGATTTCCATGTTGGTTTTTGAGTGCTAGAGAGTGGCAATAGTCTCTCCAAAATGTTACTTATAGCTTGTTATTCACAGTGCTTTAAGAAACGGGAGGGGAAAAAAATCCAGAATTATAGTATTTTAAAAGTGCATAGAAGTTCAGTCCACAGAGGTATGGCTTTTAGGAGCCAACAGGAATACAGTTGATTTCCTTTGTTTCTTTTGTACAGCCTTCTCTCAAGGCCAGGGCTGTATTTCTGTGTTTAGCCTAACACTTGTGAATGAATTTGTTATACTGCACTTGTTTTCTTTGTAAGGAAATAAGCTAAGGTCTAAAGTTAAACTGAAGTGTTCCAAATGAGTAGTTTCTTTATAACTGAGGTGGTTGTTACACTTGCGGTAAGTTAAGCATTAATAGTCGTGACATACACTTTGTGTATGAAACCAGCCTTGACAGTAATTATGCAAGATCACTCACTACAATTTTTTTTTGTTGTATTTATTTTTAATGTATTTCAGGTATTTCTTTAAATCCGGAACAGTGGAACCAGCTGAAGGAACAGATTTCTGATATTGATGATGCAGTAAGAAAATTGTAAATACAGAGCTACACAGAAAACTTTTATCATTTTAGTTGTTTTAAGTAGTCTTTTTACATTAGCATTTGTTTTCTAAAATATTGTTTTCCAAGCTATTGTATATTTGGATTGCAAAATGATTTGTAAGATGAATATTTTATGTGCATTAAAAGTGTATTCTGAGTGAGGCTATTTGTGTATACTTTACTAAAAGGAAATGTGTTGCTTTCACCTCATGGTATAAAATAAATAAATCAAATAATATATAAAGCATAGATGTTTATAGCCTTTTGATTAAAGGTGCTGGTAAGGTTGCCTAATAGCTTTAATTTTAGTTTTAGTTTAGTTAACCATTAATGTGATTTTTTTTTTCTGAGATTTCTTAAAATGTCTCCATTTTAATTTTCTTTTATTTCATTTCATACTCTTGCCCTGACAGCTTTCAGCTTTAAGACTTGATACAAACAGTGAATACCTGATAAACCACATTTTTGTAGATAGTTTAAATACTATATTTGCTAATTTACTGTATTTATTCAGTTGTAAACAGTCCTGAGTATATAGACTTTTTTTGCATTACTTGCATGAAACGTTATGCTAAACAATAACACTTGAAAACAAGCCAGACACTATTTCTTCCCATTTTCTATAGCTTGCTTGACTTAGAAAATACAATTAGCCTTTATTCTTAGACCTTAGATTTTAAATGTGATGCATAAACTTTTAGAGTAATAGACATACCTCAAAGTAAGATAGTTTTTAAAAGCTCCAATTGTGGCTATTGGTTAGGTACCCTTTTCAAGCTTTGCATTACATTCATTTTCTTGAACACATACTGACTATTTAGTCTATAGGAAAGAACAGTTAAGCTGTCTTTGTAGGGCTTTTGTTCATTTGAGAGTATTGTGAAAACAATTATGCTTAAACTAGGCTATAACACAGGTTAAACAGTCAAAGGGAGTTAAAATTGCTTCAGCCAAGACATCTGGCTATCATGCTTCTGCCCTGTCCACACTACCTGTCCAAACCATTTAACTTGGCTTGCCTTGTGTGGCTTACATGCGTACAACTGTTTTATATTTTGTACAGAAGGTACTTAGTGCTTACAATGGAACACTGGTGCATAGTGGATCATGACTCTAGTGAGCTTTGCTTGTCTACCAGTGTGCTATTCTGCCTGATGGAAGCTCTATTAGACTAGATGCTGCCCCAGATGAAGGGCTTCTTGGTAGGTGTCACAAACTGTGGAATGAAGAAGGGAGAATATGATGTTTGAACAGAACTTGGAGTGATAAGGGGCATGCCAGTGCAGAAGTTAAAGGTGACAGATCAAAGTTAGCTGACAATAATAGCTACAGTAAAGAAATGTATGTTAGCAGAATTGGATAAGAGTTTATTTTCTAACTTAATTCAGTTCATCAAAGGAAGAAGATCATAGAATCATAGAATACTTTGGGTCCAAAGGGACCTTTAAAGGTCATTTAGTCCAGCCCCCCTGCAATGAGCAAAGATATCTACTAGATTTGCACCATCCAATCTGACCTTTAATGTTTCCAGGGATGGGGAATCTACCACCTTTCTGGGCAACCTGTTCCAGTGTCTTACTACCCTAATAATAAAAAAATTCTTCCTTCTAGCTAGTCTGAATCTACCCTCTTAGTTTAAAACCATTACCCCTTGTCCTACTGCAACAGGCCCTGCTAAAAAGTTTGTCCCCATCTTTCTTATAGGCTCCCTTTAAATACTGAAAGGCTGCAATAAGGTCTCCCTGGAGCCTTCTCTTCAAGGCTGAACAACCCCAACTCTCTCAGCCTTTCCTCATAGGAAAGGTATTCCATTCCTCTAATCATCTTTGTGACTCTCCTTTGGGCCTATATATTTGGCTTTGAAACAACTTCATGAAAACTGACATTTCAAGACTATGTGGTGAACATACAACTTATTGGTTCAGCTGTAATTTTCCAATTTGATGTTAAATTTAATGTATTTTTAAAAAATGTGTATACATAAACAAGATTTGCTATTTGTTTCTTTTGGAATATTTTAATAAAATTGCTTATATTGCAAGCATGCATGGAAGTCCTATTCTCCTAAGTGCCATACACAGACTGTTCCTGTGCTGCACAGTTTATAATTCAATACAAATGGGTATTGAAGGGTGAAGAAAGGTGACTTTGTCAAATCAAATATGCATTATTTAATTTAACCATTATGTCAGATACCTCCACTCACTTTTTAACTTATCCCTTCCTGACATATTTCAAATAAAGTTAAGCTATGTTTTTGTATAGCTCAGGAAATCTGAGTTTTTAAAAACTGCTTGAGGGTGAATAAAAGGGTGAAGAGATGTTTTGTGGTAGCAGCTGTGGTTTTTGGGCACAACATTCTTTTTTGAGTGACTTTTAATGGCATATAGAGGTATTTGGACCAAATAGAATAAATATGAAATATCTGCTAAAATTTTCGGATGAGTGAATGAAAGAAATTGCTCCAGATCACTATCAACAGATTCTAGATGTAGTTTTTATTTGTGGTATGTATGTATGCTTTTTATTTTCCTTTAAATCTGAAATTTTGCAACCGGATTTCACCCATTTTTACCTCAAAACTTTCATGTGGCTGCTTTAAAGTGCATGATTATCATAATAAAGGGAACACTGTCCTCACTTAGGCTACTGTAGTCGTAGGTCATTGGATGACAGTTGTGTACAATATAATTGTGTTCAGGAAGGTGAAAAATTAAATTCACGATAGAGTCATAGAGTATTCTGAGTTGGAAGGGACCCACAAGGATCATTGAGTCTAGCTCTTAAGTGGCCTATACAGGGATTGAACCCATGACCTTGGGGTTATTAACACCATTCTCTAACCAACTGAGCTAATCTCAGTTCAATTTTGTGAGAGTAAGTGAAAAAGTTTTCATAATAATGATTAGTTCTCTTGTGGAAACCGATGGTAGAGGTGTTCAAAGAAATTAGTATCTGTTAATCAAGAACTATTAGTTCCTCTTATAGATAATACCCTTGCTGAATTTGTGATTATAATTACTTGAGAAAACTTGGCGCAGTTTGATTTTACTTAGCTTGTATACTTAAAAATAGTTTTCCATCTGCCAGTTATATTTCTGCCTCTAATAATAATAAAATATCATATATTTTGCCTGAGTGTCTTAATGTCTGCATGACTGTCCTACAAAAAAAGGTAACTAATAAACTAGTCAGTTTCACAAATGAACTCAAAATGGAATGTGTTTAATTGTGAGGGAATTCATTGCACTTCAGATGACTGACGTGCTTGTTAATTGATAAAAATTTGACACATTCAATGTTACTTTGAAATAAATAGTTGGTAGTGATTTGTCATGTAATTGTTTATGGCTGTAGTCTTTCTAATTTGAAAAGAATATTCTGATTTTTTTTTAATAAAGATTTTTTTTTCAGACAAAATGGTAGTGCAGAAATGTCCATGGAAGGAAGTTGTACATATGTTAAAAGACTGTATAATATGAGATAAAAACACTGCTCACTTTCCCATTGAAGTGGCAAAAGAAAGATGCATTTGATTCTTGATATTTATACCGGACATATTAGCAATATGTTTTATAAATTAAATCTACTATGGAGCTTAGGAGGAAAAATTGATCACAGAGCTGTCAAAGTACCATATGTGTGCTAAATCAAAGTGTCATGTACAATGTTGCTCTTATTGTAGAGATGTTCATATTGAAGTTAAACAAATGCAGTACTAAGTTTGTTATTTCTGTTAAAGGAAATGCTCCAATTATCACTACTTATGTGATCTTTTAGCAAGAAATTGATTGCAATTCTGATAACTCAAATGTCATATTGTTAACCATGTGGTATGTTTCATGTTTTGTTTTGGTGGTATCTACTGCAGAGAGGCCACAGAAAATATGCACCCTCCAACTATAATTATCTTAATGTTCAAATAAAAAATAGTTAAATGGCATATGTGTAATAACAATTTGAACGCTTGGAAATAAATGAAGACTTCTGTTGACATAGTGTTATTTTTAACAGAAATTTAGCTGTACCGCAACTTATTTTTCTTTAATAGCTGTTTTCATAACTTCATTTCTTGCAACTGTTGTAGTTTGGAAATTTGAAAACTTAATCATTTAATAGTTGGTCCATGTTTGTGGGTGTGTGGTTGCTTGTGTTAGCCCAGAGGGATAGGAGTTTTTCATTATTATAGAAGAACAAATGTCATATGAAGGTGGAAGCAGCACATATAAACATGCTTCAAACACCAAACAGAAGGAAAGTGCCTGATAAATTGCTATTGTTAAGAAAATGGCTGATTAGCTTTTAGGTGGAGTTTCTTTTTGGTCTGACAATGAATATAACCATAGATTAGATAGATAAATGGGTGAGAAGCTGTTTTCTATCATTGGTCATAGATAACTGTAGGCTTCTTTAGGAAGGATATTTGTTTTTCACATGCTTGCTGTGATATGTAGGGAGTGGATTAACTGATTGTAACCTTGAATGAAACAGATTTTACTTCAAGTAATTGAGCACAGAATCAGAAATGACCTTTACTCAAATGGAAGAAATGCAGTTTGGGATTGATGGAGAGTCATCATGTCCTACCTATTTCCCATTTACTGCCATCCACTTATTGGTAGGATTCACCTTTGACTAGCTCTGGTGACTACATATGGAAGAGCAATCTGATAGGCAATGTTTTTCCTGTTGTGAATCAAGCTTATCATCCCCTGCTCTCAACTTCACATAGTTATGTAATGTGAAGACCGCTGAAGAACTGAAATAAGTGTTTCTTGACTCAGTGATGATTTATCAGGGGAGCTTAAACTGTACTGTCTTGTGAGCAGAGGAACATTAGTCATGGGGATAACTTAAAGGCTGAGAACTTGGTGACACAGCTGTTCTCCTGGTATGGTGCTTCATTGAACAAAAATATTATAATTTTTGTAAGATCTATTAATTTGGTTTTCAATGTACTTCTTGCTTTTATAGAATCTATATGCTCATTGTTGATGAGATAGTGAATGAGGTAGGAACTGAGGTTGGGTTGATGAGAAGTCAAGTTTTAAAAAACATTATTGTCCTTTGGAAGGAGGTGGGCTCTCTATACACCTACAGGTAAATAGAGTTTGTTGTAAAACTGCAAAAGTTGGTGCAATGCACAGACTATGTTCTTGATAATCTAGGTTTATTTGATAAGACTAAATAAGAAAAATACTTTATANNGGTTATCGTGGGAGATCCTGTGGGAATTTGGAGGGGATAAGAACAATTGGCAGACCAGGGATGCTCTCTTTTTGTTCCGGCACGGCAGTCGAGAAGGAGCGGCCACCTTTCTTTGTCCTGGGACTGCGGTTGGGAGGGAACCACTGGCAGCCATGGGAGAACCTGCTTCGTGCTCCTGGTTTGCATCCTGTGCCCCACTGGGGGCCGCATCTGTCGGAGCCCCCTGCTGTCCTGTGCCCCCTGCCCACCGAGCACTCTGCTGACACCACCCGTGCCAGCTTACCGCAGTCCCTGCTTCTCTGCTGGGATCACCCAGTCACCGCCTGACTGCAGCCCTCCTGTCCACCGGTGCCGCAGCCACACAAGCTGCAGTATCCTTGGATCCCACAGCAGCTACCAGCCCTTTGTGTATGGTGAGCCCCGCCGCTGCTTCTCTGCTGCTTTTCGACTGCCAGCGCAGCCACTGCCACCGCTGCAGCTGCATTGGGGGAACTCAGGGTGAGAGCTGCCCTGTGTGAACTTCTCCACATGTTGCCCATGCGGCAGGGTGGCGGTTCTCCCCTGACTCCATTGGGATCACATGACCACGCCGGGACTGCACTGTTGCCTCGGTGAGGCAGAAGGGTAAGAGTGATTTTTGGGTGACATTTTTCTCTGTTATTATGTGTGGTTGTTTTTTTTTTTTGTTTGTTTTGTTCTCTGTTTTTAGTAAACTGTTATTTTGTTTCTGCATGTTGCTCGAAAGTCTCATATTTCCAAATTTACAATAGGTCTGGGAGGGGTTTTGATTCCATCAGAGGTCCCACCTCCTAGTATATATTGTCTTTAACCCAAGACAAGGCTAAACAACCCCAGCTCCCTTAGCTGCTCCTCATTGGACTTGTTCTCTAGATCCTTCACCTGCTTCATTGCCTTTCTCCGGACTCACTCCAGAACCTCAATGTCCATCCTGAATTGAGGGGCCCAGAACTGAACACAGTACTCGTGCGGCCTCACCAGTACCGAGTACAGGGGGACAATCACTTCCGTGATCCTGCGGGTCACACTATTCTTGGTACAAGCCAGGATGCCATTGGCCTTCTTGGCCACCTGGGCACACTGCTGGCTCATGTTCAGCCTACTGTCAACCAGCACCCCCATGTCCTTTTCTGCTGGGCTGCTTTCCATCCACTCTTACCCCAGCCTGTATATAGCTGTTTCCCTCAAAGGATATAATTCGCTCCCTGACCTTTTCCCTCTTCTAGTCTGACTTCTAGTAATCCTTCTAGCTGTTTCTGGGGAAGATGAGGGTGAGGGTCCTGGGGAAATGTCAGAATCCATTAAAGGATCTGACTCAGGAGCAGTGGGTACTGCTATGGGTGCAGGGGCAGGAGCAG
>WBMV01001582.1:136707-189860 GCA_013396655.1 Campylorhamphus procurvoides | reverse complement strand
TTCTCCTTTGAACTAAGACATAACGTCAAAATATTTCTAGTCATGGAAACACTAGAACATTCAAATTTATCCTAAATCATCATCTTAAAATTGCAGAGCCAATAAAAATTTTATCTGAAGCAATTGAAACAAACAGTAAAATAGTATCTCATTTCCATTCATGTCACGTCTGACATTCAATAATAATCAGATCTTACCTGTAGATTTGCAGCTTAAATATAGGAATAGAAAATGTTGCATTTGGCATGATTTACAGTGTGGTTTTTCATTGATTTCATTAACCATTTTATTTACAAATTTCCTTTTTAACATTGATTTTCAGTGAAGATAACAGAGCTGTACAGAATACTCTCTGAGTTCTGATCCTAGCTTTTGTTATGTTTTGGTTTTTTGGTGTCAAGAAAGTTTGATGACTTGCTGAAGTGCTGTCTATACAGAATCAGGAGATTGTAAATGCTTTGCTACAATCTTCAGTTCAGTGCAAATCAGCAGCCTTTTATTTCATGCTCATTCCCTTTGTTGTATGAAGTAGCTATTCTCAAATCAGTGGATTTGCCTGTCTGGAAGACTTGAACAAAATAATTTTATGTGAATGTGTGTTTTGAATTCACATAGGAGGAAATTCACTTTCCCTGCATAAATCTGAAGCTTTGTAGTGGTAAAGTACGAAGGCCAATAAGGAGTGTTAATAAACTGCTTTCCAATTATAGCCAAGGTGAATCTCAGACTCTTGTTTATAGGACTCTCTTTTCTCTCCTTTGCCTCTTAGGCTAATCATTACCTGCCAGCTGTGGAGACTTGCTCCAGGAATAAGAGTAAATTCTAAAAAATCATTGTTGTCATCTAGGTCTTAGATTTTCTTGCATTCAGTCCATAGAAATTGAAGTTCTTAAAATCAATCTGGTGAACTAGGAAAAGAACACATCAGCATTATCATTTTAGAGTGAGGTGTTGTGTGCTGTTCAAATATTGAAACATTTATGGTACAAAGTGTCTGTATGCCCCAGCTGTCACGTGGAAACTTTCAATACTTTACAAGCTGATTTATCCTTTAGTGGAACATGAGAGAGAGTGACCATTTTGCACATTTAGTATTCAAGTCTCTATGATGGTAGCAGTGCGCTAAATTTCTTCACGAGGAAACAGACTGGTTTTTAGGTGTTACAGCCTTTAACACTAAACATTTTTTGTGCAGAGCTTGATATTTACTTAGCCTTTTACCTTTCCATGTGGTCATTCCTTGACTTACTCTGTTTCAAAAGAGGTCATGTGTTGACTTGTTTTTGCTGTTTGTCTATATCTCAGTCACAGAATCACACAGAAATTACTGAGGTTAGATCATCAAGTCCAACCAACCTCTGACCAATCACCACCTTGTCGACTAGACCATAGCCATGTCCAGTTGTTTCTTGGACAATTGACTATATTGTTTGTTAGATTGAGAAGCGCTGAAGTAACTAGTCTCTCCACTTTTCTCAGCTTAAGAACAGTTGTATTTGCAAAACCTGGCCCATTGATTTGTTTTTTATCATTTAATAATGTCTACAGTGTCCATATGGAGGAGGGAATTTAATAATTTCTTCATCTCGATTATGTTTGCCTTGGTGCTGATTGGAAGATGCTGGTGGATCCAGTAGAAACTTCACACTTGAAATGTATCTCCTCTTTGTGCAACAAGTATTAAAACACCTTGCAGAGGTAGAGATTTAAATGGCATAGGCAACCATTTGGGTCTCATTAATAGTGTAGAAGCCTTTTAGAAGAATCTTGATACTGTTACATCGTTTTTGTACATAGGTTAAATGAGGCTGCTTCTAGTAGTAGATCTGTAAGATATTTATTGGTCAAGGGTTATATTTTAAAGCTGCTATGTAGCAGAACCTGGTTGGTAAGTCCCAAGCTCTTCACAAAGCAGAAAAACCTGACTTTCATCTATGGGTAAAAACATGTTCTATGATCAGAAGACAAAGCATGACTTTTCTATTGAAAGGTCATTTCATTTTACAATTTAAAAGATTGCAGGCTAGATTCAAAGATCATTATGTGAAGATACCTGAAAAAATTTCTGCAGTTCTACAAACAGAATGGTCTTCTGATGGGATCCTATCCCTATCAACACCTGTTTCTTTGATAATTTATACACAGGAGTGTAGCTCATTTAAAACAAAGAAGAAGAAAGTGTGTCAACTTTGCCTGTCCAAGAGCTGGATTCATCTCACCTTTTGTTAGCTGTGTGTGGATAAGGTGTCCAAGTTATACTTGCCATTAAATGTCCCTGTCTGTTCAACCCAGAACTGTTAGCCAGCTGCAGGAGTGATTGATTCAAGCCCTCCTAGGTACCAATTTTAGAACATGAAGAATTGCAGCCTTGAGGTTATTTACCTCCTTAGTTTAGCAGGAGTCTAGAAATCTAACTGAAATGAGCTGGCTAACTTCTAGATGGTTGAAATTAGGTGAAATATACCTTAAATGGCTAAATTAGCAAAAGTATTGAAGGTTGTTTCTTAAGGTTAAGACCCTTGGGTCAAACTATTTTTTAATTTTTTTTATTTTTTTTTGTTATTTCAAATATTTTGAGCATGTGTCATTTATCCTTGTTAAAGTATCACCCAATCCATTCAGTATATGTCACATGATAACACTATGAGACAAAGATGTCCTCCTACACTAGGGATCAAAGAGAACTTTCTGGTGAATTTTTTTTCTTTTTTTGGATGTCAGTGGAGAGAAGGCTGGGAAAAATCCATTGCTGCTATGTGGGCTTGTGTGAATGATTAGCTCTTTTTTAAGTTCCTGAACACACAGGTTCACATAGTAATTAAATTCCTACTGTGGAAATTAGTATTTAAAGAAAACAATAAAAAGTGGGGTTTGAGTAAATGCTCTATCAGCAATGACATACTATGTTTTATTGGTGAGTTAGAAGCAGCTTATGAGCATTAACTTTAATGTTTCTTTATTGGAATCTTAGGGTAAAGATATAGATCTTATTCTCCTGTTTAGCAACTCTAAATATTCTCATTTACATCATGTAACACCTCCTCTCCCAACACACATACGTTCCCCCCAGTAAATAATTTTAGGTCATATGTTTTCTTACAGGTGACCCAAATCCTGTTCTAACCTAGACCCTGAGCAGTGCCATAGTGAATTCATGTGGTGTGCCAGAACAGAATTTGGCTGAAAAGACCTTGTCCCAGTATGAACTTTTTCTTCGATGTTAGAACTAATGGGCCCACAAAAACTAGTTTTGTTTTTGATTTTCACTTCATCTCATTTTGCCTCACACTGCTGAGGAGGACCCACAGGTGTATACCTTTTCATCACAGGGTATGAAATACAGAATCATGAAATAAAAGAAGTTGCAAGGAACCTCTGGAGGTCAACTAATCCAACTACTATTTGAAGCAAGACTACCTTAGATCATAGTGAAAGAACTTAAGGGGAAAGAGAAAAAGAACTTCATCCTTCAGATCTGGAGCTTCTTTAAGGAGAAATGCTTCATAGCTCCTTTTTCCACATTCAGTAGAAATAACTATATGCCAAGTCCACAGTCCAAGGATGTATGTACGTTATGTGCATCATGTCAGTCATAATTTAATTATATGTCTTTTACACAAACCACATGATTGCTTCACCCAATAACTATTTAAAATGGATTTATTGATCCCAGGGCCTTCAATCTTTATTAGTTTATTGATGTATTTTTCACTGTCCTTGTGTAATTTGCTGTGTCTTTTGCTTCAGATGGGTTGAATAATTATATGAGTAAAAAATCTAGGAAATTCTCATTAGGAAACAGTTAAGTGTTCATTTTTTCAAATGTTTTTTCAAATAGGGGGAAAATATATCCTGTAGTTTAGTTCTATAGAACACCTTGTGAAATTCAAGTGATCTAAATTTTCCTCTGAGCAGGTCTGTTCCTTGGCAACAATTCTGTAGTGAGCTGTACTGTCATATGTCCCTTTCCAGAAAGACACTGTGATATTTATAAATCTATCTAAGAATACAGATAACCCACACACTAAAGCATATGTCAGGACATAGCTGTCAGTCCTATCAACTTGCAATTCTTTGAAGGAGCAAAAAGGCATATTGACTCATCAGCGTGTGGCCCTGATTTTAGACCTCTGAGCTTTGTACAGTTTATTTTACATTAATATACTTCACCAGTAAATTTCCCAGTGTAAGGCATATGTTGAGATTTAGAGATAACACTGTTGTAGAAGCTGCTAGAAAATATTAGAGCAGAAAACATCCTACAGAATTTGGCACATTCTGTTTGGAAGGATCTAGCAGTGCGTCATGGACTAACAGCTAAGACACTGTGAGAGGTGAATTTTTCCTTTCTGAAGGACCTTACAAGGACAGAAAGGAGAAGGTCCATAGTGAAACACAGAGTATCACTCAGTATGTTAGGGGAGAAAGTTAGCAGGTCTTTTTCCTGAGAAATAGTAATGTACTGATATCCATATACATTATTGAAACTGATATCAAAAGTCCTGATCAAGCAGAATGCTTCCTATTGTATTTAAATGCTTTGCTGTCTTGGGACATCCATGTGCCTGGAACTGTATTCAAACAGCTACTGTCTTGTACCAGCCCTGAACTTTTCTACCAGCTCAGCACAAAGTCTTGAGGAGCTGTCAGTCACAATATTGAGGCTTGGAGAGCTCCAGGCTGGCCAAGTGAGGGATCACTTCTGCCTGTGGTTGCTTTCCAAACTGTGTGACCTACTTCCCAGCCTGCCCTCTCTCCTTCATCTTGTGTCTGTGTAAGGCAGACAGTTCTGTGAAAATGGATTTTGTGTCCTTGTGGATGCAGTTAACCTGTGAAGCAATCTGAGACTTCTTTTTCTAGCATGGGAGTATGTTTTTTAGAGTGTGAGAACTGTTTATTAAGGTCCTTCTCCGTGTGTATGGTAGGAAAAAAGAATCAGTGCTGAAATGTTATTGTAGTTCATAATTGAGGAGGGACTGTGAACAACACCTTTTCTCTGCAGAAAGGATTTCTTTTGGCTCAGAAAATCCCTGAACTAAAAATTACTGGTTGCAGAGAGAATTTTGGAAATGAGCATGGTTTTGCCCTGTGCTTATCAGAAGACAGGTTACACGGCTACCTTTGGTTTGAATTGGAAAGTCTGCTTCCATGGTTTAATATCAATTACTCTTTACTGGCACACAAAAAGAAGAGCCCGCAGGCTCTTCTTTTTCCTTCTCTGCCTTTCAATGCTGTCCACAAGAGCCTTTTCTTTTCTACTCAGAAATCATTCTTCGCGGTCACACCCTTATACAATTCTTCATGCTGCTGCCTCTTATTCTCTTTTCTTTGGAATTAAACACAGGTTATGCTTTCTAGAGTAGATTTGTAAGCCCTTAGCCAAGACTGCAGGTAGTTTTGTACAGCACCATGTACTTAAGAAGCCTGAGGAATAATTTGAAAAAAACCCAGTTCATTTTCCTTTCAGGAATCATTACAGCTTGAACCATTGTTCTGTGGTCTAATTAATAAAGCAAGTATTTTTAAGTCTTGTTATGCAATGTCTCAGTTTTGACTGAAGGGAAATACGGTTTTTAATGTGCTCTATTGATTGTCAACATGAGACATATATTGGTCAGAAACTCTTAGATTTGAGTAGGTTTTCTAAAATGTTCTTGAGTAGACAAGTGTTACTTCTCAGACTGCAGAATGGTGTCTTTCTACGTGCATTTTAATTTTTACCTTGAAAATTACATGGGGAAATGAGGAGAAGGAATGGAGAATGCATTTTCAAAAGGGATTCAAAAGAGAAAAAGCTCAAGATCTTTGAACGTAAAGAATATTACTAGATTTTTTATTTTTTTTCTGAGTGTACTGATTAACAGAAAAATCTATTAAGAAATAAAATAGCAATTATGAAATTTACTTAAGGCATGCTACTGCCTTCCTTTACTGTTAAGAAAATATTTTTACCACTTCACCATAAAGTGAGTGTAGATGGGCTGTAAATTTTCAGTGTTGTAGTTACTGTCATCTCACTTGGGATAGGCTTTATTTTGATGGAAGAATGCACTTTTCACTATGCTGCCTAAGGAGGTGTTTGGGCCATTGAAAGTAATTGAAACTGCATAGCAGATAAAAATGAAACAAAACTAAACAAAACAAAAAACTCCAGCACTTTTAGATATAAAGAAGGAAAATTGTGCTTTGGCAATGAGATTCTAAGATTCAGTCCATCAGAAAAAACCACAGTAACAGAATGTTCAGTTCAGAAAAAGAACAAATATTTTTGTGTTGTGCATCCCTGTTCCTGTTCTTGACTTTTCTCTCACAGTCCAGTCTGGACTGTCAGTTCTCATCAATACCACTTCTGTCACATTTCCCTATTGGATGATGACCATAGTTTTAGTACTCTTTATCTTTCAGACTCCCCAGGGAAGTGGTCACAGCAGAAAGCCTGCCAGAGTTTGAGAACCATTTGGATGATACTCTCAGGCACTCTTGGGGATTGTCCTATGCAGGGCTCAGGGTTGGACTCGATGACCCTTGTGGGTCCCTTCTAACTCAGCAGATTCTGTGATTCTATATCACTCTCTAGCAAAAACACTATCCTTCCTGTCATTCAGGTATTAGCCATTTCTGCTCTCTGTGCCTTATCCTGTAAGCAATACCCAAATGCTGCTACTTTGTCTTTACAAGTTTTGATAGCTTCTTTTGCATTCCACTTAGCTATGTCTTTCCTCCCATCCTGCGCTTATCAGTGCAGGCTGCTTTTCTTTTACAATTCTTGATACATCAGCTTTTCTCCACCTCACTATTACCACAGCTCATGCTAAGATCAGATATATTAGTATTTTTTTCTCATTCTCCACTCTGAATTGTTCTAATGCACCCAGTTCAAGTTGTTCCTTTTTATTTAAAAGATCTCTCACAGGTTTCTCTCTCTTTTTCACACCTTTTCATATTTTATTTGTCATTATGCCTCCCAGTATTCTGCTCTAGAAATGCCTTTTGCCTTTGTCTTTCTCTTCACTGTTTTCTCACTCTTGGGGGACTGTTATTTACTGGTTGCTTTTTTTCACAACTGTCTTCTCTTTGTGATAGTTTCCAAAAACCTGTCTTTCTGTTTGTATGCGTAATGCCTCTGAACTTTCAGTTTCAGTTACGTGCTGCCCTTTTATCATTAGCCAAATCCTTTTATCATTAGCCAGATAATTAACAACATATAAAGGAGCAGTTGGTACAGATAATGGGCATGCATTTTATTAAAAATGCTCCATTTAAGACAGTTTATATATATATATGATGTATACTACACATATATTAAAAGGAATAAAGTTATTATAGACAAATAATGCAACCTAGTGTTGTCACCTAATTTGTACTTTATATGCTTTAATGGTAACTGTTTTGCAAAAGCACTGATAAGGGCTGAATGTACAATATAGCTTGAAAACTATAGCTATACATGTATAACTGTTACTAGTGATCTAAGTTATGTGTTCTAGGCAAATTTTCTTTTCCTGCAAAGGTAATACACGAGGTTGATGTGCCCCAATAAGTGTCTTGTTGATAGTTTGATCACACATTTTCTTCCTTTGTAAAGAGAAGCCTTAAACTGTTAACAATTTTCAACTGAGTGAGGAAAAAGGCAGAGCAATGTATCTGCAGATGAAATAACATCTGGAAAAGACAATGTTATGAAAATATATTTCACTAAAAAGTAATATATGACCAATATAATGATTATTCTCAATATAAGAAGGCACACTAGGGAATACTGCACAGCAATAGCATCAGTGTTGCAGGCTCTTTTAGAGGACTATATAATGAAGCAGAAGTAGAGTGTTTTGTAAGCCATTCTTGATGTAATTTTGTGTTGTACCAGGTATTTATGGTTCAATGAGAAAAATGTACATGAACGTTCTTGCACCATGTGAAAACTTTAGGTTCTGACACTCTCATCAGTAGCTCTATGTAGATTAATCTCTGTTTGTAAGAATATCTTCTTTACTGTAGCATCATGTTTTTTAAAAGTCTCTATGATAGTGCAGAAGACAAAATCTTATGTACACAGACAAAACAAGAGTTTTTAACATCTCATTAGATACACACTGTATTAAATAGAAAAGCTGTTACCTTTTTTTTCTCACCCTTCTGTAATTCGAGCAGTTCACAGAAGATAATTTTAAATGTCCATTTATTTTTGTTCCCAGACTCAGTTTTTCCATGGACATTGGTATAGCTTTGGTTTCAATCACCTAACTTTGCAAAGAAAAGTATTTTATGTTAAGGGTGATGTATCAGCTTGTATTTTTTTCACCAAGTCTGGTTGTGTAATATCCAGTTTCCTTGACACTTGCAGAAAAGTCATAACCAAAAAGTCCATTTATTTCCCCAGTGTCTTTTTGAGACAATCATGAGAAAAGATCTTGAAAGTGCTTACTGTGTAAGTGGGGTTTGGGTTCTTCAAGAGAGACTAAACTTTTGCTACTGAGAATTTGAAAATCCAGGTGGATTTGGAAGTCTTTTGGAAGACCTCTTTCACTGAAGCACTGAATGATGATAAACTTATGTGGCCATATAAAAGGAAACACTTCAAAATGAAAGTAAAAAAAATAACCAACAACAATTTGAGCTTTCACTGGATATATTGAAAAAGTAAATTTTATTTTCATAGCATATTTTTTGCTATCTGATTTTCCTTCTACTCTGATGTATACTAAAATGAAGCTAGTACTTTCTAATAGTTTAATCTGGCCTTCACATGTGATTGAATGTACCCTAGAAGAGGTCACAGCAAGTGGTTTATTTGTGATTTTTTTTAGCAGGGGAACAAATAGGTATCATTAGCTCTTAAAATTGTGTGAAAAATAACTAATCTGTCTCCCATCTCACAAGAACAAAACACTGTAAATAGGTTCTTTATTGAAAACTGATAACATACTTGTGTTGTGTGAGCAAGATTTTCTGCTCATAATCTTTCTCTGAGAGCAGATACTGACATCACCTATATGGAGAAAGGCTGTTTGCTCATTTTGTGAGCACTTTTTTCATGGGTAAGGAGCAGTGGAGTTTAAATGTATGTTGTAGCAAAAGTAGGAAATCTTCATGACCCAAAATATTACCAAAATAGTATATGTGTGATGAAATTGCACAGATTTTAACAGCCAAACCAAGTTTCTGGATGCTTCTTAGCCCAATGGAAGAGTATACTCAAAGAATTTCAGTAGCTGCCTTCCAAACCATAGTAAAGATTTGAAATTTCAATTAAATCAAGTTTATTAATTCACAGCCTTAAAAAAACAACAAACAAAAAAGACCCCCAAAACCCACTGAACAACCTAGTCTGTAATTAACAACATTATTGTGAAGATTGAAATTTTATGTTGCCTGTGAGAATGCTGTAAGCAGTATCACACTGAAGGCAGAGCGTGTTCTTAGGTTATGCATGCGCTTAATGTATAGCAGATACAATGACATATAAGAGAGGAACGAAATTAAAAGAGTGCTTACCTGCATGATAAAAGTCTTGGGCACATGGGAAGAAAAATAGTCAGTGGAATAAAGTCGGGTCCAACATGTTTGTAGAACTTTATGGATACCAATGTCATAAAATGCTGGCATTTTATTTACATAAAATGGGGTAACAATGATTTTTTTGTTTGTATTTGAGTAAATACATATTTTGTTGCTAAAAAAGTAGGGATTGACAGACAAAAGCATAGTGCAATAACTGTGAATTAAGTCAAAGGACCATACTGAGTATAGTATTAGGTAAGTCATTAATTCATACCCCATCAGACTCTCTGTTTTAGTAGCTGTTATTTATTTTCTTCGCATTATATGTTTTGCAGCAGTCCAGTTTCTATGAGCAAGAGTATCCTCAGAAGATCTTTTTATTTTTTAATGTTATAAAAATAACAAGAGAAAAAGAACTTTCTATCTGTGAAAATATTTTCTTGGCAAATACAATTGATAGTGTTGCCTTAGAGTTTTCATGAATTTGTGGATTTTTATACTTCTAGGTATACTCACATACAGCGTAGCTAACAACCTCTGACCCTGTGTTAGCTGTCTTAAGGGTCAGATAATAGCTGGAACACTGCACAAGGAAAACATGTACCAGAGCTAAGGCAACTAGATACCATGTTAGTCAAAACAACAAAGCAAAGCCCAGCAACCTTGGAGAAGCTCCAATAAGGCAAAGGGGTCTTAAGACCTCCAACTCAGTTCTAAGAGAGGCGTGCCATGAGGCAGAACCAAGGGAAGTTNGGTGAAAGGGTTTTTCACCTGGGAGGGACGGGTTGTCCCTTGTTTGCTTCGGTAAAACATGGCAGAGTGGCTCAGGGGGTTTGGCTGGAAACAGCCGGGAATGAAATGAAAGGGTCACCTTTTGGATTAATTTACTCTGCATGTTTTGAAGCGGTGGTGCTTGGAAAAGAGCTCACATGGTATTCCTGAGGCCATGAGTTCATCCTAGCACTGGTCTTTTCTATCTGTTACTTATCAACACGTGTTGTACTCTTTCATACTTTAGATACTCATTTATACTCCTTTATATTCTGTACCCCAAAACCCTATAAGTAAAAGAACTCTTCTCTGCTTTACCTACATAAAGTTGTCTTGGAAAGTTTTTCCCCCTTCCTTAAGGCAACAATAGCTAAAATGTATGCAGAATAAATCTCTGTTTGATTATTCACTCTGAAAGAAACTTGGATGGTGACTCTGAGCTTTACAGATCAATGTAATTGCCACATCTCAAACAGTTACTGGGGATGATTGCTAGAATAGTGACATGGGTTGTTTTAATTTGCTGGGGATTTATTCCGCCTTATTTCGAGATAGGTACAATTACTTTTAAATCATTGGTGCCTCAATCTTCAGCATTCTCACCATTGCAATATCTCTCCATCTGACAAAGTGAGAAAGACCTTAGGCCTTGAAGAGTTTGGAAGAAAAATACCAAGAAGATAAAAGTACCTTAATAATTCACTCCACTTTCCTACTATTTCTGCCAGTTTGAGAAAAATTGGGTCTTACTTTAAAGCCTGTGTTAGAAATGGTGGTGAAAATAACCCTCTGTAATGTATTTATTTGTGTAATTAGATGGCTGATATTGCAGTAACTCTGGATGATTCCATCCTATTCTGTTCATGATTCCTGTTTTGACTGTCATAGTCTCCAGCAAATGTGCACTGAAGAAAAAAATTGTTTTAGTAAGAAGAAAACCATGTTTTTGTTCTTTTTTTCTTTTAACTGCATCTGATTTAAGCCAGAGGAATAGGAAAGTCTGTTCTCTTCCACTTCACTCTTTTTTCTTTGGTTTATTATTTATTTTAAAGAGTTGCTGTAACTGGCTTATAAATAAGTGCTATTGACATTACTGTGAGCAGCACAGGAGAGACAGACTGACATGGATCTCATGTTTTTTCCAGATGAGGATAGGCATTCACTCAGGTTCAGTGCTGGCTGGCGTCGTTGGTGTAAGAATGCCACGCTATTGTCTCTTTGGGAACAATGTCACCCTGGCAAGCAAGTTCGAGTCAGGAAGTCACCCACGCCGCATCAATGTCAGTCCCACCACATACCAGTAAGTCCTCTTAGCCTTTTCATGCCGTTTTTCTTTCAGCCTGTTTTGAGTTCAGTCTTGTAACATGCTTTCTCCCCTCAATACATGAACCTCAACAAAAAGTCAAGGCACCAGGGCAGCTGGAAGGAGGTGTTGCATGGGGATATGAGTCTTTCATTTGCAGGTTTGCATCAGAATGTGCAAAGAAGTTAGGCAGGGGAGACAAGGAGGCATAACAGAACAGCCAGCCATTCCTGCCTCAAATGACATGTAACAGAAAAAGCAGGAGATATCTCCCCAGGCACCGTAGTTTTATGCACTATTACAGCTTTTGGCTAAGGATTTGTGTTCCACCTGCTTTTAACACAGTTCATGAAAGGAAGAATATTCCCATTGACTCAGAAGAAAATCTTTAATTTTGTCAGTAAGGCCAATCTTTCAGAGAGTTTTTCTGCTTTCTCAAAGACAAAATTTCTTACTTAGCACTGTAAAGAGACGTTTGATAAAGGCATTCTCTTAATGTAGGAAAAAAGATTGAAAATGGCAAGGCATTATCCCTAGTTCTTTGAAGAAATTATGCAAATAGGAAGAAGGCTTGATTAAATCTGGTTATGAGGAACAGCTCCTAAATAAAAAAAGTGTTCCTTATTGTTCAAATTTGACAGTTTGACTATTAGAATTTCTCCTGCTTAGATTACAACTGAGGTACTCACTTTTTTGGCAGGGGATCTCAATCTTGCTCTTTTCCAGTGTTCTGTATCTGAAGTAATTTTCTGAAGTGAGGTTTTCTCAGGTTTTGAGACTGTGGGGCAAATCTGTACACAGTTGTTCAAACACTATGGCTTCTGTTTAGTTTTTTTTCCTATTCAGAACTGTGGATATCAGTATTTATTATTTTACCATACTTATCTATGTAAATAAAAGTTTCAAATGGGATTTCTTCATCCAAGAATTGAAGTGTCTGGTGTGATAAAATATGAATCAGTCAGAAATTAAAGTTAAAAGTAATTAGTGCATAAAGTGGCATTTTCCTGAAGCACCCATTCACTCAAGATCAGATTTTGAGAATGGAGCAAGTGTAGCAAATTGAACAAGAGGCAGAATAACTAACCAAGCTTTTAATCATAAAGTAAGCAGAAATAGTTTGATACAGTTGTCTGGTAGCATGGAAGTGAAAGACAGACCCAATCTACTATTCTTCATATAAAATGTTTTAATTTAAATAAAATAAAATTAAATAAATATATACGAAATTTCTGTTTGGAACTTGGTATCATTTGAAAAGAAATGGTCTTTGGGACCTTCCAGATAGTGTTCTTCTGCCTTTGGTTCGTGTCTTCCATTGTGGGATAAGAGAAACCCTCTAAAACACTGTCTGAATAGTCAGCATGAGATTGTTCACCAATTGTGTGCCAGTTATAAAAGTTACACCGTAGCAGGGCATTTTATATAAATGGAGTTTTGTTTTCTGGCAAAAAGTGACCAAGGCTCTACAGAGACCTGACCTTTCCTTGAACAGGATCAGTACTTTTATAGGGATGTTCTCCCACTTGAGATGGTCTTCAAGGTACTCTGAAAGTGCAATTCGTACTTTTTCAGAAAAGAGATTGTAGTGCTTCACAAATGTGGTTCAGGGGTGTGATTTCACTCAGGGCTATGGTATTGCTTCCTCATGTTTGTGTCCCTGAGACACAAATTGGTGAGCTAGACAGTTTCATGGAAATATAACTAGGGAGTATTTGTGGGACCAGTGATGCACAAAACTCTCTTCTTTTCACACTGGAGCCAGATTCAGTGTACTAGTGCCAGTTCTGTTGAGTTTGGTTAGGAGTGAAATGACACCTCCTCTGTGAGACACAGATTTGCTCATGGTTGAGCAACCCGATCTAGTTGAAGATGTCCCTGCTAATTGCCAGGGGGTTGGACTAGATGGCCTTTAAAGGTCCTTTCCAACCCAATCTATTCAGTGATTGCATTTTTTTTCATCACATTGCTAATAAAAAGTCTATCTGCAGTCTAGTTTGAGGGCTTCTATATGGACTTTGTTAGAAATCTGTACTTTTATCTGCGCTTTGTCTGACTTCTTGTACACTGTAGCATGGAGAAGATGGCTTCTCTCACCTCTACCTGCTGCGATTGGTCATGGTCATACTATACCATAGCAAGCCAAATACACATAATCTGGGTTTGGAGAGCATTCTTACTAAGTCCTAGATAGCATAATGTGAGTCGGATTTTCTCACCCTGTATATCTTCCAGGTTGTATAAAAAAAGGGCTACAGGGTGTTTGTTTTTTTTTCACTTCTCTTTAATCCTAGAAATCCAGTAGGAATAGGACCATTTGTCTCAAAATGGCCAGAGTTTCATCTTATATGACCATCATGTCTGCACTTACCTTCCAGAAAATTTACAAATTCAGGCTGTTGCTTCAAAAGTGGAAGATAGTAAAAAAGTGACTGATGATGTAGTAATACTTTAACATAAAATTGCAAACCAAAACACAGCAAAGTACAGAATTATTGGTATTTATCTGCATTATTTTACTCTGTAAACAAACTGCTGTTATGTGCTGAACAAATTCAGTGCTTGATTCAGAGAACTTCAAGTGCAAGTAACAGACTAAACATATGGTTACAGGTAAAGGAGATAGAAATGGCAAGAAAATGTATGTTTGAATGAGAGGCAGTAATCATTCAAGATAAATGGCTAAAAGTAGTGGTACTCAGGCTAGGAACAATTACAGACTTAAGAGATTTGCATGAGAAGGTATGTGAGAAGAACGTGCATGAGGCAACTTGAAAAGGTTATTTCTAACTATACCTTCTGGCATGGTTGAATGCTTGAAAACAGGCAGGGTCAAGAAATGACACTGCTGACACAGTGGCCAGGAGAGACTGCAATTACAAAATGCTCTAAAGGGCAGAATTATTTAGAGCTGCTGGAAGTGATCAAGGAAGTTTAAACATAATATCCTGGTACTATCCAAATAAACAAGTAAAGATCGGATACATCTCTATATAACTTTTCATAAATATAATTTGCATGAGTATATATATGCTGTTCACAAATAAAGTGATTCATCACAAACTGAAATGCCTTTGTATTTGACTTTATATTCTATTAAATACTTCTATTTGTTCATACTGTGCTGCTGTGTACTCGGTTAATATTTCTGTTATATAGGAAGCAGTGTTTTCCAAAGTAAATAATTCTGCAATCAGTATGAAAATAGCAGAATTTTTAATTAAATGAAACTACTGCCATACAAGTTTTTTGCTTATAAAGTATGCAGATACCAGAAACATGTCCAATACTTATAGCTTTCATTTTACAGTAAAGATTATGCATCATAAAGCGTCATTAGCATTCAAATAATAATCACATGTCAGAATACCTGTTATTGGTTTCAGATACTTCCCTGCAAGCCTGTAATCTGCCTAAGTGAGAATTATAGTCTAAAATTATAAATACAAGATGTGATATTTGTTGCCTAGCAGCAGCAGCAGTGAACCTGGGGCAGCCCTGCTCCAGTTACACCTGCCTGGACAGAGCTCTGCAATGTGTGAAACAGCACCTTTTACAAAGGTGGACTTCGAATCTGAAACCTCACTTCTGTTTGAAATATCTTGTTTTCTTGACTCGGACAGGTCTTTTGACAGAAGGATCACACAGCTCCTTTTACTTTGAATCACTGAGCATTGTGAAATGAAATCACTGGAATAGCACTGGTAAAGCTTCCAGTGAAACGTGGAAACTGAAGAGGAAGTAGAAACTCCCAGACTGGCCCCTGTTTAAACATGTGGACAGGAAGGAATAGGAAAAGAATCAGCTCAAGGTTTATTTAATTCATTTACTCTATCCTGAATGGAATAGAATTACCCTATTTTCCATGCTCAGGAAGGAAGCACAATGAGATTTATAAGACTTTTCAGCACAGAAGAGAGATCAAATACTTTTTAATTCTTTGTTGCAGCCTTGAATAATGATTTTTATGAGATATTAATAAAACATGCCCACATTTGTTTTGTTTTCCTAATAGTGTTGCAATGTAATGCGTTGGGATTTCTAAACAGTTGCCAAAAGCCAGGTAAACACAATTATTACTATTTGTCAAGTAACTGCTATTTAAAAATGGAATCTTTTTTTTCTCTTCTTTCTACCTCTGGTATTTTCCAGCACATATTTCCCTTGTGGAGAATGTGCTTCTGGCATTAAGTGTTGGGTACAGATACTTTCCATTATCACATGCTGGGTGATACCTCTGGGACCTGAGCATAGGCAAAGATGAACAGCCTGTATCCCACATCTTTACCTTGATTTGGGAGAGAAGGCAACCCAAGTGTACCTCCTTATTGAGCTGTGCGAGATCACTCTGTTCACTTGCCTAAATTGCTTCTCAGCCTTTAAAATTGATTAAAACCTGCAGACTTTGTGTAGGTTTTTAATATTTATTTCACAGAAAGTTATATGAAAGAAGTTTTAGGTAATTAAGAAGTATCTCTATAAACTCCTTGTAGATTTTTATTTTAATCAAATTCTTTTTCATACAGGTTATATCTACTTATATGTATTATTTTTCCTACAGGTTATGTCTATGTCTACATCTGTATTTTTCTGCCTCACAGGAACAGACCAATGGGTTTGTTTTCCAGGAGTCTTTTCAGATTATTTTAGATTTTATTTCTGAGCATCCTTTAAAAAACTGGGTTTTATATTATTTAGTTCACCATGTATGCTTTCAAGAAATGTTGGTGGACAGGCAGTTTAGTTGGGGACAGAATGGGAACACAGGTTATACATGGATGCAAAATATTGTTTGTCTAATTATAGTATTAAAAGTGTAGTCAAAATGCACTGGTTTATTCTTGGGTTTCTGTTCCCAGTGCCATCTGCTTCCATGAGGCTGTACCCCCCTAGTCACTGTGATTTGTGATTACAGTCCTGGGGCCTCTGCTGTCCAGCCGTGCTTGTGCTGAGTGACACTGTATTTTTATTCAAGGTTCACAGGTAGTTCACTCTACAAAGACTATCTCTGTGTGAGATCACTGTTCCTTAGTTAACTGTGTGTTACACTGCAGTTTCACACAGCTAATCTAAAGCTAGAACATGTTTAGGCAATAGTCATGTGACGGCTACATCACTGCTAAAACTACAAAAAGGTCAAGCCTAGACAAATCCAGGCAAGTCCTGAGGCTGGCACTGCTACATCAATGCAAAGCCTGAGGCCTTTTACTAGTGATGATGCAACCCTGTGCACTGAGCCTTTTTCTCTAATGTCCCAAACAGAGGGCAGAGACCCGGTATTCTTTTTCCTTAGGTGGGTCAGAAACAGAACTATTAAAAGTCAGAGACAGACACTCACCATGCTCAGCTGCATGGGATATATGATATATTCCATTAAAAATCGTGGCTCATCCTTTGATAACCTTACTGCAACTGATCTGTATAAAGGAGAAACACCAATACACAAACTTCCATAGTTTAAAAAGTAATAAATACAATGTGCAATTACGTAGATAGAGACATAGGGGTTTTTTTTCTAGTTTCCTGGTCTTTCTTGCATGGATAGAAGCTGAAGGAGAGATTCAAACCCACTAGAGTTTAGAACCAAGTGCACTGATTTTTGGCATTGTAATAGCCTATTCATATCTTTATACAGTGTATTTTATGAGCAGCCTACCGATATTTTTAAGAATTGCTGTAATAATGTATTAGCTGTATTCATATTGAAAACAATGAGATGGTGTATGCTATCAAACAAATGCCCAGCTGGTAGAGCAACCAACAGTTGTGGCCACAGAAGAAGGGTGCAGCAATCCAGCAGGAGACAATCTTCTGATAGCCTGTTTGGGAAGCCACTAACTATTTTTTCCTAATTGTATTAATTAATGGGGAGATGTGAACAAGGTTTTAACTACAGGTTTTACAGTACTTCAAGAGTTAGGGCAGAAAGAGCCTTTTTCTTTTGTTGATAGCTATGCTGGTGAAAGGTAGCATTTATGGGAAGACTGACCCAGCCAATGTGCTTTTCTTCATGTGTGCTGTGCTTAGGAAGGCATGTGTACTCTTCTTTGCTGTAGCACATTGCATTTCTTTTAGAAATACTGTTCAAATTGTGATCTATACAGACCAATTTTCCTTAAAAAATGTATACATTGAAGTTCAGTTCTGAGTGGGTACTTTTGTACTCTGATTAAGCAATCCAGTGAAAAGTACAAAAGTCTGACATCTCTGAGAGCTAATGCTGCTTTCCACTGGGTATGGAGGGAGAAAAATCTTTGTAGGAAGTATGCACTCAGCATAGATGGCTTTGCAACAAATAATTCTATAGTAATGAGTCTTTGTTAGTTCAAATTAGAGAGACTGGCAATCACCAACCATATGCAGTTTAACAAGGGCAAGTGTTGGATTCTGTATCTGTGACAGGGCAACCCTGAGACTGAGGGGAGACATCACTGCAGTTACAACTTCCTCACAAGAGGAAGTGGAGGAGCGAATACAGATCTCTACACTCTTGTGACTCAAGTGATCACTCAAGTGATAGGACTTGAGGAAACAGCATAAACCTGAGTCAGGGGAGGTTTGGGTTGGATATCAGGGGAGTGATCGGGCACTGGAATAGACTTCCCAGGGAAGTGGTCACAGCACCAAGCCTGCCAGACTTCAATGACACTCTAAGGCACATGGTGTAGATCTTGGGGTGTGCTGTGTAGATCCAGGAGCTGGACGTGATGAACCTGATGGGTCCCTTCCAACTCAGGATATTCTATGGTTTTGGAAAATAACAGGTTAGAAGTGGGTGGTGTCCAAGTTAATTAAAATACATGTTTAAGAAATTCTTCTTCCCTAAAATATCAACAAAGAACACAAGTTGAGAGCAGACCTAGTTCCAGGCACTTTATAGGAATGCTTGAGTACCCTGACCCTCACAATTTCAGCACTGAATTCTAAATTGTATATCCAACCACTTGAAGGGAACCCAGAATTTTGAACCTGTGAACAACCTACTATAAAAATATCCTTTGCAGTAGTGCCCTGAAAGGAAATACACAGAAGTGATTCAGAAAATACAGCTGAGATGAATGCTTTGGGATATTTTCAGGCTAGTTATATGCATATTCCTGAACTGCGGAGGTTGTGTAACTTCCGCTTAAGCTCTATGAATATGGGACAATCTGGGGACATTTTTTTGTAGACTTTAAGCTGCAACATAATTCCTGAAGATGAAGGATAAGATTGTGCTCTTAGATTGTTCTTTCAGACTTCCACAACAGGCAGTCTGACTTTGTCAAAAAAAATTGCTCTAAGAATGGTCTACAAGGTGAGGAAACCAAATAGAACTGGATGCCTCCACTCAAGAGACATTCCAGACCAGAAGGTTTTACGCTGGATCTTCCCTTGAACCAGAGGGCAAAATGAAAAAATGAATTGTGTGAGATAGTCTTGGTGGTCAGTTTGTGTTCAGGAAAGGTCATCCAACCATCTTGGCCTTGTCCTTGCTGAGGATGTGTTCTATTCATTCAGCTGCTTGGCAGAAGTATCTTTTGGGGTTCTTCATACCCATGAAAATGAAGAGAAGAAGTTTAGAAATGGCCACGGCTGTCCACTCTACTGTTTTTAGCATCATGAGTGGCTTAAATATAAGAGGGAAGATTCCTACTCAAAAATGGTCTCACTGCTAAGCAATGAGAATATGCAGATAACTTGTTTCTTTAGTGTGTACACAAAGCTGTAAGAATTCAGGGGAAATTTCTGAACTATGATATCATTCTTAGACTGGAAAACCAAATGTCAGGACCAATGTATTTAAGGAATTTGAAGAACCTGTTCTTTAGGTGAATGCTAACAAGAAACCATTTTCATCATGATTAAAATCTTTCTAATAATATTATTCCATGAGCCAGAATTGTCCTTTTTTTTTTATAAATATAAACTAAAGTTAGTAGGATAGAATGTGATAATAAGTATCTTCCATTAGCATTTGATAAAGAAGGTGTCCTGCCATACTTGCTTGAGAGCTGAAGTGTTATCCCAACAGAGGTCAACTATACAATTTCTGAGGGTGAGAGGCTGATTCAAGCAGTGCATCTGATACACAGATGTGGAGTCTATCACAAGCCACAGTAGTGGAGGAAGCTCAAAAAGACTAATTGGTTAGTCATCCATCAGTCTTGAAGCATTTAATTGTAACCAAATTACAATTCACAAAACAAGTGAAAATAAGATCAGTAATAAGTATCGCGCACTTTTGTTCTATGAGGAAAATAGTCTAAAATATCCATTAATCTCAATGCCAGCCCTGACCTGAATAAAGAAATATATATATTATACAATTTCAGACTTGTGCAACTGTCATTAAACTTAGATAATGTTAGGCTCTGAGAAGGAAAACATTGATTTTTAGCAAGGCCAGATGCTCCACAGTGCAGCTTTGGGAAGAGTGACTGCAGTGAAAGCTTACAGACTTAGGTCAGAAAGTTCTAAGATTTCAAGTGTTGTGTGCAGAAATCTAGTTTGGGAAGCAGTGAAGAGTTGTTTCAGTGTATTAAGCCTGTAGTTTGGAAATACAAAATATTTGCTGCAAGGATTGCAGAGATGAAAAGGAAGAAATTTCTCTATAGAGGCTTCTGCAAACATTTGTATAATTTAGAACAGATTACATTGTTTTGATGATAAAATTGACAATCTGGGAAACAGATTATGACCTTCAAATCACATGCTAAACAACGATTGCCACAGAATCCACATTGGATTTACAACTAAGTGGTTATTTGAAAGCTGGAAAGGAAATGCCTTTATATTTCAATGAGCTTACACAGATTGTCTCAGCCAAATCCCATGAAAAATACTTAGTAAAGAAAGTGCTATTACATGTGCTGAGAATCCTGGAAAATTCTCTTGGCAACAGGATTTATTCATTCATTTACTTCCCAGAAATCAACTTTACAGACACTAAATAAATAAACCACTTATTACAAAATCCACTGAAACTAATAAAGTCCTTTCCAATAACGTTTTTGACCTTCAAAGTGATTGAGAGAAGGAATAAATATCTTAGGAGGATAAAAGAGGAAGTATGCTTTCACATATCCAGCTGTGCTCAGAATTTATTGTTTTCTCAAAACTTCTCATTTCAACACTGAAGGGGTCTGATTACCACTAACTGAATTTGCTGGACACAAAAAGAAAATATATGGAGTTATTTTCTTTAGTTCAGCTAGTTTTAAGGAAGATACTTGATAGAGGATCCTCACTTAGGATGTTTTTTAGATGTTATAATACTGTTAACTCATTTTTCACTTGGTATCACATGGGAGCAACCTCTTCCAAAGAGACATTTCTGGAATGTGTTTTACAGTTATTTATATCCCTCTATTGTTGTTTTGTTCTTTTTTTTACTAGGCTTTTGAAAAAGGAAGAAAATTTTATTTTTATCCCTCGTTCCCGTGAAGAGCTTCCAGAAAACTTTCCAAAGGAAATTCCTGGGATCTGTTACTTCCTTGAGGTCAGAAGTGGTCAGAAGCCGCCAAAACCCTCCATCACGTCTGCCAGAGTGAGAAAGGTTTCTTACAACATTGGCACCATGTTCCTGCGGGAAACTAGCCTATGAGGCCTGCTGCAGATCAAAGACTTGTCTAAAAAGCACAAGCCCAGAACTGGGTCATGACAGGGCAGTTGGAGGTTCTTTGTATTTCTCTGCCTTGTTCTGAACAGGCAGTAAAAGCTCCATGTAATGTCAGGCAATAATCATTTTAAAAGGTGGGTGACTGCTGTCAATAAACAAAGTGGAGATAGGGAAAAAATATTAAACAATGTATTTCCACTTCCAGAGGAATTTCTTTCGTAAACTTCAGCCTGGCCCTTCTATGGCAAACAAAACGAAACAACACCCCAACTCTCAAATTAGAGGTTGGTTTTGTTTTGTGCAGAAAGGATGGTGGTTCTCTGTAGATTTGCACCAGCTAAGCAGAATTGAGAGTCAGTTCTGATTATGCATTCCTACATTTAATGTGTTCTTCAGTAAGGTAATAATGTTTTTTAACTTTATGAACAAGCATTTCATACATATACTGTAGAGCTGTTGTAACCTTCCTGGCAGGAGGAATTATGATTCAATATAAATATTGTAGGAATTTTACCTATTTTTATACATATTTCACTTTCTGGATAATTGCATTCCACATACTGTAAGTTGAGTGAGCTTAGATAGCTTTTCAGAAGTTGTTATTGTATATTTCATACATTGTATCTATCAAACGTATTGTTATACAAGTAGGATGAAGGCATTTCTTGACTTTTTTTGGCAACAAAAATATCAGTATTTTACAGGAAAAAACCAAACCACTTTGGTAAATCTCTTTACCTGATGTTTATGCTAAAGCTTTAGATGAGCATCATCTTATATAAAATAACGTTCAGTATTTGTCCTACAGTGCTGTATGTCCAGTCCTTCCAGGACAATGCAAATAAAGTGCAGAAGATCAACTTGGGGACAAACAGAAAAGTTCTCTTCAGTGGAGCTTGTTTCCCCTCTAAATTATCAGCCAAACTCTTTTTTGGCAGAAGCCCTGATTTTTTTTCTTTTAAATTTGGTCTTGTGAAAACTTATTCTGAGAAATTCCAGCAGACACTGGAAGCTCTCTGGATACTGGTTTTCCACATTTTTTTTAATAGGATTTTTCTGCTAGTCCAGATTCATTATTAAAAATCCAATCTGTTAATTATGATTGCTCATTTGGAAATTTCCCCTATTGCTGGATTGGCTGGAAGGTCTCCTGCTTTATCTAATGAAGATTAAAAAAAAAAAAAAAACCAAAAAGAGAAGGGCAGTACTTTCCCAGGTTTAATGCAAATGGCAGTTCAAGATTTAGATTTATCCAGGTCAATTCAGAAGAAAAAAAATCCATTTCTTTGCTGTTGAAAATTAATATAGTAGTATTATCTTCTATTAATACAGTTGAAGCAGGATGTGTATCTGTCCCCTAATAGGCACATTTTCATCATTGTTTATTTCTCAGGTTTTCCTTTTCAAAAATAATGGCAGTTTTCCTCTGCAGGTGTACTGCCTTTGGGGTCATACTGAAGTGGGCTGATGTTGTTCTGCACTTCCAGATTGTTAGTTAAAACTCGTGCAGTGTTTCCAAAGTGGCTTAGCTTTATGTGGGCCTACTCAAAGCTCACTGTAATCAAAGGTAAGATTCAACATGGGAGCATGAGAAACTCCACATTTCTCTAATCCAGATCAGAAATGAGTTTGCTTATGGATTTAGTAGCCATAACATGAGGCACCTTATGAAAATAAGTAAATAACTTTCACCATCTTGTCCAGATTATCCAGTTAGATCCTTCTGTGGAGGGAATGACAGTTCTGTGTTTCACCCCTTTGTTCAGTGGTCCATATGAGTGTGAGAACAAGGCAGCATGGCAGTGCTAGCCTGTGCTGAATGTTTCTGGCTTCTTTTTCATGAAGGCTTTCTGGATGAGAAAGAATTATGCAGACCTATACAGACTTCAGCACATAGAGGACATTTGAGCTTATTATGCAGGGTTGGGTTTTTTCTTGCCAGAGGAGTGTAGATGCATGAGAACTAGCCCAGAAACTAACTTAAATGGAAATTCATTCACTTTCTAGAAAAACACTGATGTTAGAACAATGATATTAGTGCACCCTTGGGATTGGAGTAGTTAATCTTTTATCTGCCTTGATAAACAGTATCTGCAGCTCTTCGGCCTGTCTGAAAAATGACTTATAAAAACTATTCAAGCTTGAGGTTGCAGGATTTCCATCCAAACTACAGATCTGAGAATTTTCTGCCCAGGATGACAGGTTTTAGCCTATAGCCATTAGTTTGCACATACGCAGGATGTATCATGCTTTTTTTTCCTGGGAATACCAGTGAGACATGCAAGAATCATAAATGGATCAAAGTTCATGTTTCACCACTGAAAGAGGAACACTACTTCACAGCTAATAAATACTTGGTTTTGATGTCTGTACCTAGTTCCCTAGAGTGAAAATTTTCCAAAGAGCCATCAGTAGATTGAGATTTCATTCTGACTTCACTGGCACATCCTCATTGTTCAGTAGGTGCTGATGTCAGAGTACCAATCTCTCTAGCCAAGATATTTTTCTCTTCTCACCATACATAGTGCTGTGTGATGAGAAGAAACATAGAGGTTCAGACCAAAAGTTTGTGGCTCAACAACTTGTCTCTGACAGTTGCCAATAGGAAATGCCTTAGGTTAATTCTGTGGCTGATCTGAGTGGAAACATTTTCATAGAAAATGATGGAGAAATGCTAATTCTACTAGCAAATTGAAGAAGCAATCTAAACCAGTTTGTATCACCATCCTCATCCTCTCATAGAGTTTTTATTGCATAAGGGAATTTATAATCACAGAGATCAGTGCAAAACCTGAAAATTGGTGTCAGCATCACCATGGAAACAATGACAATGTTTGCAAATAAATCATCTAACTCCCCAAACTAAAGCAGACTTATTGTATAAGAATATAGTCTCTGCTTTTCATAAGCTTTTATAAAGGTAACATACCTAGAACTTCAGCACTGATTAAAAGTATTATTTTATTGCTTCTGTGTTATGACAAGGGAAGTTAATAAAAAAATATGGGCTCTCTAGGGACATTTTTCTATGTCAGGGTGAGAAAAGTATAAAACAAATTCTCAGCACTTTTTAACTTTGTAGTTGCATCTTCTGCCTTTAATATTAGGTTGCAAGTTTATTTTGTTGGACACCTTTATAAAGTTAAGTGGAATTTATTATCTAGATTGATCCTGAGATGTCAATTTGGTGGTAATCAGACTCTACATCTCTTCAACAACACTTACTTTTAGTGATAGGAAAAATGTTCTCATTTGCCTGGCATTGTCTTCATAAATAAAAAGGTTCTCAGAATATTATACCTTGGAATGATGCGGTGGAGAGGTTAGAGGTGCTGAAATGGATGCAGAAATCATATACTGTAGCTGGAGTTTTCTTTCAATATTTTCCTTCCCTTAAAACAGCTGATCTTTTGTTCCTCTGAGTAAGAATGTACCTGCTTGTCTGTCTTCACGTAGCTGCAAGTAGCCACATCTGCTGTCTTTAGTTTCTATGCAGAAAAAATCCAGCCCTCTGAAGAGAGAGGAGGAAGATCTACTACATATTGCCTGTGCAAGGCAAAAGAAAGCTGCTGTAAGGACTGTAGCTGGGGTCATTGGTCTCTTTTCCGCAAACCTGTTCTATGCAGCTTCCCTCTGCTCCAGGCTCAGAGAGCCAAGAGACCATGAACTGATCACAGGAACAGATCCAGAGGCCATTTTTTGTCGTACAAAAATCACGAGGCCTAAAAGTAAACAGAGTCAACAATTATTCCCCCAGAGCACTTTTTACAGGTCTTGTGTCAAATTTTTCCATCTGATTGAAACTCCCCATCACACAGGCTTTTCTGTGATGCAGTGCATAGAAGTCAGAAATGCAGAGAAAGAAGGAAATAGTGATGGAAGCTGGTAGAATGGTGGATAAATTTTGTTCTGCATCACTGGCAACATTAGCCATTCAAAGACAAAAGCGTCTGCATGGGAGAATTGCCTCTGAGCCAGCAGTCTCCAAGTGTGGTTTTCTTGCAGGATCCCAAAGGATATTTCTTTTTTAATTCCAGAGAGCAAATAGTCATTAACTGTGATTGTGGTTTTGGCTTCACTGCTCATTCTCACATCCAGTTTCAGATGTGAGTCTGTTTAAAAAGGCATTTTGAAGCCTGGAAACACGCCTCTGCAAATAGAAAACCAAAGCTTTTAAAACCTGGGAAATCTTGTATGGGAAATGCCTGTCCTGAAGAAATCCTTGTGGTTGAATCGTTAACAGGTCTTACTGCAGTTCATGAATGCATATGCCATTTCACAATGCTATCTCTTCCTGTGCTTATGGTGTTCCCTACCAACCCTAACAGCAGGATCAGGCGTATTTAGCATCACTCTCTCATTTTTTTTCCTGTATAAAGGAAGCAGTGCAAAACCATGGCATGTTGCATGTATTTAGAAGTATCAGCATTGCACTGAGGCTTAAACTCTGATAACCAATTTCACAATGTATATTTCTTGCTCTGAACAGTACCTTCTCCCAGGCCAATTAAAAATGAAAGGAAAAAAATACCACGCAAAACTGCTGCGTTGAATTGCAAATGAGTCTGAAACTTGCATTGGTTGTTGGGGCAAGTTTAACTTCTGTACAGCTTTCAGATTCTTCAGCTGCCACAAGCTGCCGTAGTTCCATGCTTCATGTGGACTGTTCTGCCAAGAAATCTGTAATCCAACAGCAGCATTGCAAATTTAGGACATTTTCTGGGTTTGTCTCTTCAGGTCTCAGGCAACTACCTCACTTCTGTTGAGTTCTCAGTGCTCACCAAGGAGAGCTAATTCCCTGTCCTACTGCAGTCTCAAAGCTTCTGGCTTCATTTTTGGGTCCTGGTGATCTTTTGCAAAATTCTACATGTGTAGTATTGGAAATAGCAACATGCTTAAATTAGCAACAAAACAAGAAGCTTAAAAAAGCTTGTCAAACTCAGAAACAGTTGGTTCTCTTCCCTCAAGGTAATACATTATTCATAGCACTGTACCAGGATTGAGGGTGCCAGTGATGGTAGAGGCAGTGGATGAATTGAAGATGCTGAGTGTGCAGGAGACTCAACAGGCAGGAGTTGATCAGCTTCTGCTACAGTTCATAATTCCATCATCTTGCATGCTATGTCCTACTCTTGGTCAGGCTTCTGCCATTCAAAAGACCTCCACTTCCCTTCCCTTAACACACTGTACGTGACCTACGTGGTGAATAATTCCTATTATTGTTCTTATTAGCATATATTGTTGACATGGTTGCTTATATCTAAAGAATAACTGGGATTAAAGGGCTGATCTTACTCTTTCTTGCAGCAAAGAAAGCTGCTATAGTTACATGGCAGGCACTCACATCTGTAGAGAGGGAGAAGACTGCAGTGTGGATTGTCCCTGGTGGATTTGGGTGAATTCAGTGCATTAATAGTCCATGGCATGTTTTTAGCTTTCACAAGCACCAAATTTATCTGTGCAGATAGGAGTTATAACAGCGTTACTAATTTGCAATGCATGAGCAGGCTTGCAACAAAAATCTGTAAACTGTTTAACCTCATATACATGGTTGATCTTTTGTGGCTTGGCTGTTAATCAAGCTCAAAAGCAAGAAAAATGGTGAAACTGAGGAATGGAACAATTCACTCACAGGCAATAGATCATTCACCTCTGCAGATGCTCACTTGTTCCTCTGACTTAGAAAGGTTGACCTCCAGTTATCTGTGGTCCGCTGTGTCACTATAGCAACAAAACGGCCTCTGAAAAACAGCATGAGGCATTTCAGTCTGCTTCCCCCTGGAGTGGGGTTCCAATTAGAGAGGCCAATACAGCATGTGATGCAAAGTGGCAACTTTATTGGCAGCCTTAGAAGAAGGATCAGTGGAGACAGATGTTAAACCAGCTGTTTCCTCCAGGGATTTTAGTTTCCAAAGGTAGAGTAAGGCTGAATGTGTTTTATTTTGGACAAAAAGATAAGACATAATTTCAGAGAAACGAGTGTCTTCCCTGGCTTCCAGGGAGACAGCAGAATTAATGTGAATCAAGAGGGACACGTTGGCTACCTTGGCTGCAGCAGTGCCTTCAGCTCTTTGGCCCACTTGGCATTCCAGCAATCAAGTTTCCTCTGAAGACTGTGGGACAGGTAAGTATTTCAGGAACTTGTCCCTTCTGCTCTAGATAACAGCATGAGGCTGCCTAAATCCTTGAGTGTGATTAGCTTTCTTAGTGACCACAGATGCAAACTTAGACTAGACATCTATTTTTTAGGTGGCCAAGATAAGTGAGATTGATCCCACTAAATTACATTCTTTTCAGCCCAAGTGTTGTGTCTTAGATCTTCTAGGCTTGCTGCTTTCCAGAGTTTTGCATTGGCCAAAATAAATCGAATCAAATTAAGTGTCAGAGGGATAGATAAGCATATTCCAGGATAAATAAAGGTTTGATATGGTAGCTATGGTGACTGTCAAGAACATGGGCTACTGCAGTCCTGCAAATCTCTACTTCTAATGTCTGAATCCTTTACATATGATACCAGCACTGCCAGTCATAACTCCTGGATGCCATTAGGACTGTGCTTTAGAAAAGCTTTTGAGCTTTGAGCTCCTAGTGCAATTATGCAAAACCTCTGTGCCAAGCTCACCTGAACTGTGTGCTAGAATGCCTCCAAAAGCCTTGTTAGTTATCCTGTAATAAGGATGGTGATAACATGTATAAATTCTAAAGAGCAGAGAGATAGTTGCCAGGTTATCATTAACATATATTTTTTTGTGCTTTTGTGAATTTGTAGGCCCAAAATTAACTTTCCATTAGCAGAAAGTCTCACATTGAGCTCCTTGTTTTCTAGGTAATTATTCCGTAGCAATACTCTCTAATGACTACACTTGAAGCAATAAGTAAAGCCATGCTAATTTCTTCTGTGTAGACTCTTGTACAATGCCTGTCACCTTAACAAACTGCCTTCTAGCAGAACATTAAATGGCAGAATAATGCCCTGGCATGTACCGTTTGTCCTTCCATCCTCTTCCTCAGGGAAGAAGAACATGCAGTGGAATAATGTGATTTTATGAGGTAGTGTCTTTTTGTTAGAAGCAACATACATTTTTAGTAAACTCACTTAAATAAGGAAGAAGTATAGACCAGAATTAGAAAAGAGTTTTGGTTGTAAACAGAGTATTTTAAAACGTTGCCCACTGCGTAAGACTGGTCTCACATCCTAGAAACAACAGGACCAGTAGGAGATGTAAGACATACCCAGGAATGATAAATTTGAGCAATAAAACAGGCAGGTATATATAATAGATGACTTCTGCTTTATACATAGTAGTAAACAGATGCTAAAACTGATTAATACCCAGAGAGGGCAAATACTGTTTAATCAATTTTGGCATTTGTTTATTACCAATACATCTCTAAGGTTTTATTCTTTTCCTTCCCTAATGAGATTGGAACATACTGTTAAATCAATATCAGATTTTCTGAACTTACTGCAAAAGAACAAGGGTAGGAATAAATAACTATCAAGGAGAGATTTTTTGAGAAGTGAGCCATTGCATGAGAGAAAAAAGAGTCACTGACAGGTATATTTATATTAGGAGTTTCTGTGGCACTTTTGGTTGATTAAAATCATTCTGAAACTGTGCACTTAAAGCATGGCTGCCCAGTTCAGATTATTTGCATTTGCTGAGAAGAAGGAGGTAAAATTTTTTAAAGTCACATAAAGGACATACTTTTCAATCCCATTTTCTCTGCTTAAACAAAACCTCTTTCTGAAGGTTGAACCAAACTTTGCTGAATGATCCTGAGGTTCTGAATGCCTAGATAAGTTTTGGAAATATGGGTTGTAAATCCATATAATTTATATTTCTTTGAAATGTTTTTCTTGGTGTTGTATAAAAGCAAATTCTAATGGTATCCAACCAATGGCAAAGGTGCATTTTTCTATTGATGAAATGGAAAATTTTTTCTGTTCTATAAAGTTTTTTACACCTTTTTTCAAGGTGATGCTCCTAGATAAGTGGCTGTGAGTGTATGAATGTTCTGATCTTCAGTGGGGATGGGACTCATTACCCACACTTAAAATGTTCTGAGGGATTGTAAGGGAGAAAACACTGTTCAGCCAACTCCATCCAATTTAGCTCATCTGCTGCGAGAGTGTCAAGTGAGTCTAAGATTTACTTTCTCATTACATCTCTAAATTAAGTCCCATGTGCTTCTCAGTGTTTAAGTGTGTAAGCATTCCTCTCAGGAAACTTCTTGTAGATCCTGCAAGTGTATAGATAAAGAAGCTAACAAAGTGTCTGAAGAAAGCAAAGTATGTGTGGAGGAGAGAGCAGGTGTACATGGAAGTGTTGCTGTTAGCTTTCATCTGTTTGGAAGCTGGTTGACCAGGAGATTATTCATACGTACTGCAAGAAAGTACCATACCTAATGTCATGAATTCTCAAGGCATAAGGATGACTTTTAGAGTCCATAAAATCCTTAGGTTTTCAGTGGAATTGCATGAGAAATGAACTAATTTTTAGGTTTTTACTTTAAATAAGGGTTGACTCTCTAGTTGTAGAGGAGAATTGTAGTGGAAAAAGAAAGTCTAAGAAGTGTAAATGCAAAATGCAAAGTGTTCTGCTTTTTTGTGTTATTTAACTTTTCTGGAGGTTGGATTAAGAATTCCCATGTGAGTTTCAGCATTGAAAGCAAAACTAGATGTGAAACAGTGTAAGTGAGGAACTTTACTGACTGCTGGAAAATTGGGCATGGTAGGAAGACTGTCTTTTAAAAAGTGTGCAGGGATAAATGTTAGCACTCTTAAAAAAATGGAAGCTCTTTTGTAAGCAAATAATGTTTAGAAATACCTAAACTGAAAAAAAGCTAAGAGTACTGTTGTATCGTAACAGGTAAGGGACAAAGTCTGTGAGTTAATCCACACTTCACACCATTCCTTCCAAAACAGTCCTATATATGGAGTTTTCAAACACATATGCAGCCAAGGGTTGTCTGTAGTTAATTTCCAAGGGGCAGTATTTCACCAAGCACCTTCTGCAAAAATGCCACACAGATTGTGTTAGGTAAGGCCAAGATTTAACTCAGCAGGTTTAGAGCCTATTAAGAGATACAGCGCATCCCAAAGCAAAGCTTTAAATATGCTTACTGACAGGACAAGTGTTGTGCCTTTTACTGAAGTCTAAACAAAGCCCGTTCTAGACAAAATTCCCGTTACATTTATATTGCCTTGGTGGAAGTGCTTCACTAAGTTGCAGCCATTAATGTCTTTGATACTGAAGTACTGCTTATCATTCTTGTATCTCACTCTGTCAAAGCAGCCCTGGGATCCACTATGCTGTAGAGCACCAATGGTTTGGGGAATTGCTGTAAATTTGATTGAAATTCAACTAGTCTAAATATAGATATCTAAAAATTAAGTTATTCAGGTCAGCTCCCTCTACGGTCAGTGCAGAAATCCTGGCATTCAGAGAATTAGCTTTCCTGGAGAAAGTCTTAAGGATAAGATAAACCACTGTCTCAGATGCGCTTTTATCTTCTGTCTATTTACTGCTTGATTCCTTCCTGGAATAATGGCAATTAGCAAGGTACTTAAGGGATCTGTCCTTTACAAGAATGAATATCTGGGGATTTTTAACATTGGAATGATCAGTTTTCCTCACCATTTTTCTGCCTCCAAAACAGCATTTAAGTTGTTCTCTGCAATCACTTGGGAAGGAACAGGGGAGCAGAGGGTGAGGTGCTGGCTGAACATACTCTCACTATGATCGTATTTACTAAAGCTTTTATCTGACCTGTCCTAAATTGTGTTAATATTGTTACACTCTTGGAGTACCCAGATTCTCTGACAGGATCTTGTGTCAGGCTCTGAAACAGACACGAGTGGGAAGGACCAAGGCTGCCGTTCTTCTATACTGCTCCCCTACTTCCCTCTTCTCTTTGCAATTGCCAGTCTGATCCTTAGATATCTGTGGTGATTTTCACTGCAGTCGTGGTCATGGAGGCCGTGGGAAACTTCTTGGGAAGCATCAATAGTATGCAGTCCTCCACGCTGTGAACTGTCACTCTCCAGAGAAAAGGGATTAGAAATAGTATTGTCCTCAGGAGCTGAGAAAACTTGCAGACTTTCCATGTACAGTAAACAGTTTCTATAATTACCAGGAAAACAAAACAGAGAGGCAGAGTGGTGCAGCAGGGACATCCCATCTCATACACACTGCTGTGATAATGAAATCCAAACCCTGCGGAATTGCAGGCACATTATTCTCACTTGCTTTAAAGGTCAGCTAAGAAGCTAATTTCTCAAATGGGCTCATAGCTCTGAGACAATGTAACACTAGTCATTTCTTCCAACAAACTGCAGTTGTCAGAGAAACTGGATTAGTAGTTCATGGAACTAAAAATAGACACCATGGGTTTGCCAGAGAAGGATGAATTCAGTAACAAATGTGAAGATACATCAAAAGGTCATAACATCTGGAGAAAAAGCAACAAAAAAATGCTCAAATGAAAGCAAGTTCCCCATAAATTTACACTAAAAATAATCTGAATCACAAAGCAGAAGAACAACAGGGTTTATGCTTAATTCTGTTTTATTCACCTTCTAGATCCACCTTGCAGTTTCTGCTTTATCAACTGAATCAGTTCGACCACAGTCCTTTCAAAGTCATGTACATCAAGTTAGGCACTGAAAGTCATGTTAAAGCCACGATTTTAATATTTGAAAAGAAGAGCTTTTGGCTTGACGTTTCTATCTTCTTCATGGGAGACAGGGGGAGATAATTTACAGCTAAATTTATTCAACTGGAAAATAAAACTTAAAATCTCCAAACCCAAATCTAATAACAGAGCTACAGGGAAAGCAAATTTCCAAACCTCAGCATACCTGTACTAAAAAGTGGGTAATTATTTTCCATTGCCTCAAACACTTGCGTTTTAAAGAATTCTCTTTTGTGCCATGATTTTGAAAATTCATGTTGCTATATTGCTACTTGCTTGGATTTAACAAACTGAACAAAACAAACCACTTCTTTATTCTTCCTCAGTTACTTATGTTCCATAGCAGAACAATTCCACTATTCTGCATATGACCCTGAAGGAGCAGCAGTGCACTGCAGGTTAGGAACCTCAGCCTGTCTGGTCAAGGTGGAAAGTTCTGCAAGGTACAGGTTGGGTTTCAGCTGAAGACAGGGCTGGTACTAGTTTCATGCAGTTTCAGAAGCAGACCTTCAGAAGAGCGCAGGACTCTTCACCACTTTCTTTAGAAATCCTTTCTGTGGTATGTGCCTTTTCTGCACAGCTGCTATAAAATCTCTGCATTTCAGACCTAAGGCATCAACGAGTATAGGGTATAAATAATTTCTGTCAACAAATCAAATCACTGTGAAAAATATTTATAAAGTATCTTTGCTTGTTGTATTTTAGATATCCTATAACATACAGTCCTTTTTGCAAATTGTTATTGTAGGAGCCTTTGGTCATCGTTGTAAGAGAGGTCAAGACTAATCCTGGTTTGGGGATTTAATTAGCATCTGCGCTATTTATCTGGCATTCACGGTGCACCATTATTATCATGGCATTAAGGTTCAGTGGTGAAACAGAAATGTCAGGATAAGCAGCACCAGCAGTTATCTGCATTGCACATCCTACGCATTATTTACACATTCCATGGCATACTTTGTATTTTATAGAGCATGATATGACTGCTTAAATATGTAGAAAAATAGTTAGGGATAAATAATACAAAATATGTGCCCATTCCCTCATAGCTGTCTTGAGATGTGTTATCACCTACCCTTGGGATTGCTCTGTACTAAATCATGCACCTTTGGCATCCATCCTTACTTCAGTGGAAAGCATGACAATCATCATCCCTTTAGTTGTTAAATTTCAGTTGCTTTAGTGCCCAGAGATTAATGACACAGGCATTTTTCAGCCAATTATTTTAAAAGAATAGTAACTGTTTGGGTTTTTTCTCTGAATATGGCAGGCTCCACTTCTAGGACTGACTTTACATTCCTTCTTGATTTGATATTAAACTTTCTCAGTTTACTAAAATTCTGCCAAAGTTCTTTACAACGTCCCCTAGTGTTTTGAAGATGCTATTGTATTCTGTTTGTGCAATTCACTGATGTAACATATAAATATTAAGGCATTTTCAGATCACTATCCTGAAGACCCCAACCAATGTTTCATAGCCACAAATAATCCCCTTATTCTCTTTGCCACTGTGCTCTGCCTCTGTGACCAACTTTAGATAAGGAACTGAATGCTAAGTACTAAAAATTATCTGGTGGTTCATATTTATATATTTCAGTGGGATGAATTTGTGATAAGGAGATACTTTTGCAAAACATGCTAGTTTTATTGGCATGAACTTCACAGCCTAAGCCCATCAAGTCATAGTTCAGTCTCTTCCCAAAGCCTTTGAGAGCAAATTGAACTTTGCATGTGATATCTCACCTAGAAGAACTAATAACAAATTTTCAGTTGTCTGTCACTGTGATCCTGACTCTCCCATCTAATCAGGAGTCATGAAATTCATGAAACCATGAATAGAAAATCTCACACTTCTGATACTTGTATAAAAACTTTTTGCCAGGAGCCGATTCTGAAACTGGTGATTTCACTGGCAATTCATTCAGATTCATCTTCATTTCCTCTGCAGGTAATGCTAGAGGAAAGTTAACTTCGATGCCTTAGAGTTTTATCTTTCAACTTTTCCCTTTAATTTCACTGTTGCCAAAGTAAAATCTGAGGGCTAAATCATGTCTAAGGTGATCACAAACATCTCTAATAACAGAGCCAGACATATTTGAAGATAACCTGGATTATTGTAGGAAGATGAATGCTCATCTGAGTTCATGCTGCTCAATTCTAGAAGTCAGAATTTTAGGAAGAGTTATGAGCCACACATTGTTAGTGTGTCATTTACTGAGAGCAGACTGAGGGATGGAAGTGCAGTGGAGTGCAATTTTATTCTCAGCTTTATGAATGCTAAGAATTGCTACTTGTCTTGTTTCAAACTTCTCTGTTTTGGATGCTGGATAAAAATATTTGGTACTCCTAAAATGTGAAAAGTGATCTCAAAGTCTGCACTCCTGTGGAATGGAGAAATATCCCATGGGTGCAAATGCTTTTTGTGTAACTCTGTAATACTTTTTTAGTGTTGTCTTGTAAAGGTTCCCTGAAAAGACTTGTACAAGCATTCTGCACTAACAAGATTAAAACCTTGCACTATCAACAATGGTTGCTTAGAATTAAAATAAACTTGGACGCCATTAAAGAATACTAAAGCTCTATCACGGTTTAGAGCACTGTGATGTTTGTGAACAGAAGCTGTTTGTATACAATTTCTTACAGGTAAAGAGTCATCTAAGTATTTCCATTTTAGTAATACACAGAGGAGGTAAGGTGGTGTCCCTAGACATTTCTGTCAATTTAATGGTTAAAATATTAATTTTAGTACTCTGTAAATCTGAACATTATTTTAAAACATCAACCTGCGATCTACTGGAAAAGGATATGGCAGGTCAGATGTTTTAAGGTTTTGCTGTCAGATGGCATGAACAGAATAGGTCAGAAAGCATATAAGCCAATATCTTCCCACACGGAAACCAAGGGAGTAATTGCCAAATTGAAACTGGTTACTTATCCTGTAACTAGGTGTTCAGCAAAGGAATGCACCTGCCAACAGAAGCAGAGTCCATACAAAACTATCACATGCTGCATTTCAGTTTTTTTATTCGGATTTGTTTGGCAGACTGAGTGGTCTAGCAGTTCCAGTAAGTACCTCTGCTTGAAAGTTGCTATTTCAGTTATGATTGCTTCCCCAAACCAACTGAATTTATTAATAACCAAAGACTTACCTACTTGAAAAAAAAAAAACAAACAACAAAACAAAACAGTAAAGTTTGGTTCTGTCATTTGTGTCTTTGACTGTGTGCAGCTGAAGTGCATAATGTGTGTACTAACCAGGCCTGTGCTGTGTCATTGAGCAGGTTATTCAAGGCCGCAGCACCAGTATAACACAGCAGAATTCAGTATTAATCCCTCCATGGGATTAATGTCTATGTAAAAAATTGATGTGCCATATGTGTAGGCCATGGGAATATTGTGTGTGCAGTGAACTATATATGGTCTTAAAAGCTTTAACATTTGTACTGCTCTTCCTATAACAATGTATGTCTTGATAGCTGTGACCCTATGAGCTTCTGAAAAAAAATGTAATCTAAAGTTTATTCTTCTTGTTTTAAAATCACTGCTTTGTGAGTTACTGTTTACACAGCCCTGCATACAGCAAGGGGTCTTTTTTCATGTGTTGCTGAGAAATGGAAAAGCAGATGCTATTTGTAAATCTGGCAGGCTTACATAGATCTGTGAATGCCTTTACTGAATATCCTCCTGATAACCCACTTTGTTTTTCTAGCAAATGCAAACAGTGCCAATAGCCTGGGCCTTCTTTAGAAGAAACAAATAATTTGTTAAATGGCCTTGTTTTGTTCTGCTTCTATTGGCACTTCTTGATTTTATCTTTTTGCCTCCTTTTGAGCCTTTTTGGCTTCCAAAGTGTAACTGAGGACAAACAGTTTGCCTTTTTACCCTTCTTTTTTCGAAGCCACTGAAGGCCTCAAACAAGAAGAAAAAACTTTACTTGTGCAGGTGTGTTGTTATCAGGTAGCAGAAGGATAAAATAGCCTTCTAAGGGTACTTCAGACTATCTTTTAACAGCATGCCTGTACTGTGGTGTGACTTGCTATAATGGTGTTTGTTACAATGAGGTCCTTTTAGTTTGTTCTAAAAGATTTTACTTGTTTGTCACCATATTAGAAACATAATGTGCACTCTATAAGAAAAGCAATATACAATATACTATACATCTATTTCAATGCCTCTAGTTTTAGGCTAGTATTCATATAAATGTTTGTAATCGAAATACAGGTTTTCTTGTTCTTCACAGGACCAAGCAAAGTTTTGCCTTGTCTAAATACTAACAGTTGTCTAAATACTAACAGTTACATTTCTATTCAGCAATTACACTTTTCTTATGCTACTAGTTAACTTGTGGTGGGCTCCATCCTACTGATTCCCCATTAATGCATCTGAAAGAGAAAAGTAAGAGCTATTTCAGTGCATGACCTTTGCACAGTACCTGATTCATAAAGAAATAGATCCAATATTTCATTTATGAGTTACCGGTGATCAGGAAAACCACAAACCCCCCCTGAAGTTCAGCCGAGTAAGTTCTGAAGTTCCTCCATTGCTTATTCAGTTCCATGGTTTCTTGAGTCATTAGAACAGATATATTTGATGGAGTCTTTGCCATAGATACTGACACTAGCCCCTGTGAAAAAATTGTTCTGATTCCCATTTTATGTGGAAGTGCACTATAATGGAGAAATTTTCTGGATTAAAAAAAATCATACAAATTTTCTTCAAGACAGTTCTCACTTTATTTGACCTCGCCTTGTGGTAGGTAGCTCACTTTAATTAATTTTTGTCATATTAGAAACACGATATCCATTAAAAGTGTTCTCCAGAGAAACTCCACTGAAGAACATTTTGCTCCTGATTGTGACCAGGGTACCTCTGTTTCAGAGCTAAGTCACTGAAGAGGTGATCAAGGAAAACAGAATATTAAGACAAATTGAGACATTTTATGCAGAAGAAATGTGGATATATGGTTAGAAACGTGCTACAACAGGGAAGTTATTGACTTGGGTTTTTTCCTCGTTAACATTTGCTGATACACATAAGAGCTGCTCATGAAATATTTATTTCTTTGCTCACAATCTCTCTTTTGAAGCCAAAAGAGCTTCAAAGCAAAAAAAGTACCTGGAAACTTTGTATGAATTACTTGGTAAACGCCATCCAGATGCCCAGTCCATCCAGACTGGTTTTAGTTGTCACAGAGGTAGCTAATTCATTGGAAGTCATTGACAGAGCTTTGGTAAACACTAACATTGACAGTGTTTTGTAAACACATTAATAACATTATACAAAACGCATCAATTCAGTTACTTCCTTGGCTGCCCAAGATGCTGCCCAGACTACTTATTGTTCTTCTCCCGTTGCTTAAAAAGGCAAAAAATTAGCTTAAGTCTGTGTCTGCATTAATCAAGTTCTTGTATCTGAAGACTCTACCTAATAATATGTTGCAGATTTGTTTTCCTATGACAGAGAAGATAGTTTATCTCTTTTGTAATACCTTTTTATTTCTGTCTGGAATTCTTTGACATCTCTTCAGCCATGTCAGTAGCTTTGTTTGGTCTGCTCGATGGCTGGAAATCCTAGATAAAGGCCACACTAAAGATGTGCAGAACAGTTATTTATCTCAGGTAAGAAGTTTCACATGGATATTTTAGGTTTACTTCTAGGGGCAGACCAACTTTTCTAGTGCACTGGGATCACCTTATACTGTAGAGCTGATGTGTATGGGCACAACATGTTGACATATTGCTCAGCTAGTGGAGACACATGGTCATGCATTTCGGCATGGCAATTCCCGAGGAAAAATGGAATTTGCAGCCTGTGGATTTTCAGATGTTGGCAGAAGTACGTGATTTGTATCACCTGCTCTCTCTTGTGTCACGAAAACTGGATAAGAGGGAAAAAAACACCAAAAAAACAAGTGAGGGCAATTGTGAGGAAGAGTGAATTTATCAAATTTCATGTTCCACATGAGTAACTAACACCATTCAAATACAGTGGTCAACACTGATCATCCATCTCACAGGGGTTGCATCATCAGTTTCCATAGATAAATTTTTTACTGAGTAGCTGTAATACTGCCATGGGACAGGAGGTCATTGTCCTTTTGATTAACCACTGTTTAAAGATTGGTTGCTGAAATGGTCACTACCCAAATACCCTGCTGGAACTTGAAAAGTAGGGTTCACTTTCCAGCAAGGTTTTGTGGTAGGAACTTTGAATGCTATTGTGAATCAGGACTGATCAGTGGTGGCCCTAAACCTTCAAAAATAAAACAGATTGTTGCAGCACAGTCCAAACCCTGGTCAGTACTGCCATGCCAGAAACCCCGCGTTCTGAACAATTGTAGGCTTCCTACCTCCTGGCAATCCTTTCAAAACAAAACCATGTGGCTCCTGTTTTACATAATAGGAATCCTTGTTTGGGCTAAAAGTCTGCAAAGAGCTCTGAGACTGTATCCTACACCCCTTGCTGTGCAAAACCATCGTTGCTCTGATTTTGCAAGTGTTATATTTACTGGGCAATGCTTAGTCTGTAAACAGAACCATGGTCCAGCACACCGGCTGTAGCACATTCCATCTAGGAACGAGACAGCGCTTTTCCCTGACCTGCATTTGGATTTAAAGCTTAGTTCCATGGGCCATTTAGGCTGCAGTCCCACCTGCGAGGGCCAGGCTTTGTACAAAGGCTGTGAGCCAGGCTGGGGGCGCTGCGGCCGTACCTCATCAGGTGGTCATAGCGGGGGCTCACACACCCAGTGTCTAATGCAGCATTCTAGATCTCTAAGGACTTATTTTTCCACACATTCTACACACATGCCTACATATTTTATGAATCAGGTCTGTGGTCAATGTTTTGAACTGCTCATTTGCTGCAGTTTCATGGGGTTATTATCTCTTTCGTTTGCAATGTAAATAATATTGTATATCTGCTACTTTATGATAAAAAATGCCATGTGAATTGCTTACTTTTAAAATGTTACAGCTCTGTTATGGTTTACTTGCAATGCCATCTGACAGTATTGGTTTGATATACAACGTATCTGTATGGCATGAAAGAAATTGCTTATATTTTGCAATGTCAAATATTTTATTTTGGTTTTTTAAAATGAGTACATTTCATCCTATGCAGTTCCATAAATGTTCCTTAAGTGGCTCATTACGTCTGAAAATATTGCTTCCTCTCCAGTAGTGCAGGCATAGAAGTAGTATTCCTGATCAAAATCACCAGATATATATCATCTAGCAATTTCAGATTAGAAATATATGTACAAATATGTAAGCATTTATAGTTAACCAGAACATCTACTATACCTTCCTTGCTTTTCATGCAATTATACATTTTAATGATTTTGTATACTTTTTATTTGTAATTATTTGTAATTCATACACAGTGTAAATAACATGTTTCATTATGCAAGATTTCTAGATATACAAGATGAAAAAAAAGCTGAATTTGTATATGAAAAGAAATTGACAGTAGATTGGAATGACATAAAGTGGTGATGACTATGTTCTATTTATACTGTTCATTTCCAAATTGTCTGTTAAAGAAAAAAACATTTATTTGCCCTTTAATGTCCAACCATTTATTTGCAGTATATTTACATCAATAAATCATGTAAAAATCTATTAAAAGTCATGACGCATTTTTGAAATTTTCCCTTTTTCTGTTGATGTCTTACCTATGGAGACCAGAATTTAAATATACTAAAAACCAATTCAGTGGATACAGTCCAAAAAGTCAGTGAAGATATTTGTGGAAAAGAACCTCTATACACTCCTAGATCCCAAACCTTCCCTTATAACCCAAATCCAAACTTATTTTTTAAACAATAAACCAGTAAAATACATCATAACAAAATGCTAGATGTTTAAACACATTCCATGTGATATGTAAACACATTCCTTGATATGTAAGATTTGGTTTTGGTGGACATTGCCATGTAAAAACCTTACTAAAGCCTTTGTTCTCAACTGAACTCTTTGGAATTTTGAGGCAGAACTTCTTGAGAAATATAACAGATTGTTGGAAAGAAAATTTCTGGTTCGGGTGACTATGACAGCTGATTTCAATGATTGTTCAGTTCTTGGTTCTGTAAGACAACAGAGCAGAACCAGATTTCAGCCCCAGAGAACCAAGTGAGAAAGCAGGTGATATTGAGGTGAACTATGAGCTTATTGCTACCAACACAAGAACAAAGGAAGTTGGCATGCTGTAGTGTCATCAGATGTACAAATGCTGCTCGTGTTGCCCACTCTTTCATTCCTTCATCTTTTCTATAACCCCAACTGAGAAAATTACTCATTCGGCTCTGCTGTTTCTTTTTGTAGAAGACCATTAAGTAGAATTAGTTGCAATATTTTACAGTAGAGTGTGCTATTGGGAGAAAATGGAATTTCAATTAATTCAAAATGTTAGTGGGGGGTTGATTTTGACATTTTTGTACCAAGTGTGTTTGGCTTTTACATGACTAAAGCTAAAGCTTAGGAAGGCCTAAGCTATCCTAAAATTTCATTGATTTTTGCCCCTGCCACAGCTAGCTTAAAGCCTGGTGAACATTTTCTAAGAAGGAGAAGGATAATTTGCCTGTTACTGTCTTCAGTTATTCCAGAAAATTATTTGGAATTTTTAGATGGGAATTTGAATAACCCTGGTGTGTGGAACTACGGTCTGGCCCACAATATATTTGAGAATACTGTGTGTCAACTGGGAAATTATGACAAAGACAATTCTCAGAATCTTCTTAGATGGGTGAGTTACTCTTCTTTTAACAAAATGGTACATTTTGAGATCTCACTTTGTCCAGTGGAGTTAATTTATGTGACTCTATAAATATAAGAAGTGTAAGGAATGCCTTCAGCTTAATGCCCTTATACAGTCCAAATAATTCCAGTACAGAAGGATACAATAGGAATAAACCATTTTGCAGACAAGGACAACAATTATGAACACTGTTGCATATATTCCAGAAATTAAATAGGCAAGAATTGCTCAGGTTTGAAAAGACATGACTATGATAAAGATCTCTGAATAGTATAGTGAAAATGATTATTCTGTGTTTCTTACAATGGCAGAATTGGAGGGATTTTGATGAGGTTACAGGCAGCAGATTAAAAACAACTAATGCAAGAGAAAGTACCTTTTTTTTCATAAAGGGTATAACCAAATTGTGATTCTCAATGCCAACAGAACATTTAAGAGACTAAAATAGGAGCAATTAGGAAAAATGATGAAGAGTAGATTCTTCAGCTGATTGGAAACATGTTGAACTGTATGCTATTGTCAGCTCTGGATGGCACTAATCCTTTGTTGAAGGAATCTGGGAGAGTGTCCCAACTAGGGGTCTTGTAATATATTTTTATCCTCTCTTTGTGTAGCATTCCTATGGATATTGTTGCAGACCGGTTACTGGGCAGATGTACCTTTTTTGGAAAAGTGTGGGGTTATATTTTTATATGGGACATACTGGAAGAAAACAGTCCAGGATGATCTGCAGGCTGGGGGAAGAATGAGAAGAAGATAATTTGAAAGTCAGACCAGCATCAGGAGGAGAAAATGTAATGCACTGGAAACTTGCTGTTAATATACAGTCTGGACAACAGAGTTGGTCGGGGGAAAGAGGTGGACTGTCTTCTGGGAGCAGAAAAGACCATCTGATCATTCCTCATTAGGGGACAAATCAAAAAGGAAGATTTCTGCTGAAATGTCTCAGCCCAAACAAGATTAATGTGACTTTTCAGAGCACTTTCCCTATTCCTAGGAAGAAGAAAGAACACGTGGACCAAGGAAATAAAAGAAGACACAACAATGGGCCAAGATTATGTTACATGAAAGACTTGGGGGGTATTTCATCATCTTGATGGGGAAAACACTCCATTGTGTGTTGACTCTACCTGACTACCTGAAGCACAGGCATTGCGGGATGTAGTCTGAGACATTGTCAATACCAGCTTTAAGCAAAAGGGATTATAAAGTTTTCTTGCATGTAATATTCCTCCTTGGTTTCAGTTCAGAGGCAGAAAAAAATAGATAACAGTACTGAAAAAGGAAGCTATTCTTGTAGGTCAATATACTGCATGTAAGAGCAGATCACATACCTTAATTCTGTTTTACTACCCTCCTGAGATTAGGCATGTGTGAGATGCACAGGCTAAGTGGAACAGAGTCTGAAGTTGAGGACCACTTTAATCAAGTATTTTCATTAAAGGTCTTAGTACAGAGAAGTTATATCTGTTGATGGCACAAAACAACAGGGAGTTATGAACACAAGAGACAAATGAATAGGGGAAGAATGAAGCAGCCTCCAGACTACATAAAATAGAAGTAGGATGAAAGGATAAGTAATGTCTGCCAGGATTAATTGCAGGTATTCCTGTAATAACTGAAAACTCATAATTTAGAAATGACAGTAGAAGAAAAAGAGATAGAAGGGTACTGACCGTGAAGTGTATGATTATACCCACTAATGTCATCTGAAAAGAACAAAGTGTAACAATGAGAGAACTGCTTCTGATAGATACATGCCATTGCATAAGGTACTTATGGAATTATATCTGGAATATTATATGTGTCTGATTATTTGCATTCAGAAAATTACTGTATTCTCAGGACTGACAGCAAGGTAAAGCCTAAGGGAAGTATAATTATTTAATTAGCCTGTTTATTTTCCAGTAGACTATGCATCTTTTAAAGGGCATACGCATAAAACATTTTAAGTGTGCCTGATATAATAGTATGAGTAGAGAATATAGGACCATCAAAAATGTTCAAAGTGCTCACATTGCTTTCTACTCTGTAGGTTAAGGAGGCACAAAGTGATGCAGCTTAATAATACAGCCAAGAGATAGAGAAATCTGATTTACCAACTGGTGTATCTCTTGACAGGTCCAGGCTGTGATCCTCTTTAGCTTTTCCTGTTTTATGCAGGGCTAGAATGAACAGGCAAAGGGCCTTCAGCTCTTGCTTGTACTACTGATTTTTTAAAAAAATGTGAGAAAGGAAGTATAATTTTTTCTGTGAAGTACCTTGGTGTAGCTTCCTAAACACAGACCTTCTCTGCATTTGAGGTGCCCTAGTTCACCTTGTTTGACCTCTAGTTCCTACATTACCAAAGATCTTCTATAGGTCCTGGGCCATATTCACCAATGCCACATTGATCTCTTAGATGCCATGAAACAGCACTGTATGCAGACAGCTGAATTAATGTGAGTTTATATTGATTTCTCAGATAAAAATATCACAGTTTGAATGAAAAACTAGCTAACCAGACTAAGTTCACAGGTCCTTCTTCCATCAGTGTGTATGATTATTTTACTGAAGTACATTCACAAATTATAAATTAAAGCTTTGCATATGTTCCAGATATATATTAACATAAATTTCAATAATATTCCTAGCATGGTAATATAATGATTTGAATACCTTTACAAGCAAGTAAAACAGAACTATGATTTTATTTATTTAATTCTATGTAAATAGAGATAGTATTGTATACTTTGCATTTTGCCTCCCATCTCAGTTATTTCGTTAAATATTAGTCCCTTGCTCTGGCTGCTATTTCTTGTATAATATGCCTTATTGTAATTACTTTCAGAAAAAATCAATATAATTCTACAGTGCACAAATCCAGATAGACTGCTTGTCCTATGGAGGCAGTGAAATAACAAATCCTGCTTTTATTTCGTTTGTCTGTCCAGAGCTGATAGTTATTACACTTTGCAGTGGTACAGGAAGTTGAGGGCAATGGTCTCCAGCCAAAACGAATCTTGACTATGCTATTGGCAAGCTACAATTCCCTGTCACAAAGTCCTGTTATTGGCAGGATGCGATTGCTCAGCTCTGAGTTTCACAGACCTTAGATGGTCCCTTCACACTGACAGTGTCCTGGAGAAATGTCAGGTAAGAGACAGACCGACCTTTTGTCACACACCTGAGTCGTTACAGGGGAGATCAGACAGGTTGTTACTGATATAATTTCCTTATTCCAATACACCTATAAATACTTCTTCCCAGTTTTAGAACTGCATGTTACATACTTCTTTTATTTCTTTCTTTTTTTTACTCCTTCTTTCCTTTTAGGTACCTGAGTTGGGAAATGCTAACCTGGATATGACAAAATATTTAGCTTCATTTCTCACCTTTTTTCATGACTGCTGAATGCATTTACAGGTTCTAACCCCTCCAGGTTTTTCAGGTCTGAAGACTGTTAGAGAAGTTGATTTGATTTTTCATTTACATTACTAAGCACTCTATTATCAGAACTCCAACAAGACAACTTGTGCTAGATATCCCAGACTTTAACAGGTTTTTCCTCCAAATGGATTCAGAGCTTCTCCAGCTCTCCTACTAACACACAGAAGCATTAAAAAATCCTCAATGCATTGGAAAAATGCTCTTCCTCACAAGAGGAAGCAGAGGGGCAGGCTCTGCTTTCTTCTCTCTTATGACCAGTGATAGAACCCAAGAGAATGGCATGAAGCTGTGTCAGGGGAGGTTTAGGCTAAATATTAGGGAAAGGTTCTTCACCTGAAGAGTGGCTGGGCACTGGAACAGGTTCTCCAGGGCAGTGGTCACAGCACCAAGCCTGAGAGAGTTCAAGAAGCACTTGGACAATGCTCTCAGGCACAGGGTATGACTCTTGAGGATGGTCCTTTACAGGGCCGGGAGTTGGATTCAGTGATCCATATGGGTCCCTCCAAAATCACCATATATGATTCTCCAACAGTAGAAACATAGTCATCTGACACAAAAGTGCCTAGTTTGGAGTGAGAGCCACATCTTCCTCTCATATGTCTGCTGAAAATATAGCACAGCAGAGATGAAACAGGCCAGGACATTCTTGGAGTATGTGGAAGATAACTTCCTGACAGGCATGAAATCAGACTTAAACTGGAATCTAGAAATGAGCTCAAACTGAAATGAGTACAAATCCATCTGAAATAGTAGTCTAGAAGAAAATGAAAGATGGAAGGAGATGGAATATAAGCTAAGCTGAGTAGGACTTCCTAACAGCAAAAGAAGAAAAGAGATGCTGGTGTTACTTGTAGAAAACTGTTCAGAAATCTCTTATCAGGAGATGCTGAGCTTCTGTTTAAATCATGAAATAGTAATATTGCAGCCCATTATATAAATCAGTTGCTGAAACCCCATCAATAGCAGTAATAATAATCTTGAATTCCAGGATAAGCGGGAGTTTAAAATTAGCTTGAACATTGAAGAGTATAGTTTGTAAGGAGAAAAGAATTATCTCTTGATATCTGTGCTGGCATCCAAGGGAGGAAGACAATTTTTTCTGCCAGTGAAGAGAAGGTTATAAGTATCAAAAAGGAAGTCTTATTCTTTGCTTTAGACTTATTTATTTTATATTAGAATCAAGTAAAATTCTGCCTGTCTCAGAAAAAGCTATGAATTTCTCAGATACTCTGGAAAATCAAGACCTAATCAATTTTAATTGTATGTAACAGATTATTACCTCCAGGAAGTGTATTATAGATTACTACTTGGCCGAGTATTTGCTGCGTGCTCTGGGTCAAAAGGAGCTTGTGTAAATGTCAGTGGTGTAACTGATCTGTGACACTGGAAGTGTGTGGTAAATCAATATTTTCTTAATTATGTTTCCTTGAGGCAATTATATAGAAGTCAGAGAAGGATGGCATATTTAGTTTTAGCATAATTTATAAAAGCTTAACTAGTTCATCAGTATATTCACTGTCTGCGAATCATTAAAAACCCCCCAAAAAACACTAGATGTTTTCCTATACCATTCATCTATCTGAGACGTTCCTGGTGGAGACTGTGAAAGGGCCTTTGGTCACACCCACACATCACCATGTCACTCAGTTACCCAGAGAGATGGTGGCATTGAGGTTCACCATCCCTGTACAGCACCCAGCAGGCACAACCAGGAGGGGCGTTCAGGGGCAAGTGCTGTTGTTTTGCACAGTGCTGTTTCCCCTTCTCTTGGCCACTGGAGTATATCTTTGTGGTAAAAACTGTTCATCATGACACATCAATCACATCAAAGTGGTTATATGTTAATGAGTGCAGGCAGCTCAGCTTGCTGCCCGTCTCACTGCCCCATGAGAACTTCTCTGCCTTAATCATAGTAGTATCCTTGCTCATTTTCTTTCCTTATGTAAATAATTAATGCCATGAAAATGCATTTCTTCTTTAATCTGTGTGCTGCAATTTCCATTGTCACTCTGAACAGTTAGGAACTTAATTCCTTCATTACGCTCCAGTGTAGTCAATTTTGAAAAATATGGGATCTCACTCAGGAATGAATAGATGAGTGAAATGACTCACTGATTACACTTTAGGCATGCTTGTGAATTCCTCCTCCCTCCCCACACACCTCAGTACATGGTGTGGTGTAAATGAAGAAATGGACCTTGTAGAAAACGATCTTAGAAAGACAAAGGTGGTTGAGAAATGCAGTAGGAAGGAAATATTTATGTAAAGGCTAGGAAAACAAAAGAGTTATGGGAAAAAAAAGGAGGAGAGAAGGCTCCAGTTACCTAAAGTATACAGAACTATTCAGAATTATTTCAATAGCACCTACTGCTGGGGTTAAGAAAGCAAACAGGCAACAAGGAGAATTACAGACAGTAAGTGAGGAAAAGCCTATTCTACGGAAAGACTATTCCATAGTCACATCAGACTGAGGAAAAATAATGGGGAAGATGACATAAAGACAGGGAACACTGTCCTCCTGATGAGAGGAAACATGATTTTATTTTTTTGTGCAGATTCATTATTTTTTAATGCAGTTTTATTTGCCATTTCACACAGAAAAATGCTATTCATAATTTAGCTTTTCTTTTCTGTGTGTGGTCGATTTAGTTGAGCTGAACTTTCTTCAAATTCCTCTGTAGCAACTTCCACCAAATATATACATAATTTTTTTAATTATGTAAATGTTTGCTTCCTGATTATTTATTGAACATGACTCATGACTGCGTGTTTTTTCAGTTTTACATATTTGGTGACCATTTCTGCTACAAAGAACGTTTGCCATAGATAATTCATTTTCACAGCAGTGAAAATATAAAGAGCCATTTCTTGGCATATTCAGAAACTGAAAAAATGATTCAGGGGAAGTACTTGGATGAAGTGAAAAAAGAACTAGAGAATAAGGTTCAAACAGATATGGCTTCAGCCAGTGAAAAATAGAAGCATAATTTGCCAGGACCCCCCATGGATAGTAGAGTAATGAGGAGCAAACCACACCAGTATGTGAAGAGACAACAAGGACAGAAGCGTTGCCACCCCAGCTGGCTGCTTTCAAAATGTCATTGCAAGTTAGGAGGTGCCAAGGAGATGAGCAGTTTAAAGGCTTTGCATGTGATCTGTAGAGTTTAATACAAGCACTTCATCAAGTCTTGTCCAAAGAGCTGATTTGCCTGAAGGCAAATTATCTTAAGAGAAATAAGGTCCAGAGTAGAAATTCACTTGCTAGAATATAGCAAGAGGTGTCAGAAGTGTTAGTACCTTGGGAGCAGACTCATTTTTCCCTCTGGCTTTCCTGTGGACCAGTAGGGAATTTTTCTACTGTGGAGCCATCTCGGGGCTCTTTGCAATTCCTTACCCTGGTTGTTCACTGCCCACTCATTGCCGGGAGGCAGAGAAGCAGCCCTGGCTGGGTGGGTGGCTGCAGCAGCAGGTGATATGAACAGAGCCCAAAGACAAACACATGCTCTGACATCCTTGTTGATTCTTGCTCCAAGAAAATCCATATCACTTAGCCTGATCTTCTTAGTTCTGTACAGAAATCCTTATCAAATAGTTTATCATCAAGACCATATTTCTTTTCTCAGTAGGAAATGCCTTACAGAAAGAAAACCAGGTTTAGTTTAGAGCCACTAGCATGGACCTCTGCAGGTTCAAGTTAATTTTTCTAGAAAACACCTGCATAAACACAATAATCTGAAGCCAGTAGTACAGCTGGATAATTCCTGCATCAGCTTAACTGCAAGATGACACTGGATCTTTGAAAAAAAAGTAAAAAAACAAAACAACCACCAAAAAATGCATCCATTCTGTGGTTTCAAGACAGGGTACAGAACTCAGGTCTGTCAGCTCTTAAAACTGGAACATTTAACTGCCCTTCCCCACAGGATCAGAGTAAACCCAGGCACAGCCAGAAGCCCTGGTAGGGTAATGATGTTTCAGGCTTTTATTGCAAAGAACTAAAATAATAAATAGTTGGATATTAAAACCATGTACCAGTCACTGTTACATTAGCAGGTTTAATAAGCTTCCTCAGTGATTACTTTGTTGTAATTCGCAAAATGACCATGACTACATTAGGAGTGAGCTGACTACTGTGTTGGTGAGATACAGCTATTGCTTGGTGCATTTGCTGTCACCATGGGCTCATGGATAATAAACATAATTACCTCCATGGTACCAGTTAATGCTTCTCCTCACATAAATTATTTTGCAATAGTGTGACCCATTCTCATGTGGTGTGCTGTGCTGTTATTGTATGTCATGATCCTATTTCAGCACAGTATTAGCTGCACTGTATCAAAACCAAGGAACTGTTGAACACAGCTCCTAGAAGAATTCAGCCATTCATTTAATTGCAAAGAAGGAAAGATTTGTTTATTACCAGAGCTTTAAGAGAGTCCCTGCATTTTTGTCTTGATAATGTTGTACAACGTTTTTCTCTATACCCTGTTGCATAGGCATACTCATAGAATCTGATTTACACTTCTAGATTTACACATATATCGGATTTTCACTTCCACCCCCTCTCCTGGGACAGTCTAGACAGCTTTACAAGATTGATAGACAGGAAAGGTATCCTGAAGGCTGCACTTCTCTGTCTAAAGCTGCTTAGGTGTTTAACATCCTTTGACAATAGCACTGAATCTGGTGGAGTAAACTCAGTTCTTTGAGATGGCACAAGTTCTTGAAGAAACAGCACTGCATCAAACACACTCGGCTGGAAACTGAGTAGCATGGTCTTGCACATAATGCATAGTATCAACAAGCTGTTAGACAAATGTCAAGTTAGCTGATCTCTGGGAGCACAGCTGTTTTTAGGAGCATCCTTTCTTCCCTACTTGCTAGTATAACTTTCCTGCTTCAGACCCCTCGTTGTCTAGTATCAACAGCAATACCCTTTTCCAGAGCTGTGGCAGACAGATACGCCCTATATTCAATCTGCGGCAAGGCCTGTTTCTAGCAACATAATCCTTATTTCTGATAAAGGAAGGCAATGGTGCCTATCTGACTTTCTATCTCTGTAATGTTAAATCTTCTGAGAGATTGCAGGGCTGCCTAGATCATTCTCTATTTGTGAGTGATCTGTCTCCTTTCGATCTCCAGTCTGACAACTATCTACTTCCTATCAGCACCACTGGGTGTCCACCAGGACTTACTTGCCAGTGGCATGAAATAGGGAAAGCTTGTTTTCCATGTCTGGATGTTGGCTGCCTTCCTGAAGAACTGCTACCAGCATTCTTGGTAGGATCCAATCAGGAAGGTTTGGGTGTAACCCATGCTGTGCCTGACTGGGCACCAGCTCTGTACAGTACACAGACTTGACTAGAGAAAACAGACATCGCACTTGCCCTTGGAGGACTTACAAGAAGATCCCTTTGCTTCAAACTGCCTGGTATTCATCAAGGACATACTCACAGTTTGTGCTTATCTAGTGAATTAAATTATTTGTACTCTTCCTTTTATCTATTGTGGGGTTTTATACACTGAATTTTTCTTTGTAAGTCTTTTAACATTATTATTAAGAGCACAAGTCTTCTTGGCAGGCTGCAAAAAGGAAATCTCCACTGGCATAAACAGCCCAGACACGTTCAGTTCAGGCTGTGAAATGGCTGTCAGCAGGTTTCTCAGAGTGGCCTGCCTTTATTGTTTAAATTGATAAGCAAAATCCTAGTTCTTCAGAAATATCTGGAAGTCTGAAATCATGCCTGAACTTGAACAAAAGAAACCAAGCAAATAAGAATGGAGAGGAAAGAGAGTATTTTACAACACAACTAAATAAATGGCATTTTACATTGTCATTAAAACAGTGAAATATTTACTTGATTTTCTTTTGCATTCATAATTTAGTAGATTCAGTCTGACAAAAGACACAGATACCAATTTCAGTCCTTCCTTTGAAGTTCTGGTTACCAAATATATCTACCATGGCAAGAGTTACAGTATTTAACTTGTAAGTCTGATATAAAAATGAAACTGGAACTTGCCCTGTAGTTGAAACTGTGGTAGCAGGGATTTGCCTGCGTGCACTCCCAGTGCACTTAGTCACTTGCACCCTGGGGACTTCAGGAACTCCCCAGACAGGCTCTGCATAGATGAGGCACAGGACTGGTTTGGTTCAGTGGACTAATGTGTGACAAAGTGCTCAGCTGAACTACTGGCTTCACTATGAAACATTTGACCAATTTTGACAGCTGCTCTCCAGGGAGGTTTGAACAGCCCTGCAGACTCCCCCTGGACAGCTGCTGCTGTGCACAGACCAAAGGATAGAAACTGCTGTTTGCCTCTGCCTGCTGCGTAACATCCCAGGTGGCAACTCCAGCCATCCCAAAGATGCCCTGAGGCCATTCCTCCAGCAGAATTGACCAAACTGTACACAAACAGGACACCTGCATGGTCAGTAGAAGCTGCTTCAGCAGATGCAGGAATGATCACACAGAAAAGTTCTCTGTACATAATGAAGCTAGGAAAAGCTTTTGCATAGTTTAAGAAAATCAGGAGGAATGGACCTTGCTTACGTGGGTGTTACTGTGTAGGAACATAGCCCAACTGCATATGAAAAAATCTCCATGCGTACAGTTTGGGATGTCTCACCTGATCCAGATGAGGATGTTGCTGCAAAGACCGCCATCATGAACCAGAGAGCAACTGGTCATCCTGTCTGAGAGATTCAATTTCCCTTCTGACTATTATCCTGGGTAGAGATCTCAATAAATCAGTTTATCTAAAAAACATTCTCTGCCAGTATCTGCAACACTGTGGCAGAAGCTTTATCTTCACATGCAGAAAACTAATGAAGTCTTTATGGCAGAGACCTAAAAATAACTGGTATTTCTCAAAAATGCAATAATAACATTAAACCAATTAATTTTAAAAGCATTAGTAAACAATAGTGGATACTTTATTTTCTCACAAGTTCTTAAGCAATGCTATAGAGTTTTACAGCACAGACAGTTCCTTAGTAAGTTCAACTATTTATGATATATTCTTTATAATTTCTTCCCCCATTAAATGTCACAGTATCTTCTCATACACTTGGGGTGAAATTCATATGCTTAGCTGTCAGGACACTGCTACTCCTGTAAAATTTATCACCCCTCCAACTGAAGAAAGGCTATTTTTGTCCCACAAATATTAATTGGGTTAGCTTATTTCTGTATTAGTAACAATAAAGGTTGACATACTGCACCAGTGGTCTAGAATCTCACCATCTGGAACAACGCTAGGAGAAAAGTATATTGAATTCATATAGATTTTAAGTTGGAAGAAGAAGGAAATGAAAGAGAGACAACTGGCACAGATTCAACCATGAAAATTTTCCTATCTGATACATTTACACAATTTTAGTGTACAGCCAGTCTTATCAACATGAAAAAGCTTTACAGGCTTTTTCTGTGAAAAATGGCTCACAAGAGCTGATAGTACTGTGCTGACATTTCCTTTGCCAAGTGGGAGAACTGGAGACACATCTCTGTGTTAGTCCAGGTTATCCACAACTGCTGTGGAGTTTCTGAGGAAATTCAGTGAAGCTTGATGTCTTCAAGAAGGAAGATATTCAAAGTTTTTTGAAGGCATTCTTTAAAGTGATGAGTTTGCTGTCAGCTTTCTTCTGTTTCTCCCTCAGCTTCTTGTGGCTTGGTGAAAAACACAAGATCAGTTACCAAGTCAGCCTTATATTTACAGAGTCACCATTGCATTTCAGCAGCCTCATAGGCCTTCTCAGTCAAAAAATTCCTTTAATATCATGTTAAACCAAAATGTTATTAATTATCCAAAGAGCATATGCTATTTCTCCCAGCTCCATTCCTAACTTAATCTGATGAGCACAAACACTGTGCCTGATCAGTGTCCTGTGACTGTGATTTCTACCTGCATGAGTCATATCTTGAGCCTAAAGAATAACTTTCTAGAAGTGCAGAGCTTTCCTGTGTTGGCTAGGTACCAAATACATGATAGTCCAAGACAAATGGTTGAATGCCAATCAGGTTGGATGCGCCTTTGAGCAAACTGGTCTAGTAGGTGTCCCTGCTCATGGTAGCATGGAACCACATGATTTTTAAGTTCCTTCCCAGTTCAAACCATTCTATGATTCTATGATTCTGTGAACAAGCCTGAATCACTGGTGCTGATTGCTGGCAATGCAGTCATCTAAAATCTTCTACTAATGGGCACTGGTTTTCTTTCTTCTGACATATTTTGATGAGTTATGGTGATATTTCAGGACATGAAAGAAAAATCTGCATTGCTAGGATTTGTGACTGGACATTTATCTTGTCCTTCTTATGCCTACACACAGGCTTTCCACTTATTGCTCCCTGCCTAGTCTGCTGTGCCCAGTTGTTTTGATACAGCACTCTACCTGAGGTCAAATAATCTAGTGTTTGATGTACCACCCAGGAAGAGCCTGTGTGTACCACAAGTGCACCAACAGTGGGGAATGTGGAAGGGATGTCAGAAACAATCAACAGTGCCCTTCTCCTACCCTGTTTCACTGTTTCGGTGACATGCCAAATCCACCACTCCACATCCCACAAAGCACCATGATGCAGCTTGTCTTGTCCATTCTCTCATTCCATGGCCTGCACAATGTGGTTGTTAAAACCATTTCCACATACCAGTAGCAGATACAACCCTTTCAAGCTGTTCCACCTGCAGCTTCTGGTATAGATACAGCTTGATGGCACAGCCTGATGTGGGAAGGCAGTCTGTGTGCTTGTCCTCATCTGAGCAAAATATGCGCAGGCACACAGGTTTGGAAAAACCACCCACAAAGTTACAACGTACACGTTAATTCCAAAACAAACAAAAAAGAAAAGCAAGCTCAAGTTAACCACAAATTCGGAGCGACATCCCTAAAGGTTACCTCTTAGAAGTTACAGCAAATTTTCAAAGTTTCGCCCCTCGCTTTAGGGAGTTTCCTCTTAACAGCTACAATGTGCACTTTAACTTCAAAACAAAAACTTTAAAACAAAACAAACAAACACACAAACATAAAAAGTCGTGAAGTCAAAGTCTTAAAGTCACACAGTCATATTGTCCAAGAAAAGGAAAAAAGTT
>WBMV01001582.1:0-136377 GCA_013396655.1 Campylorhamphus procurvoides | reverse complement strand
GTGCACGTAGCCTTGTCGAAGTGATAAGATATACAGGAGGTTTGTTTGCAGGGTTGAGCTGGTGCGAGTCAGGGTGTCTCCTGTAAGGCTTTTTGGATGTTTATTCCACTGATAGGGTGTCGGAATATTAATTACCTTTTGTGTGTGTTATCTGTATACAACACACTCTTTTGACATTATGGTCTGGATGGGTGGACCAGCAGATAGGTGAATGGTTTGGATGGTCAGGCATACCTGAAGTTAACAGTTGATGGGACCTCTCTGCCTGGAGACTGGTAACAGGTGGAGTGTCATAGAGTCTGTCGTAGGACTCTTCTGATTTAATATCTTTGTCAATAACCTGGAGGATTAGACAGTGAACTCTCATCAAATTTTCTGATGTCACCAGAATGGGGGGACCAGACAATCTGCACAAGATCAGGGCTTCTATCCAGGGAGTCATGGACAGCCTGGAGGAACAGGTCAATGGGAATCTCATGAGCTTCACTAAAACCAAATCCCAGCTCTGCTCCAGAGAAAGAAGGAACCATTGCAGTAATGCAGGCTGGGGCCTGCTGCTTGGGGAACAGCTCTGCGGGAAAGGTTCCAGGGGTCCCAGTGGGTAGTAAGCAGGACACGAGCCAGTAACAAGCCACAGAATCACCAAATGTTGAGGCTGAAGGGACCTCTGAAGGTCATCTAGTCCAACTCCTGTGAACAAGCAGGGCCACCTAGAGCCAATTGCCCATGACCATATCCAGATGACTTTTGAGTATCTCCAAAGTGGGTGACCTTGATACACTTTGATAAGATCCCCCTGAGCCTTCTCTTCTTCAGGCTAAACATTCATGGGTCTCTCAGCCTTTTCCCATACGTCAGATGCTCTAATTCCTTAATCATGTCAGAGGACTCTCTCCGGTACATCCATGTCTCTCTTGTACAAAGAAGTCCAGTTCTACAGGTGTGGCCTCATCAGTGTTGAATAAAAGGGGAAGGATCACCTACTGCCTGGCAATATTTTGTCTGATGCAGCCTTCTTCACAGCAAGGACCAGATTCTGGCTCCTGTGTCCACCAGAACCTGCACTGTGTTTTCTGCAAAGCTGTTTCCTGGGTAAGTGGTACCCAGCGTGTACTTGGTACTTCTCCTTGTTGAACTTCTTGAGGTTGTGCCAGCCCATGTCTCCAGTCTGTTGAGGACTCTCTTGAAGACTGCACAACCTTTTGGCATATCAGCCACTCCTCCTAGCTTTGTGTCACTAAAAAACTTGCTGGTGGTGCATTCTGTCCCATCATCAATGAAGTTATTGGCTCATCTTCTGATTCTGTGGTCTTCTAAGAACTGTGGCTGACTGCTGCATGCCTGCTGTCCCCAAGGAACCTTTTTCTCATTCCTTCAATGACCAATTGTACTTTTTATGTCCCCTTTACCATCTTCTGGTGTGGCACTGTTGTACCCATTTGAGTACTTTGAATTACATCTGCTTGACAGAGCACTTGCTCAATTGGAGTGTGATTAAAGGTGGGCTGAAACCTGCCTTTTAACAATACAGAAAAGGATTCTGCTGTATTTTATTTTTTTTTCGCTGTGAGGATATACATAGAAATTTGTAGAGCTTGATGTTCATACAAATACGTTTACCTGTGGGAGGGGAATGACTCATCTCTGGATTTTGAAAATGGAAGTGATGACTGAATTGTTTTTTGGAGACAGGCTTTTACACCATCTGCAACGCTGTCATGTTACTGAGAACAGGCCCAAAATGCAATCAGAACAACACTGTAAAACAGAATAAAGTGAGAAATTCCATTGGCCATACTGTGGGAATCTTACTAATAGCAGTGAGAAATGCAGTTTATATGAAAAATAAAGAAGCCTGTTGCTGAGAGCCTTCTACATGCTTCTAGAAGATAGAGATTTGGTTTAGCCCTGAAAACTGAGGCTTTATCTTCTTTCTGACATTCTTGCTGGCATTATTTTATGTAACCATTCAAATTCCATTCAGCCTTTCAGAATCCTTGACCTCAATTGCACCTCTATCAATGTATTTGCTCAACAATCATAATTATCTGCTGTGGAGAATAGATTTTATCAGTTTTCATTCTGCCAGGTTTCAGGTTTCCTAGAATATGTCCTTGTTCTTGCATTGCAAGACAGAGGAAACAGAAATTCTCCATCTACCTTTTCTATCACATTCCTTTGTTTAGTATAGTTATTGCTTGTCTTCTCTTATTAATCTCCTTTCTAAAAGAAACAATTCCACTCTTCAATGTCCCTTCAAGTATTTTTCTGTGTTCTTGACAAGTATGCCCTTCTCTCAAGCCCTCTATAATTCTGTGCAATTTTTCTCAAAAAAAGATGGCTAGTATTGTGTAACTAGCCATGCAATTGCATTAGTTTTGCAGTGTTCTGGCTCAGCACGTTTTTGTGTGCAGTCTGACATATAGTTTGCTTTTTTCCATCACTGTGGTGCATTAGAGAAGTTCTAGTGATCTCTCTGTAATGATATGCAGCTTCCTTTTCTTAGGTGGTAAAGCCAACAGATTTCTAATTCAATTGTTGAAAGACAAGCAGTTTGGGTGGAATTTTTTGTACTTACCAATTTCACATTCCACTTGTCTATATATTGTCTGTCCTTCATTATAAAGTTCTTTGTCCTATTTTCATGTTCTGAATAGACTAAATAACTTTATCAAGTTTCAGATTTGTGGACAGATTCTGTGGGTAGAATTCTGTCAGTTCTTTTGTATCATTCTTGTTATGTGATGATGTTTTTTTCTTGTGCATAATGAGACTTCAGTTTTGGAGATGTTATATTCCTCCTAAAGCAAGCAGACGTACCAACTTCCTCCATTTCCTGTTTTCCACAGATTCACCCACAAATAATACAACTCACAGATGGAGAAAGGAATAAATGAAAGGAGTTAAAGGATTTCCAGCTTAGTCCCCTGTATTTTCAGGTTACCATGTAGGAGACATTAATTCAGGAATTGTCTATAAAATCATCTGTTCTCCATCCTGTCTCCCATCCCAACACACAGAAAACCAGGAAAGGCCATATTTAAGTTTGCAAATTTTTTAAAATGTGGAATTTTACCTACAGTGTTAATAAAAATTCTAAGAAATATTCGTATGATAAGCAGCCCCATTCAAAGGCATTACTAGCATAGTGGGATATTAATTTCAAAGTAGAACATAAAAAATAAAAAAAAGTGGTGAGTTTTGGTTTGTGTTTTTTTGGTTGTTTGTTTGTTTGTTTTTTTCTTTTTAACTTTAGACCCCCAGCTCACTGTTAAAAGAAACAAGAACTCACCTGATAGTTGTGGAGGTTCAATATGCCTAACAATATATGATGAGGCTTACTGAAAAAACTTCCTTTCCTTCCTTCTCCTGTGTTCATAGATCAAAATACCCATGGGACCAGAAATATGTGGCAATGGGACAATGTATTGTTTTGATAATGGAACTAACTAAAGGCAGGACAATGGCATTAATTCAGCCTTCCCTCTCATACTGGCAAGAAGGACCTGATGATAAAACACTGTGCTACCATGGCTCCACTATTTCTCATATCTAAGCTTGTGTGTACAGGGATAACAACAAAAGATATGCAGATCGCACTGCACATCACTGCAGAACTTTAATCCAGCCTGGAGTGGTCTGGACTCCCTTTGAGCCAATACAGTGCATCCCAATCTCACTGCAGTAAGCACTAGCAAATCTTCTAGGAGGCACAACGTACCTGGCTTTGAGAAAAAGAAAACATGTATTCACCATCCATCTCTATGGACCTCGTACAGAAGGAGGTTTGGACTACATGGGGAACCACAATATTGTCCTGAAAATGTAGGCAATGTCAGGTGCAAGTTAGGTCTGAGGATCTTGCACTCAGAGGAAAAGACTTCTCAAGCTTTGTGTTCTACTGTTTATGACTTGTTCATCCATAAGACCATCAATATGACCTTAAGAGAAGGAGGGAAAGAAAAAAATTAAAACATCTAATAGCAACAGTTATGAGGATTTTTTATGTATTACTGTGTAGTGTTTTAATATCATAAAATTCCAGTTGTATATTTTTTAGAAAAAAAATCATGGAAAGGTTTTGAAATTACCCCTTGGATGTTAACAGTGGAGCAGATACCCACCTGCAGCCCATGGAGGATGCCATGCTGGAGTAGGCTCCTGGAGGGACTTGTGGTCCCATGGAGAGAGGAGTCCATGCTGGAGCAGGTTTGGTGGCAGGACTAGTAACCTGTTAGTAACTGGCTATAAGTTAATTTCCCCAAACTGATTCTGTTTTGTCTATGACAGTAATCAGTAAAGTGTCTCCCTGTCTATACTGACCCACAAGATTTTTTATCTATTTTCTCTTCCTGTCCTGAGGATAAAAGGGTGACAAAGAAGCTGTTTGGGGCTCTGGTAGCCAAAAAAGGTCAAGCCCACCATGGAGCTCCTCTCTGTAACATCAAAAACTTGACATCTACCAGACATGTACTTACCAATAGAGAATATTTATTCACAGTACCCATGGCCTCCAGTTCACGCAGTGATTATATTCAAATGCAAAATCACCATACACTATCTCTTCCACAAATAAAGGCTTAATCTTCCATATATTTATTATGCTTTGCATCTTCATGCCTATGCTTGGTGTTAGCTGTCACAGGTCTTTGTGTAGAGAGATTCTAAAGTGTTTCTGTGAAGGATACACTGCAGGAGGTAAGAGGACTTTATCTTGTGATACCACCAGTGTGTCATGTTCAGCTGTGCAGCCATTTCTATTTTGAAGATGTGTTCTGTACTAGAAATTGCCAACCCAAATGATGGAAACAGAGGGACTGAATGGGCCCATTAGTCATTCTGAAACAAAACTTTCCAGGTTCCTGGATGTGACTTTCTTAATGAAAAAAATGATAGAAAAACTTTTCTTGTGTTCAGGCAGATGAATAGCTGCTGAAGTTGATTGCTACTAGACTCACTTGATGCTGCTCAGTTTAGTATTTTTAACACCTTCTAGAAGTATATTTTAAAAGCAGCTTTCTTTTTTTTTTTTTTTAACTGTTTAGAAGCTCCAGATGCTGAACAGGTCAGGGAGCTGAAAATGCTGACTGAGGAATACAGGAATGCTTTGCCCTCATTTATGGAGACAAGATGTCAGAGTTGAAAGCATATTTTCAATAACAAATACTAAAACCTGAGCATGGAGTTTTGATTCTCCTATCTCTTCTGCCTTAAAATGGTATGAAACAGCAATTTAAGCATCCAAATATTTGGAAATCCTGACTTCTACTGCTGCTTTTACTCATACCAGTTTCTTCAAAACCCCTTGATAGCAGCCCGACAGAATCAATTTACCACCAAGAGAACCTGACATTAGATTAGACCAGTTACAAAGAAGAGGAGTAAAGCAGAGGAAATCAAATCACAGAGATCCATCTGAGAAAGACGCGATGTGTGCTGTGAAGCACAGACAGCTAGCAGAACAAAAAGGGCATTTGAACTGAAAACAAAATCTGTAAGGCATGTAGAACCTGTGATTGTTTGTGAAGCAGCTGTATTATATCGGTACTGAGATCAGGAGATTTTAAAAAAGCAATAAAACAGCCAAGGCTGATGGCAGTAAGCAACAAACAAGAAAATTACTTTCTGTGCTATGAGCTGATGAGGAAAATCTGAAAGCAAGGCCAGGGACAGAAGGAAAGAGTTTAAATTAGTTTCCTAGAAAATATTTCCTTCTAAATGAAATGTTAACAGTGGAGCAGATATACGAATTGCCCTGCAATGGCTGTTTGTATAAAAAAAACCCTGGTGTGTAGAATTTATTGGGTTGTCATTGGAAAACAACATTATTTTTTCTCTCTTGCATGCATTGCATAAATTAGATTCCAGCTTCTGAGCCATGAAAAGCAAAAACCTGTTTAACATCATACTCCATCTGAGAGGAGCAAGCCTCCTGCCATATCATATAGCAAGAAGAAGAATAGTGGAATGTGTAACAACAGGGATGAAATCTAGAGATAACTGAGAAGTTTTCCACATGTGACTGCATATGCCTTTTCATCCACTCCATGTATACTTATGCCCTGGAGGGACTTTAAACAGATGCATTTTTCACTCAACACCCCACATTTTATAGAGATGGATTTCATTGCACAGAGACATCCCTCTCAATCTCTCTCCTCACCTTCAGGAATAATTTGGCTTTCTATACAAGAGCCCAAAAGTCACTCTGACTGTGCTGGAAAGTATTTGGGAATGTTAAAATTAGAGACAACTTTGGATAACAAAGAATGCAGAAGCTCTACACAACTTTCCTGTTTGGAGGAGAAATCTGGCTTTAGATCTGTACGTACTAGTTTTCCAGCTTGCCTACACTTATGTCCATCTGTTGGGTGGCATTGTGCCTACTCTCATACACGTAATAGAAGTTTCAAGGAGGAGCAGGCACCAGCCAAAGTGGGGCTGACGATAGCCTTCACATCAGAACAGCCCACAACAAGCTGTGTCGATCAGCACTACACAGCTCTTCAAGATGCTACTTCTATGATCCATCAAGACTCTTTTCCATGGGTGAGGGGTAGAGGCTGACAGAAGTTACTGGAGGCACTAGTGGGCACTTCCCTCCTACACCTTCTGATGATGCCTTCCGAAGTTGCCTCTCTGTGGTACCCCACTATTTTTTCTTGGATACCCTGCAAACAGTTGGGAACCAGTGAAAAGCTTTTTGCTGGAAATAAAAAGGTTGCAGCCCACTTTTTTTGTATTTCTTCACTCTTCAGCTACTTCTGAGTTCCTCCTAAGACTCCCTACCGAACAAAGCTATGGAGATGTTTGCAGCATGGATAAAAATGTACTCTTTTATACATACAGAAAGGCAACTTGATTCCTTTCTACTAAGGGAAGTAATGAGTCATAATTTAGGAATCTTTGAGTTGGCTACCAGAGGCAGGACTGCATGAACCCAGGAAACAAACTCCTTTCAGGGAGTAATTTATTGACTCTCATGGGATAAACCATATAATCCAATATCCTGATTTATTTCTAAGCAGAGAGACTTCTGCCACCATACTGACTTTCAACCTTTGGTATGCAAGCTGGACCTTGATCTCACTGTCTTCTTATTAAAAACAAAATCCCTAAATAAATAATTTGCTGGCTTTCTATGGGTTTGTTGCAAGACTGAGTTCAAAAACCTTATTCAAGCTGTTAATGTATCTTTTTTTCTTTTTTTTTTTTTCATGGCCAATGAAATCTTGCTTCCCAGATGAGTGGCTGCCCCATCTTGCCTCATCTACCCACCTAACTCTCCCTTCTGTATCTCAAAAAATGTTAGAAATAATATTCTGTAACTTCTTCAGTTATCTGATTGAACTGGAAAGGAAAACGTATTCTGGGTAGTGAAAAAACCTTGACACAATTCAACATGATATACCAGGAGGTCCTTCCCCTCAAGCAACTCTTTCTCGTTTAGTATTCAGTATGATTATTTCACAGCTGCGGCATACTGTGTTCATGGTCATATGGTATCCCATCTTCTGATTTCACTCACATACCTGGTCAGGTATCTCTCGGTGACAAAACCCTGATGGCCAGCATGTCTTGATGAAGCTGTGTCTGACTCAAAAAGCATGCAGTGATGGGCCAGGGAAAAGACTGACACTCAGAGCCTCATGTTTTCACACTAGTCATAAATTCTTAGAGCCAACTACACTTAAGTATTTTTCTTTTCGACAAATTAATATTCTCTGTTGCTCACACCTGATTAACATGCACTGCCTACTGGAGCACTTACCCTTTTAGGGAGAAAAAATCATGAGCTGCCAGAACTAACAATACACTTATGAGTTTATAATTGAAATTATGAAAGGCATCAAAAAACTAATTTTCAATTATTTAGTAATTGTTTCAGCTAGAAAAATAATTATAGCAATTTATTGAAGGTTCTTTAAAGCAGAGATTGCTTTATAAAAGTCTTCTAGTTGACTCAGAGTAACTTGAAAGAAATTCTTTGCATGACAATTAAGGAAGGAGGCACTACAGTATGGTAAAAATGGACTATTCTGAGTGTTTTTAGTAGCTCTTCTGAAGTGATCTGTAGCTGGACTGGCATTGTGTGTGTTTTTTGTGTCTGACTTACAAGTATGCTTTTGTTAAGCTCTAATCAAACTATGCTGTTGGTCAAACCCATGGCTAGTCAGCAAAATGATGCCAGGTACTAGCACTGTGTGGTATTGACAGCTCCATATTAAGTACTTGTTAGGTGACACATACAAAAATGGATGAAACAGGAGAATTAACACCTTTTCCTCCCCAAAATCCACACAGAAAGATGATTTTGTCCTATGTGATCTGATAATAGTTCTGCATCTAGAATGGTCTTTCTTTTTTCAGTTTGTTTTTCCCTTCCCCTTCTCCTTTCTCCAGAAGTCATTACTGCTATTAGTGACCGTAATGGATTAGATGTGTAGTTTTGATTTAATCTTTTAATTCTTAGGTGATAGTTTTTTTAATGGAGTATTGAGCAATAATCTCTTTCACTTCTGTATTTAAGGGTAGGATTTAGATAAAGGTTCAGGCATCTACAGATATGTGACACAACTCAAGTCCATTTTAGAAAAGCCATTAAAGCAACTCAGATTATTCCAGTTCTGCTGCATAGGAGGGCTGCTCTCTCTCTCTCTAACTATAATGCAAAGATTCTTATTGAGACCTTTGATCTCTAAGTCAGGCATAAAAGCTCACATTATAATCAAGGGAGATTTAATCAAGTCAGCGATTGGAGTGTAGAGAGTTATTACCTGTCCAAATGTAGGTGCTTGATTTTAGAGGAGACAAATAGCTCTCTGGAATCCATATCTGTACCAGCCACGTCTACACTGGCTACCATCAAAGGCCAAATTTCTGTCTCATTCAGGTACCTAAGTTTAAGACCCTAAATTTTCAAATAAAATGTCTGAATTCAGTAACCTTCAATGTGTCTTGACATTTACTTATGCAATAGACATGCTGACATAAAATATTCTAATAATCACTTTTCCTTGCAGCATGCACCATTTTTTTTTTTTCTGAGGATAAGTTGAGGGTGGGGGTTGCTAACATTGTAAAGTCTCAGGCCAAGCTGTTGTGCTCAACAGTGCAGTAGATTTTACAAGAGTCCAGTTTCAGGCACCTATCACTTAGATAAACCAGTGCTGTAAGTAGATCTGTATACATGCAGAACTGAAGAATCAACAAAAAAAATAGTGGAAGAAATCTTAAATGTTTCTTTCACACTTGCAAAATTGTATTATTTTATTGCCCTTGTATTTATCTGAACAGTCTGCTGTCTTGTCACTTTTTTGAGGTGGAAAGATGTACATTTGTGGAAATGTCCTCCTTTGCCCCTCTTGTTCCCCCAGACATCTGCTTCCACAGGTGAATAAATTACATCCTTTCTTGCTTATTTCTTATTTTCATCTTTTCATCCTTGTAGAACATTCAGTCACATTTTCTGTTTCCTTTTAAATCTATTTCTTACTGGTATGTGCCTTGGTCTCTTTTCTGCCTGGATACCACAGGGCTCTCTTTGCTTTTCCCAAAAGCAGAAGTGTATCAGCTTGAATGTAAGCATCTGTTTCTTAAAGATGAACTTTGCTTACATACTTCCCCTCTCAAATATATGATGCATATAATTTTATTTTTTTTTAGAAAACTAGAAATTTCTACTCCGTTGGTTTTTTCTAGGCTGTCACTTTGTATTTTAAATTCCTTATTTTATCAGTTCTCTTTTACTGAGTTGCAGTGTAATTGTTCCTCACTGTTACAGTGAAATGTGAAAGTATAATCATCCTGCTGACATTTCTTTTTCAGCTGTTTATTAAATAGTCATACGAAATGCTGGTAATATGATGCAATATATCTATTGAAGTTAGGGAGACACATATATGACAACAAAAAGAATATGAATTAGGGCAACCTTTTAAAAATTTGAAGAACAGTGTAAAAGATATTATTGCTCAAATGCCTGAAAAAGTATGTTATATTATACATCTGCAGAAATAACATTGTCAAATATGCTACTTGACTTATACTGAAACAGTGGAACATTTTCCTACATGTTATGTGAGTACATGGTGAGATTTATGTATTTATTTTCCAAAGAGCTCAATAAACCTGATCATATATGACTGGATTGCTAAAAGTCTATGAAATTATGACTACCTGAGTTCAATTTTTTGCTTTGCTGCATGAAACTACTGGGAAGACTGGCTTAATCTCTGTGTCTTTCTCTAGCAGGCGGCATAGAGGTGGAGGGGGAATGACATTACAGTGGGCATCAAGTTAGACAAGTCTAGCTCATCTTTAGTCCACTTGGATGCAATGTCTCCATCCCAGTGTGTATAAAGTCAAGCAAAGACAGCAGCAGGTCTGCATGCATGAGAAGGGGTCCCCTGACAAAACTCAAACACAGAGAAGAAAGTATATAAGATGTGGAAGCAGGAAGAGGAGACCCAGGAAGGATACAGAGGTACAGTCCAGGAGTGCACAAAGTTAGGAAAGTCCAAGCCTGCCTAGAGTTGAAACTGTAAGGGATGTGAAGATGAGAAAAAGTGTCTACAGGTACCTCAAGAGCAAAAGGGAAAGGTAAACGAAAATGTGACACTGATGCTGAATGGGGCAGAAGATCTGATGCCACAGGACATGGAAAATGCCATGGCACTCAATGCGTTTGGCTTTGATCTTTTTTGGCAAAATTTTCCTTCAGGAATCCCAGATCCCTGAAATCAATGGGGAAGTCTGAAGTAAGAAATTAGGTTGCGGAACATTTGAGCACAACCAGGCATATGCAAGTCACTGGAATCTGATCAGATACACCCAAAAGTGCTGTGGGAGCTGGCTGATGTGAGACTGCTCTAAAATACCTTTGAAAGACTGTGGTGATCACAGGAGGTTTTTTGGAATGGGCAGAAAGCAAATGCTTCTCCAATGTTCAAGAAAGGCAAGCAGGAGAATCCTGGTTGCTACAGAATTGCCAGCCTCATGTCAGTCCTGGAATAATCCTGTAAACTTTTTCCAGATGCATGAAAGACAAGAAGGTGATTTGGAGTAGTCAGCATGAAGACACAGGATAAATTGTGCTCTAGGAACATCATCAACTCCTACAGTGAAATTACTAACTTGGTATATGAGGGGAAAGCAGTGGACATTATTTTTTTTGACAATAGCAAGACTTCTGTTTTTTACTATGACACCCTCACAGACCAACTAACTGGCCTTTAGCTATATTTTGGCCTTTAATGAGTAGAATTTGGTTTATTTACTTACTGGATGCATTTACACTTAATAGTTCTCAGGCTAGGACAAGATCTAAGACTTTTCTCTATCACCTGATGAAAAGCAAAGGGGTGACACCTGAGTTACACGTGTCAACACCTGCCAAATTATCTTAAGAAAGGATTCTGTCCCCAAATGAGATTGCTTTCCTGGCATTAAATTTGCAGATGTGAAGATCCGGAGTAGTCTGGATTTTCCAGCTCTTTTGAGAAGTGATTCATTTGAGAAAATGTTACAGATTTCAGGGCCTAAACGTAGGCATTCATCATTTTAGTCTTGGCCATGGATTAGGCTTCTACTTGTGCTTAATTCTCTTTTCTCTCTTATAGTATTTTAAAGCATATGGCTCAAGTTATTTTGTGTCTTGCTAAATGTGTCATCCAAGGAACTCTGACACTTAAAATGTTAATCAGATGGTACTCTTCTATTTGACAAGTTAGGGATATGACATTGTGAAACTCTTGGTTTCTTAGATGCTGCTAAGTATATGCAAAGTATTGTCATTTGATGGGAATTTCAATTTGCCATCACCATGCATTGCATCAGAAAATATAAACAGATGGATCACCTTGTGATAACTAGGAATAAAATAACAAATGGGGGAGTTATTCTACTTTTATAGCTCTATAAATGAGAGCAGAAAGTGAGTATTAGGGCATTTGTTGTCAGGCTGAAGCCTGATGATTGCGTTTCAGTTCCTGACTGTATGAGATAATGTGTGGATTAACAGCTACTGAAACTCACTACTCATAGATTATGGTTTATATCCATTCCCCACTTGCTCCCTCTGCAGTGTCCTCAGGTTCTCTGTCTTCCCTGAATTCCCATGATACTATCTAGTTTATCACATGCCCAGTATCTCTCTTGCTTCCCCTACTGCCAAATTTTTCTCTTGCTATTTTGTTCCCTGTCTGATTTAGGCTTTCAAAGTAAGAAACAATCAGGTCCTGTAGCTAGGCTGGAATTACAAGTGTGCTGACTGGCCATCTGGTACTCATGGCAGGTTGGTCCATTGTCTATTAACTCTCAAAATGGATAAACACAATTCTAATCTCCTTTACCTCATTATCAACCATCTGTTGATTTTCACAGAACTTCTTGTTTCTGGGCTCTCATGTGATGCCTCTCCCAGTTTAACTGTAATTGAAGCTAACCAACAGGTTTAGAGGTTTCAAGTAGAGTGGACTAAGTTATTGTATTCCCATAGCACAACAGATCCAATAAAGATAGTTTCCATGAGGAGACAGGATAAGCAAAGCATAGCAAAGCAAAAAACAGAATAGCTGTTTGTTTTAAATCCTAGCTACTGGAAAGAATTCTTTTCAAAAGAGAGGACTACAGGAAAAGTAGATTTTTTTATTGCTTGGGTCTTTATTCTGTTTAAAATTTGCCTTTTTATGGTGTTAAGGAAGAAAATTGACAATTAGTAGGATTAATGTCTTCTGAATTATATGTTCAAACTTATCTTTCCATGCCATTCCATAATCACTGGAAAGAAGGATTTTGAAAGATTGATTTTATTCCATCACAGGTCAAATGAATCTTAAGTCGATGTTCACCTCTCACAGAGTAAAATTAGATAGCAAGAATCCCATCATACAAGACTAAAAATAGTTCAATCTGATTTTTTCACTGAAACATAAAAAAACCCTTTTTTACTCTAAGAGTGATCAAACAGTGGAACAGGTTTTGCAGAGAGATGTGAAATCTCCATCTTTGGATGCATTCAAAATGCAACAACTGGTATAGACCCAAGCAACCTGCTCTTAGTGACCTTACTTTGAGCAGGGTGACTGGACTAGATCATCTGCAGAGGGGCCTTTCAATATCAGTTATTCTGTGACTCTGTCATTCTGATTTCTTTTACTACAAAATGCCTGTCCAATTAAAAGGGTGATATTGATGGATGTACCTGCACCTCACAATGTTTCTTTCAAATTCATTATCTATTCTCCTGCCAGGCTTAATGTTTACGCGGTGAAAAACCTGTACAATTTTTATGCATGAACTAGCATCATACAAAGCTGATTGTCTTGAAAAGATGATGTTTACTGAAGATTTCTTTGGTGTTTTCACAAGTGACAGGAATGTGTAGTGGAACACACAACAACCTTACAGCAGATGTTTAACCAGCCTTTTAAATCTGAAACATTCACTGTTTTCTTTTCCTCCATGTATCCAAGTTCTCCTGTGAAAGGGCTCAGGGAGGAGGAGTATGACCAGCAGCAAATGAAGACTGAGTCAGGGAATGCTTGCAAGGACTTGACCTGCATGCAGGTCATTGGTCTCAGTAGACTGCCTTCAAGGCTGCTGAGAGAGCTAACAGAGCCCTTGCAAGTCTGCTCTCTATCACCTCTGAAAGATCATATATATAGGAGACAAGTCTCTAATGACTAGAGGAAAGCATACATGGCACTCAGGTTCAGAGTGGGCCAACAGATCACCCTCAGGAACTACAGGTTTTTCTGCCTTGCTTCATCCCAGGGAAATTATCATAGAGTCCTCTTGGAAGACACTGCTGGCCACATGAAGGATGAGAAGATAACTGGGAACAGTCAGCATGAGATTGCAAAGGAAAAATTGTACCTAATGAGTCTGAACGTGAGGATGGTAAGGCACTGGAACAGGTTGCCTAGAGAAGTTGTGGATGCTCCATCCCTGGAAGTGCTGAAGGCCAGGTTGGATGGAGACCTGAGCTCCTAGTCTAGTGGAAAGTGGCAGGGGACTTGGAAGCAGATGATCTTCAAGGTCCCTTCCAACCCAAACCATTCTATGATTCAATGACTGCCTTTCACAATAAAATGATACTGTGACCCACAGATCACTACGAAAACACACAAAAAATTGAGGTTCTGATCATTTATTTGAACAAATGGCAACACAAATAAGGAGGACGCTGCTGAAGAGCTTGTTATCTATTAGGAAACACTTGGAGCACATCTCTGTTTCATTATGGAATCTAAATCTTCACATAAACATGACCTGAGGCAGTCTGGTGAAGATATATAAAGATATATTCTGGGGGTTTTGGTTTGGTTTGGTTTTTTTGTTTGTTTTGTTTTTGCTTTTTTTGTTTGTTTGTTTTGGTTTGGGGGGTTTTTTTGTTTGTTTTGGTTTGTGGAGTTTTTTTGTTGGTTGGTTGATTTGTTTCGGTTTTTTGTTGTTGTTTGGTTTTGTTTTTTGAGAATAGGAAGTGTTTGGATTCTTTTGTACTTAATTCTAAGTATGCTGGTATATCTTGAATATCAGTATTTTTCTTGCAGGTACTAGAAAGCACTGAAATCTGAGCTGATTATCAGTCAGTGATAGAAACAACAGATGAGGAGTGAATTGCCATTGTCTGAACCCAGCAGATCTGCTGCTCTTCCTAGTTCCTCCTGACATAGCCACGAAGAGTGGGCTCTCACACCTTAAAGTCAAAGGCTTGGAAACAGAGACAAAATTTCTCCTCTACTCCTCTTCTTCCTCCTCATATAAATAAACATACGTCTACATTTTCCATTCTCTGTGTGTTATGGTTGAGATGCACATGTCCATTAACACTTGCAAGATCCATTCCTGCAGGGAAATCGGCAGAATGGGATAACATTTTTTTTTCCATAAGCAGGTTTGATTGGCTGCATGTAATACAGCTTGAAGCTTTTCTCTAACTCTCAAATGAAAGCACTGAGTTAAGCCTCTGATCTTTGTTCATCACATTAAGTCCATGTCTTCATCATACTGGACCAACTAATTTGTCCTTAATTTAATTATTTACCCCCTAGATCTTTCTGTAAGATCCATTACTCCATTTTCATTTCAATATTATTTCCAGTGGGACTTAATATGAAACAAATTATTCTAAAATTAAAATCCCTGCAGCAGGACTCTTTGTCAGTGCAATTCTTTCATTGGCAATGGATTAATTTTTCCCACTTCAGCAAAATCTTCCATTATTCAAGTATTAATTTTTATCTGTACATATGTATATCTAAAATGCCATGAAATTTAAAAAAACCTCACCAAACAAGTGAAAAACAGTGGAAAACACAGCTAAAGAATTGACAGCTGAAGTAGAGAACTGTGTGATTATCTGACATACCAAATGAATAAAAGCTCAGAGACCCTCCCCCCCAATGAAGTCACATAGTGATTTTCTTATCTCTAGTCCTGCATTTCAGTAATACAATATTGCCATTACAAGTAACAGGCTACAGGGTTTGTACTTACTTGGCAAGGTTTGTTTACACTTTTCTTGACCTGCCAAGGTTTTTGTTTTCATTTAATTACAACAGCAATTTTTCACTGGTTGTGCCTGACTTATTTAATTTTTTCTTGTCTATATATGGTGTGACTATAATTTTTATCTAGATGGTAGTAGCAAAGAGGCTTTCTGTGGAGAAAGAAATACTTAAGATTGTGACTTAATAATATGGTGTAGAGAAATTCCAATCTGTCAGATAGCAGAGACCTGGAAAAAGGGGTTTGCAGGATGCAGTGGAGAATATTGCGAGCATGAAATGGTAAGAGATGATTCTAGTGCAATGGTTCTCACCAATTTAAAGAGATGCAGGTGTAGAACAATGAAGACAAAACTGTTTTTAAAGAGTATAAAGGAGTAAGATATCTAAAATGCACCCTATACAGTAAATTCCCATGTAACATGGTATTGTAAACCAATGAAGAAAAAGTGTAGAGATGAGCTAAAAATCATATGAAAAATGGCACCAAATAGATCCTAGAGTGAAGAAAGAGAAACTGTCATCACTCCTCCTGGTGAAGGACTCCTGATGCTGACAGCTTGCTGAACCTTCTCCACTCCCTTAAGACTGACACCATCCACCTGTGAGTCAGAGGGACAGTGGTTGCATGATCATGGCACCAAGAAAAGGGGTGCTGTACACACAGGGCTATATGTGGATAATAACTGCAACTGCATTATTATTGTTACTGCAATTTTTTTCTTGTATAATAATATTACTTTTTTTTTAATTTCTAAAAGTTGTCTTTTTGTTGGATTTTCAGCCTATCTCTTCAGTAGTTTGTATTAAGACAGAAGAGCTCATATAAAGTCTCATCTGCAAAAATAGGAGACTACGTACAGTGGTCCCCAAAGCCTAATCAAGTTCGTTGTTCTCCTTTGTTTAATTTAATATAATGGTATGAAAGGAGCTTCTAGGTGATGATGATTCATATTACTCAAAGTCTTTTGTGTAGAAAGTGAGCTTTATTCGGACCCCTTTGGCAAAATCTTAGTGTGATGAGACAAACTGAGGGAAAGGTGGCCTCCCTCAGCCTTAGTATCTGCATTTGAGTTGCTAGTGTTTAATTATTGCTTTCGCACTGTTTTTAACTATTACCACTCCAGGAAGAGAATAACTAGTTTGAGTTAGGAGCTACCTTCAGTGCACTGCCTTTGGTCCAGACAGAACTGAGTCCACATCTTAACATGTTCACAAGTACAGACTTATGAATCCTTGATACCTCCACCACCAATCACTTCCTTACCACAGTATATAAGCATCAATCTCTCTACAAATTCAACTAGCCCTTTGGCATGCATTTATGTGAGAAAGAATTCAGGATTGTCTTGCTTGCCTGACAGCCAGGTAATGATGCGATGGAGGTAGGTGGGATATCTGGTGAACAAAGGGAGCACAGTTGTTCCAGGCAAACTCCAGCAGAGCACTTCCTTCTATCCACATTAATGAAGTGTGCAGACCCAAGATTTCTCTTGTAGTGTTTCTCAGAGTACATCTGGATGCCTGGACAAAATTTCTGTCCCCATGGCAACTAAACCACATCTCTGGACTTCACTGTAGGCTGTACAGAGTACACACATATCAGAGTCTCTGATTCTTCCTGTATCTGGACAGTAACAGTTCAACCTATGATATCTGCTATTGGCTGTCAGGAATAACATTCCCCTTTAGAAAAGTTTTTTTTTTGCTTTGATTTCAGGAAAGAAGATCAGAAGTCTTTGGGGGACACTTCTGTATATGCTTGCTCATTTGCATTTCTTTGTTGCTTATGTCAGTTTTGCAGCAAGAACAACCTTGGGAAAATGCTTCCATCTTTTCTTGCATGGAGTCAGCTTCATACTTTTAAATTGCTGAAATCAGAATCATTTTGTGTGTGAGACTGGGAAAGAAGGAGGAATGAAAGCCAGCATGTTTCTAATGAATGAAGAATCAACAGAACTAAACCCTTTGTGAAATAATACAGAAGTTGCATCTAGTATTTCTTTAAGTCTGCAGGCACAAGGTACCACTGAAAGATGGAACTTGCCAACGTGGAGAAGCATGATTTCCTAGAGAAAATGTGATGTCTGTAGAAGCAACATCTGTAATCTCTGTTGCAATTGATAAATGCAAATCTTCACACTTTTTGTCCAACGTTTATTTATTTCTTCATCTGCCTGACCTTATCACCTTCCAGCACTCTAGATGGCAGGACTGTCATTGTGACTTTCTCCTCTGGTCTCTAGCACAGAAGCTTTTGTTTGTGTAGGACAGTAGTTCTTGTTTAAAGTTCCTGGCTACAGCTAAAAACGGGAAGAGTAATGTATTATTTATAATAGGAGTTAGGGATCTTCAATAGTAGTAATATATCATTTTGGCCAGCCACTGAACTAAACACTTCATGGCCTGACAAGTTACAATGTGGTGATAAAGATATTCAAATAGGAGAAAAAAAAAGGTATAAATGCTCTGAATATCTGTTAGACCAGTACATAAATAAAAAAGTCTGGGTTTTTTTTTCTTTTTTTCTCATTGTTGAATACTCGTTGAGAGATAGTTATGTTTTTCATAAGATAAATTCATCACATGAATCACTCTTCTGTCCTGGATCACAGTGTTGTGAATGTGCCCGGCAGGTCTGCTGCAAGAACTACATTGCTATTTCCTTACAAATAGACCAGTACAACCAGGGCTAAGGGATCAGCATGTGATATCTAGGAGGTGGTGTGCGATACCCAGGAAGTGGCCATTGCAAGGACCTGTGTTTCTCTGAGGGTGCAGCCCTAGGGCTCTGCTCAGAGGCATGCCTCTAACTTTGTGTGTCTCATTAAGTTTGTAGCTATTAAAATTAAAAGAGCTTCAGATGAGCCATAAACTCTCCTTTCCTTGGAGAGAAACTGAAGGGGCTGTGGATGTTGACCCATCACCTCCAGATGCCAAAATTCAGGCAGAAGTTTGAAGAGGCAGAGTGTTAAAGCAATGAATTCTTACTCTATTTTGAAACAAAGTTCCTTGCTGGCCTGGAGAGAAGAAAAGTAAAAATAAAGATCTTCCAGGTCACAAATATTTTGAGGTGAGCTAGAGCTAAAAGTATGGGTCTAACAACAGACAAGTGTCTAATCCAAGGATAGAGCCTCATCATTCACGCCACAACTTGGACTTTGGACTAACCCAGGAACTGTTATCATTTGTATACTGGTGGTAGGTAAACCTTTTCTTCTTTCTCTTCTGTTTTTCCATTGACACTGAAAAGTGCCTTGTATAGACATATGTCAACTAAAGCTGTATTGTAAAGCTACACTGAACCAAGGTGATAAGAGGCAGATGGTTTCCTTGGCAACTTCAAAGCAAATTTTAGAGCAATTTCTCCCCACTCTGGTACATTTCAGTATAACACTCAGCACCTGCTGGCTGGAAAACTTTATTTGTGGCCACTTGAACTCACTAGGCATGATCAGAATTAAAAATAGAAGTGACCCAAACTGACTTCTTCTGTCGACAATCTCATGCATGGAGGTAACCCAGACATAACCTCAAAGCTCCCCTGATCTCCAGGTCTCTGATGTTCTCAGATGAAGCTGTTTCCTGACTAAAGGGATAAGAAGCCCCTCTGCCATGTCCTCAGTCATGTCTGCAGTGGAGATATTTCTGACTGGAATTTTGGGTTTGATCCTCTATTTCCTAAAATTCAAATATAACATAGTTAAAACATTAAAGTAAGATTATCTAAAATCATTACAGGAGAGATGTGAAATCCAGGGAGACGATCAAACCTTTAACTGCACCTTTACGGGTAAAATGAGAGAATAATTTGGACTTGAAGGAGCTTTTAATGAAGCCTGGAATTCCAAAATTGCCCATACAGCCTAGATCTAAATATGCTGTGTCATTTTTTTTTCTGTTTTGTTTGTGGAAAAGATTTGGACGCATAGCCACTAAATGAATTTTGTATTGACATGTCTGCAGGCATATTAGCAAACTCACCTTCTCATACACGAATTAGTACAATAGCATAAAATTATGCTTGTCATGATGCTTGATAAGGTCAGTAAATGCTGTATACATAAAAGGCATAATATATGCCTGCCAATATAAATGAGATCAACAAAGAAATCTTTCTATGGAAATTCCCTGCACAGTGTTGCACTTGGTATTGACTTCCAAAGCCAGAAAACCCTTAGGAAAGGCACTTCCAAAGGACTAACAACTTTCCTTCTCAAACATAATCATGGACATCTGTTTTAGTTAAGAATTTTAATTAACAAAAATTAAGTATGTATAATATAATTTATGCAACAAATATAATAATATTCAAACAAGATTTATTCCTTCCATTTTTACTTGATTAAAAATTGTAAACCTGTGTAGTGTCAAGCTCTCCTGTTTACATTCAAGGGAGGAATAGCCTGTATGATCTAGAATGGGAAATGAAGCCCATAGATTAAGATCTGCTCTGTGCATAAGATTACCTTATAATGAGCTCTCACTGCTGAAAAAAAAGTAAACAATAATATTTTCATATTTCATATTTTTTGGTGCTTTTTCCTCAGGATTTCACTCTGTTTGTTAATCATAACTTGACAGAATAGCATTGGAGAAAACATACTTGCAGTGCTGCCAGGGCTGGTGTACAGAGCTGCGTATTGTGAGGTGCTAAAGATAGGATTATTTTTTCCTTTTTGAAGTACAAACAAACATTGCTGGAAATCCTGGGTACCATGTTCGAGCAGCTGGATATCTAAGTGACATATCCAAAAGTGCACACACGTGGCTCTGAAATTTTAATTAATCCACTCCAGAGAATGCTTGCTCTCACTTTCAAAATTCAGAGAACAAAAGGTAAAGCTGTGGTGCAGATTTGAATTTTACTCTTCTTCATGTCTAATGTGACATCCAGAGCTCCCTCTTCTTTTATTACCTGCATTTTTTGATTATTCACACAGTGAGGAAGACAAATACAAATAGCTCTCACAGTCATGGTCAGCTTGATGATATTGAGGAAGTGAGATAAAAAAATCAGGTCTGGAACAAACTCTTCAGAGGGAGCCTCCCTATAAAAGATAATCCTGCTTTGACATATATTGGACAAAACTTAACTTTATTATTCTCTTTTGTATAGGAAATTACTACATCAGAATGCAGATATAAGCCAGTAGGTATTTCTTCAAGGGCATCAAAAAGTTACTATTGAATACAGAGGGGTCAGCAGTTGAGGTAAAAAAAGAATTTAATATGAAGTATATTAGGTAGTTAAAAGCTTTTCCTTGAAAGGGAAGATGAAGAAAAGTTGGATGGAAAAAAGGTCCAACTTAATAACAATCACTATTGCTATATTAATAATTAAGTGATTGGACAGGGGACATATAAATCTCTGACTGTGTATCGTAGTCTATATTCAAGGATTTATACCCTGGTCTTCTCTAGTGTAACAGCCCCATTATCTTACTTGGCTCAATTCCTTTTCTTCAGTCCTGCCATTTTGCTTCTCTAATGTACAGTTTCAGCCAAAACGCATCTGACACTCACTCAGACTGAGTTACAGCAGTGTAATTTACAGCACTTCTGAATGTTGACCTTACAGTTGACAATATAACAACCATTATTTTTGTTGCCAGCAAAGGCTGAAAAGGAATGCCCAGAGAAGAGCACAAGCCTCTGCAAGGAAAAGATAATTCCCTGGGCTAAGTCTGCAGCACGTTGGTCCTGCCTGTGGAAAAGTCACGCATCTCACAATGGTTAGATCACATTGTGCTAAGAAATTGCATTTCACTGTGAAAGTCCTCAAGGACTACTTGGGCGTGTAGTTTGTATACAGGTGAGTTCCCCGTTCTCACTGACATCAGAGCAGCACCAGTAACATTAGCAGTGTTTGAATCCCTTCAGTAAGCTGACAAGCCAAATACCTAGTCCTGAAATGTGACTAATCACTACTGACAACACTTTCACACTTGGGCATCCCATTAAGCTAACTGTAGTGAAGTGTCATTGGGAAATGTATACATGTCCTCAAAGGCTGTATCTGTCTGACAGTGTGTCTACAGGCTATGTGTGTCCTACAGTGGTGGTGCACCCAGTCATACAAACAGGGTGGTGTGTACGAGTGCATCACTGGTACACTTCTGCTTGGAAGGGCATGTCTGAGCCTCACAGTGACATGAATAATGGATGTCATCAAAGCATGCAGCCATAGAGAGGCGGGAAATGCTTCAGGTTCCCTCAGATTTGAGTTAGCTATAAAGAGAACATGCCCGCAGGTGCCTAAGTGGCAAAACTAGTGTAAGTCTTCAGAACCAATGTTTTCCCCTTGGTTTGAAACTTTTCTTTTCCTCCCTTTCAAGAGGAGTACTCTTTCAAGTTTTTAAGATTCTGGAACTTGTCAAAAGCCAAGCTGAGTCTAGGAAACAGTGCAGCATAATGGCAACCATTTGGAGAAGCAAACAGATTCAAGGACCCAAAGTCTCCAAGGTCTGTGTGCTTCCAAGGCAGTGTCACCTGGTCTAACTGGCTGTGGTCTGGCCCTGTGAGTTAAGGGCCCACCGCAGGCCAGAGAACCTAGGTGGGCTCCTGTTCTGGTTTAGCTTCAACTGGAAGAACCCATCTGTGTGCTGTGAGATCATCACATGGTATAAACCAAAGGGAGAACAAAAGGCTATTTGCTTCCAGACCACACGGCTGATCCAAACTACAATGCTGCTGGAGATGTACTCAAAGTGAGATGGTATTTCAGAGTCCTACTTGGAGTAACCTAGAAGTAAATTAACTACCATTCTGAGACAATTGGACCCCTTTAAAACATTTCTGGTGAGACAGTTAAATGCAGATTGTATCTAAAATCATCAAACACATAAGCTAGAGGTGACTGCAAGATAAGAGAAATGTAGACAACAGTGAGAAACAGTAATTTCTCTTTTGCTCTTGTTTTTCAGGGAACTATTGCTCACCATCAATAATCTGTGCAGGTTTCTATTCAAAGTAATACTCTTCAAGAAAACAAAGAGTGTCCTTTTGGTTTTATAAGCCAATGCAAACTTGAGACATAAAGGAGACTTGTGAATAAACTCAAAAGCTATAGTAAGTCAGATGTCAGAAAGCTGAATGTTAATAAATTGCCTGAGTATAAAGTAAATACCAGAAAAATACCACAACTGCCTGTAGTGAGGAAGACTTAATAAAACAGTCATTCCTTGCAGGGAAATATTTACTAAGTCAAAAAAAATATTGCACATTTCAGGTGGCTGGCAGGCTGCTACTGATCAAGGGACCATCAGAAGTTCTGAAAATGAATGTCCCTTTTATTCTTAAGGTTGCCAAGATGCCATAACAACTCTCACCTCTGGGGATGTATCTGTGGTACTTTTGAATGCTTGGGACAGAAGAGGTGGTGGTTTGGTGGTGAGGAAGAAAGGGATCCAGCGACAGGTATGGCAAACACATAAAGAAGATTTTTCTCTATTCTGCTTTATTGATCTTCTGGATGTTGTGGTGGATTGACCCTGGGTGCCAGGTGCCTACCACACCGCTCTTTCACTCCCCTCCTCAGCTGGACAGTAAGGAAAAGTAAGATGGAAAAACCCCTCATGGATCAAGACAAAGGCAAGTTTAATAAAGCAAAAGCAAAGGCTGCATGCAGAAAAAGAGGAAAACAGAAGGTTTATTCTCTACTTTCTATCAGTAGGTGATGTCCAGTCACTTCCCAGGAAGTGGAACTTCAGTATATATAGTGGTTGCTCCAGAAGCCTCCTAAGATCTTGGCCACCTCAAGTCTGCTAGTAAGAGGGAACATTGGAGAGACAGTCTTGATGCTGTGCCAGCACTGCTCAGCAGCAGCCAGAACACTGGTGTTTTATCAATACCTTTCTAGCTACCAATGCAAAGCATAGCACTGTGGGGGTTACAGTGGCAAAAATTAACTCCATATCAGCCAGATTCAATACAACTGTATATAGGTACAAAAAGATTGATCAGTTTTTCTGAATTAGCATTTATGATCTTCCCAGTTTTCATCCACATTCAGGTTTCAGCTGTTGTTCATGTAAGATTGCCATTTCGGATGGTCTCTTATTACCTGTTGCCTTATTTACAGATAAGAATTTAATAGATTCAGTTGACTTGACACAATCCTTGCTGTGTACTCCATTTTCATACAAAGGCTCCTGACAGTGCTTCTGTTGCAGCTGAGCCATCAGCTGTGGAAGAAATTAAATCTAACATATTTAATCCATTGCAGCCATCTGATGTAGGAAATGCTATTTCTTTCACATCCACAGTCACAAGCCTGAAATACTCTTTGATTCTTCTACTAGCTAAAGCGACAGCCAAAGCAATGGAAGTAATGAAAAAATGTGATAAGGTTTTTAATAAACTACATTTTATATATGGGGAATATAAGATGTGTCAGCAAGCACGGAATTGCAGAAAATAAGTCTTATTGAGCAAACTGTTTACCTATTTTTTGGTGCATTTTTAGATTTAGTCAGTAAAAACTGAGCAAATATAGTAAACTTACTAGAGTTCGAGTTCACTTAGTCCAAGTTTTTGAAAATGCTTAGTATCATGAACCATGCTTGAAAAGTTAATGAGAAGGTAACAAAGATGGAAGCTTATGAAAAATGAATTCTTTTAATCTAATTGAGAGGTTTTTTTCTAGTGAAGGTATACATGGCTAAAGATAAAGTCTCATGATACTCAGCATTTTTGCTAGTCAATAGGAAGTAAATATGCATAATTCATAAAATGTCAGTGGCAAAAAGTGATGAGAAAAGCCCAGTCAGGGGGCAGACTATAGAAGGGCTAACACATCATAATGAAAAATCCCAGTACAATGGTATGATAAGAGTGGAGGGAAGCCCTTCTAGCAGAAGTGGTTAGAGAGAGAATTTCTTGTTTGTGTAAAATCTGCTGGAAGGAAAACTCTGTGGTGCATGAGCATTCCAGGGGGTTTAGGGCATGAGTTAGTGGCAAATATAAGCTGTTTCCAAACATACAGATAAGATGTTTCTTGGGAATAGTCAGCATGGATGTGCAAAAGGAAAATCTTGCTAAACCACCATGATAGCCACCTGTAATGAGACAATTGGCTTATTGATGGAGCGCAGTAGATATTGTCTTCACTTCAACAGGGCTTTTGACACTGTTGTAACAACTTCATAGACGAATTAATGAAGCACATGCTAGATTAGTGAACAGTGAGGTGGACTGAAAATCTGTGTGAACTGCCAGGCTCAGAGGGTTGTGATCCCTCTTCTGATCAGTGGGAACTTCACTGGACTGACACAATTTCTCAAATATGGATAATGGCTTATCCACTTCATCCACCAGTTCCTTCAGGACCAAGTGGATGCATCCCATCAGGTCCCATGGATCCCTGCCCTTTCAGATTCCTTAGATGGGCTTGAACCTGATTTTGTCCTATGCCAGACAGTGGTTCTTCATATTTCAGGTTTCTGCCTTTGCCTTCTGTGATTTGGGTGGTGTGGCTGGATCACTTGCTGTTGAAGACTGAGGAAAATAAGATGTTGAGTATCTCAGTTTTCCCCACATCCCAGGAAACCAGGCCTCCCATTTCCTCCTGGAAAGAACTCACATTTTCCCCAATCTTCCTTTTAGCACCAGTATCCTCACAGAAGCCTTTCTTGTTTCTCTGGCCACATTTAACTCTATCAGAACTTTAACTTTCTTAATCTGATCACTGACTACTTGGACAACTACTCTGTATTCCTCCCAGGCTACCTGATTTCACCCTCTGTAAGTTTTCTTTTTGTATTTGACTATGTTCAGGTTTCCCTTGTTATTCATGAAGACCTGACATTTTTGTCTGACTTCCTTCCAGACTCACCTATTCTGTGATTCTATCTGACTATGTGACACATTTATATGCGGCATTGGCTATGCACGGCTATCTTTGCATATGCACTATGCCTTTATGGCAAAGTATACCCAGCAAAGGATATACTGTGTTATGGTGTTCATACCTTAGCGTGTATTTTATAGGGCTATGAAGATTTGGGAGGCCAAAACCAACCTGCAGTTCTCTTTGTGAGGAAAGGAACAAAAAGATCTGTAGATCTGGCTGAACTGTTAAATTCCTAGGAGTTCTTTCTAAAGGGTCTTAAGCAATTTTTGTCTTATTAAGGATTCTTTTGAAAGTTCTTAAATAACCTTTTTCAGTTATTAAGCCAACTCCAAAAATGGCATAATGCTCATGTTAGTTTCAATACACCATTTTTTAATTTTCCTGAGAAGGAACATAATTTGGATACATCACTTCAGAGATTCTGGATTATTTTAAAATAAGCTTTATATCAATATACTAAGTATTGCACAGTAGAGATCAGTGATATAAAAACAAAGCTTTCTCTGCTTGAAATAAGCTTTGTCTCTTTATGAATGACTTTTACGGTATCTTGCACACTTTAGAAAATAATTTCTTCACTGGTAAGATGTAAAACTGCATAGAAAAGTTCCAGTGTTCATGTACCTGAATCACAAGCTTCCCATTGAAAGAAAAATGATTTTGTCCCTGAAAACCTAAGAGTCATCAAAACGATCAAGATGTCTTGATATGTTTCTTAAGAGCACATGGCTTTCAGCTTGAGAAATGTATTTTTCTGTATCTCACTGGACAGGGACAGATGGGGTTTTTTTGTAGAAAATCAACCCTTCTCTAAGTCACCAAGTGAAAAACAGAAGAGGTGCTTTTATGAGATTTTAAGCACGGCTTTTTTAAGGTCTGGAACAGTCCATTGGACAGGTGGGACCTGACAAAGTTTGAGGCCCCTGACTTCCTCCAACAATATATGAAATGAATTGCCAGACTGGCAAATCATACCAATCCTGCCCTGATTCTATCATATTTACATACAATAAGTTGTATTTTACTACTTATACCCATCCACAGGCTGACTGCAGGGCAAGTTCTTACTCATTGTAAATTCTGGGAACTGGATCTAGTCCTTGCATGCTAAATAAATTGATATCATTATAATATCAAATAATCCATAGGATGCTTCCACAGAGAAATAAAAATGTTTGTGGCTTTTTCTTGCAGAATTTAGGTAAGACTAGAAAATCAGATCCCACATATAGGTCTTTTTCATGACTGAATAAAGGTTCTTCAGCCCTGGTGATAACCAATCTTAAATTACATTAAAGACAAGGATGGAAAATTCTTAGATGTTTTGGGGATGCAGACAAGTCAGAATGACTTCTAGAAGAGGAGCTAGTCCAAGAAAATACTCTGCCAGTTCATTCTGCCAGAGGTCTGGAGTAGACCGTCATAAATTGTTCAGGTTCACATTTTATTTGAACACAGAAAAGAAAAACATTAAAAGCTGTGAAAGAAACTCTTAAGGAAATTGAATAGTCATGGGGTAGTAGTGTGCAGTCACAGATTGAACTCTGTCTATGGACACAGACAGAAATAAAAATAGAAGGGTAATCACCAAGATTGGTGACTGACAGTATGATAGCAGACAAAATTCAGCCTTGACAAAGGACACGTTTTGGTGTACAAACTGAAAATTTCATGTACATTACAGGGTTCAGGATGAACTGTTAGTTGCAGCTATAAATATGTATATATTCATATACATATACATGCATACACACTTCTATATTTTAACTTCCTATCCATCACAATACTCTGTTGCCCTATACTAAAATCAGTCTTAATTCTGAATATCATCTTGTTACTCTTTCTCATTCCTATAAAGTTCTTCATCCTTCTATTAGGGAGAGGTCTTCAATTCATCTAGAATTAATTTTAGCTGAATACAAAGTCATGAGTGGAAAATGACAGTCATCTGAAGCTGAACATTTTTCTACATTTTCTTCAGGTTTAATAAATAAGTATCGTAGAAATAATGTGTATTTTTTCATATTTTTCCACTTCCATTAGCAGTAAATAATTATAAAACAAAAAACCTCTTCTATGCATTTGGCCTTGTTCTTAACAGGATTGTAATGTTCATTAACGTAAAAACAAAATGCACTGAATATTTTCTTTGTTCCTTGATATAATTCTCATGAACACACTGGAGTTACATCAGGAATCATTTTGTCTTCTATTTTCTTTAAAACACGTTAACATGTCTATTCTGTTCTATTCTATTCTATTCTATTCTATTCTATTCTATTCTATTCTATTCTATTCTATTCTATGTCATGTTATTCTATTTTGTCCTATTCTGTGATATACTATGCCATACTATTCTATTGTATGTTATGCTATGCTATTCTGTTCTATAATCTCAGCACAAAAAGAACACCATTCTATTCGCATATGTTGAAACAACGCTAGTTTTTACTCAGCAGAGAAATCACAATGTGGTTGTATCAGATATTTGAGATAAGACCATTTCAAGAAGATACTGAAGGACCCTTTTTCCTTGACCTAAATAACAGACTTAGGAGGAAAAGTGTTAAGTGATTGGTATAAAAGAAGTACTTCAGAAATCTCCCTTGAAAGACAGATGTGGTAGCCCTAATATGAGACAATTTTGGTAATCCTTTCACTTTTCCTGTTTTCTGAGTTCACTCACCATCTACTCAAACTACTTGGTCGTGTGGCTTGACAAGTCAGCTTTTTTCTCAGTTCAGGAGGAAAAAGTATCTTTTAAAATTACCAGGGCAACCAACTGAATTGTAGAACAATATCTAGGCAAAAGAGATAGTCTTTATTTATATTCTTTCTATTTTTATGAAATATTATCTCCTCTAAACTGTGGATTTATTTTTTTCATTAGTTATGTGAAATTTTAAATAAATTTTAACTAGTGTAAAAAAAAAAAAGAAAAGACAAGACTATTGGCACAAATAAAATCAGGGTCCAGAATATTCAACCTTACACCCTGTGGAAGGAATAAGACTGCAATTTGCATTAATTAAACATGTATCTATGGGTACATTGTCAGCTAGCCTTGATCACCCCTCTTCTGGCTGACACTCCATACCTCTCCCCAGCTCATCACTTTTTCTGTGCAACCCCTCCACAAATGCACGTGTATCACTTCCCACTGCCACAGGTATTTCCTGGTCTCTCCACCATCTCAGGATTCTTATTCAAGTGCCAGCTCCTTTTCCTTCCCTTTTCTCAGTCAGCCTCCCAGTTTCCAACGTGGTAAATCTTCTCCCTAGACCTTTTCCTTCCCTTCTTCCCACAGCAGAAAAACTCACTTTTTTCCCCTTGCCAACCCACCCATACACTTGATTTGCCTTTGCCCCACAGCATCTTTCTGAGTTGACAATTAAAACCCATCTTCCAAATGATTTTTTACTTTCATTTCATCCTTATCTCTCTTTTTATGATCCCAGCACCCCTTGTCCTCTGCTTCTCTTTTCTTTACCGTTATGTCTAGTTTGCTTGTGACAGTCTACTCTATTTCCTCCTCTCAGCCTCTTTCTTTATTCCTTCTGGCCTAAAAAAGGAGAAATCCTTCCCTTAAGTAACATTCAGAGAGTTTTAGTGAGAGCGGGTGGCTGAAGATGTGTAGTCAATTAGAATCTGATGGAGAGTAAAAATAAGAAACAAACCAACAAGGATTCTGAAAAGATGTTCAGTTTGTATTTTTATGCAACTTTGAATTATTATATTTTTGTTGAAAATGTGTCATAAAATAACACAAAGCTTATAATGTAAGAATGTGTAATAGTCTGGCACCAACTAACCATGTCTAAGTCTGGCTAGGATGAATGGTCATCTTTGCCCAAAGCAACAATTTGCTTTTTCCCCTTCTAGAATTCCTGTCTTCAGATAATTTGGAACTAATTAAACTCATTTATGTCCATTATGTCCCTCCCAGCTCCACTTCAGACCTTACAGGGATTGTACATTCACCCACTCATCCATCATTAAACAAAAGGCACCATGCTTTCAAACGCGCTAGCTCTAGCTAAAAAATAACCTCCTTAAATTAACTTAAAACTACATTAATTGATGTGTAACAATTGGAAAATACTGGACTGTTTGCTGTACCACATTTGTTTATTCATCTTAGTAACATCTCAGCAGTGCAAAATGCACTAAATGCAAGAAGAAAAAAAGAGAAGTTAGATATTTTCTAGAATTGTTTGGGGTCTATTTTATTGTAGCAGTTTTGATACTGAGAATGGAAAGTGGATAGTAATTATTATCACACCATGAAAAACTAGATGTAGAACAACCTGGTCTAGTTGATCTTTCAGGTTCCTTCAAACTCAAATCATTCTGTGATCCTAAATACAAAACAGTAGCAGCAGCAAAGCTAACTGCACTAAACAATGTAATTGAAAGACATAATAGCAATAATACTGAATGATGTCAGAGTAATTTGTTGATGCAGAACAGACACAAATTTAAAGGCAAGATAGAAATAACATTGGAAGAACATCCATAGAGAAGGAGAAAACCAAATATAACAGGTGGTTGAAAACTTAATATGCAAAAAAAGGAGCAGGTAAAATACAGTGTGAGAAGTATTGAAGGATTAAGTCTCAGGCTGAGATTTTCCACAGGAGGTGAGTAAAGGCAGCAGGGAGAGAGAGTTCTGTGCTTGGGTAGAACTGAGTGATTAGCTCTTTCACAGTAATGAAGGGAAGCTCTAACTGGGTGGTGTTATGCCAGAGAACCTGCACAAAGAACCTGAGTTGGCTAGAAACAGATTAAATGAAACAACTACTATCTAATTATGCCTGATGAATCAACAATGCTATCTTTCTTCCAAAATATTTTCCATTAAGTGAATTTGTGAGGCCATCTTTAACACACGTGATAAGGAGAATATCCATATCCACATCCACATCCATCCATTTGCATATGTATCCTGACACATACACTTTCTTCATCTCAGGCAGAATTGCACTTTTAAAATCTGTGAGGGTCATAAAAAGTAGATTAATTTTAGTGGCAGGGTCAGAGTACACCTTGTATTTTAGATGCTACTGATAGAATAATTCATTAAAAAACTCAAACCAATTCAAACTGGTTGTTTTGTTTTGGTTGGTTTGTTTGTGCAATTTTGTAGGTTTTCATGTTGTTTCTTGGTTTGGGGGGAGGTTGGTGGGATTTTTTTGTGATGGCATATTGTTGACAAAATTCAACCTATGAAGGGCTTTTTTTAAAAAAAAGGTTTCATTGTGATGACTTGCTGCCTGCTGATTGTGTCTTGCTCTCTGAATTGCATGGAATGTCTGCTTATGGTTGGTGACTGGCATTGTTTAAAGATGGGACTAGTTCATGAAAAAAATAGTGAATTACTTCCATCCCTCTCTCAAGTGTAAATAACTGTTCATGCTAAACTTTATGAAATGTTTAGTAGTCATGTAAGCAATTATAAATAAATTGGTGATCATCTAACCACTCAGAAAAAAGAAAAATATTGTCACATGATGAAACTATGCATAGAACTCAGCAGGCTCAATTAAAAGGACATTAGAACAATGACTTTTGCATTGTCTGATTGGCTCTAAATATTTTTTTCCAGAAATTTGAAATCTGTATTTCTGAACTTATGTTTTCCATCATCATCTTTCTTTCATATATGTTCATATGGTAAGTGTCCTTTAAATTTCAATGTCATGTTTTGACAAGAAAATGCAAAGGCGGCATATTTTGTAAGTGCTTTTTGGAAACAACTTATGTAAAACAATGTTCTATAGTTTGGCCAAGTGTTAGAAATGTTTTGTCAAAATACTCCTTCAGCCAAATCTAAGATTTTATTTTAAGATGACACTGAAATATTTAAGTGAACAAGTAGGCTGCTATGCTAAGAAATGCATTTTTTGGTTGTCAGAGTATTACTCATTATCCCTGATTTATTCCTTACACTTATTTTTCACCCAGTTCTATTGAATTTCCTAGGATACCATTCTATTTAAAAGACATATGTGTGTTATGACAATCCTTAATTTATTAGTCTTTCACAATACAAAAGTCCTATTTGTTATTGGTTAAGAGAGCTGTAATCTTGCTGAACTTTGTTATTTTATCGGCTTTCATTGGATGCCTTACATCTTCAATGCAATGCTATCATTAACCTTATTAATGAATCAGACCAACCTACAGCTTGGAACAGTCTTCTCAAATATGAAGAGATGACTTTCTTATTTAATTTTTGTGAATAAAAATTACTGTAACACTAAACAGTGTAGTTTGTTGGTTTTGTTTGTTTGCATGTAGAATTGTTCTTTTGAAAACTCTGTGAATTGCTGGTAATTCAGAGCTTTAAAACAATTTTTGCCTGTGTGTGTGTTTTGAGGAAAGATACTTATATCTGATTTTTATCAAAATGTCTTGATTTTCTACCACTTTTCTTTTAATAAGCTACATCAAAAAACAACTTGTAGTGAATAACTTAAGAAAACAGGGTTCTCACTCAATCTCTTTAATATATCCTTGGGATTTCCAAGGGCCAGAAAAGCAGATTAAAAATTCTTTCATAGATCATATGAGATATTGCTTATTAAAGCATGGATTAATTACTTCTCTGTTGATATATTAGTTCTGACACATGTAATTAAAGCAGAAGATTCAATCATTAACTTCAATCAGTGTGAAAGTACACTTAAAAAGAACAAATTGTATTGCACAAAGGCTAATAGTCTAATGGTACACTGCTTTTATATATATAATATCTTTTACAGGAAAATATCTATTAAAAAGTCATGGTATATATCCAATTTTTCATATGTCTAGAATCATAAATCACTAAAACAACATGAAAAAAGAATGCTTGAAACAGACTAAAAAAAACCTTTGGAGGGATAACTGTTTGACATGTTACAGTACATATATGTGGCATACATCTATGATATTCCTTAAATGCAAACAAGCTGGCATCTGACTTTGCTAGTTATTGTACAGTCATGAAGACAAAGGATGTCTCTGACTCAGAGAAAGGTTTGTGGCATTTATAACTGCATCACTGTGTGGCTGCATCACATCGCAAGGCCAAAAATGCAGTGCGTAACTCAGAGCCAGGCTGACATCACTTAGCCTGGTTAAATGCATCGCTAATGCAAACGTCCACTCATTTTCAGTGACATGACTGTCTTGGAGTATCTTATGCACTGACTAGCCCTAGTGAAGTGGTTCTACTTTGAAATGGCAGGTAGGAACCAACACTGTGTCTTTTCCAACCTAGGTTTCAACTCTGAATTACAACATTTCTCTAGTTATCATCTGAATACTGTGCCCTTACCTACTACCTGCCTTATTAATATTCACCCCAGTAGTCCAGATGATTTTCAACCCAAGTAAGAGTATGTTTGCCCAGTGCCCTTTTATTTAGCTTCTAGATTACATTTGAAGTATACTTTATTATATCAAGTTCTAAATGCCTCCAAGGATGACAACTCCACAGCCTCCCTGGGAAACCTGACAGTGTTTGACCACCCACATTACAAAATTTTTTTTTCCCTTGTACCTAACTGGAATTTCTCTTATCACAAGCTCTTTCTCTTGTCTCTCCTTCTTTGCTGAAGACCCTCTCTGTAACTTCCCGTCGGGTGGTTGAAGACAGTAATAAGATTTCTCTAAAACCTTCTCTTAAGATGGACAAATGCACTTCTTTTAGCCTTTCCTTATATATCATGTGCCTTGATGACCTTAGTGGCCTGTGCTGGACTCACTCCAGTATTTTCTTGTGCAAACATATGGTCTCATAGTCAACAAAGGAAGAGGAATAATCACTTAGTAACAACCTTAACCTATTGCTGCCCTACTGTCGATTGTTCCTCACCTTCTCAGAAAATGCTTATGAACGTGGGGCCTGGGAACAGCTTTCGGCTGTGAAGCCCTACACAAAAAATGTCACATGTCTCATCAATTTTGCAGTCTTTTTTTTTCTTTTTCAATTTTCAGTATATTTTTTAAATTTTTGTATTTAATTTTATTAAGAAGTTCTTCTGCCAAATTTTCTGGTTTGCTGCTGTTCTCTGAATTATCTATCTGTCAGTCTGTCTGTCTGTCTGTCTGTCTGCCTAGCTATCTCTCTCTCTGTGTCTGTCTGTCTGTCTATCTATCTATCTATCTAATCTAATCTATCATCAGCCAGCTCACAATTCTTCTGATGGCAGCTTCAGAAGGAATTCTCTCTAATAAAGTCTTAAACAAACCAAGGTCTTTTTTAAGGAATTGAGTCCTATCTCTGATCCTACAATCTTCAGAGCTTTTGCTCCACATCCTCTATGCAGTCACACTGTGGTCACTGCAGCCCAAATTGCTGTATGTCACCAGACTGCTCAACAGTTATCCCTTGCTTATGAGCAGGTAGAGCATTACCCCTGGTTGTTCCCTCTGGCATTTGCATCAGGAAAGCACAGAAGCATTCTGCACTGCTTGCAAAATCCTGCATTTTCTTACCTGTAGGTGCCTGTGTTGTTGAAATACACCCTGAGGAGCAGAGCCTGATATTGGGAAACTTCTCCAAGAGGTTTGTGGAAAAGCTTCATCCACTTCACTCTTTACATGAGGGACTCTGTAACAGATCCCCAACAGATTTCTCCCCATGTTTCCTTGCCTTCTGTTACAGACTCTCACAGTCTCAGTAGGGAAGGGAGGACATAAATTTGTCTTCTTTCTTAACATCTGATACATAGAAATGGAGATAAATCTGAAGGATCAATGGTCAGTGGTTGGGCCTGATAAATGTTTATTCTGTGAGAGTTCTGACGTGTTTCAGAGATGCTTTCCTATTAAATTAGGAATAATATATTTATAAAGGGTGCTTATAAGAAAAATGGAGAGATCTTTAAGCAAGATCTGTTACAGTAAGACAAAAGGCAATGGTTTTAAACTGAAGGAGGCTTAACTTATGTTAGATATAAGGAAGATTTTTTTTTACAATGAGGGCAATGGAATGCTAGAACAGTTGCCAGGAGAGGTGTTAAGATGTCCTGGCCCTGGAAACAGTCAAGGTCAGATTGGGTGGTACTCTGAGCAACCTGATCTAGTTGAAGATGTTCCTGCTTATTGCAATGGGGTTGGACTAGATGACCTTTAAAGGTCCCTTCCAACCCAGACTATTTTTTTATTCTGCTTTTTTATGCTAAAGTGGAGAAAGGTTCTGACTGTAATGGTTTTTTGAAGTCTAAGCCTATTTCCAACGTGTCTGGAGTAAGATAACACTTTTGGAAAGGGAAAACTAGAGTCTGGGCACCAAGGGCAGGAGAATCCATCTGGCAAGGCAGTGAGAAAGCTGTTAAAACATCTCCTGTGGACTGAGAGAAGTTAGAAACATTTAATTGTCAGTGCTCAGCATTTTTCCTGAGAACTGGAACATCAGTGTAGGGAACAATCAGCAGCAAGGCCAGGTCAACCAAGAACATATAGTGCAAGTGTCTGGTGAAGGAAGTCAGACTGGAGGGTCCACAGTGGCTCAGTTGAGTCTGCTGCTCCCCAAAAATCTCAGTGAGGGAATTACATGCTACTGCAGAAGGGAAAAGCAATTGCTCAATTTATAATCTGTTTTCTATACAATGAGCACATTTTATGATAGATGCCTATCTTTTAAAAGACAAAATTGGGTGAAATGAATGTCACCTCTAAAGGTGAAGTTTTTGCCAAAGATCATAGAGAAAACAAAATAAATAGCAGCACATTAATCTAACATAGCCTGTGATATAGAGGGTGATTGGGAAGAGTACAGCTCTGGCTTCATTTATGGAAATGAAATTGCAGCCACTTACATTAGAAATGATTATAGTTCACCCTGTCTAGATTAAACAGCCCCCAGGTCTCATTTACCTAATGTGCCCAGAGTTCAGATTCACCCAGCCTTCCCAACATTTGAGATAGCAATGAGGCTTTGATTCTTTCTGTTCTTCTTCATTCACAGTTGCTATATTCTAATTACATTTTTTACAGAAGCAGCAGGCCATTGACTCTGCTAAGTATGAATGATTTTTCCTTTCTGTATTTTTTTTTTAAGGGGGGAGTAAAGAGATCTCAAAAAAGCTTAAAACTTCTGGGTAAAGATATCAGAAGAAGAGTGTGTTATTTAAACCCACTTCTCAGCCTGTTGTTAGTAACATGATCGTCAGACATTTTATTCAGGTAGACTTCTTATCTGCACCTGTTGCTACTCAAACAGTTTGGAAGAGATGAGTAGTATTATTTTCTTGAGAGAAATTAAAAATATTCTCAATATGCTAAAGGTATTCTTACTGACTCTCTTAGAATAAATAGCAAGCGCCTGTCAGGATGCATAAGAAAAATATATTTATATCAGCATTTAATGATCTGTTCAGGCAGGTGTGTGTGTGTGTGTATATCTGTAATATGGCTGTATTTCATATATATAGAGCACAGTTGAGGCACTGCTTCATTTGTTTCAAAGAGAATGCTTCTTTATATAGAAAGAGGGTATGTGCATACAAATAAGGAATTTTAAAAAATATTTAAATAGAAAATATCCCGCTGCTTTTTTATTAGATAGCAGCTAGTCTTGAAGCATGTTACCTGAAATATTTGAACAGGTTGCACTTGCAAACACAAGGTCTTCATTTTTAATTTTAGGGTGCAGCAAGGGATAAAAGGATTTAAGGAAAATATTGCAGTTTATATAGACATTACAGATAATTTTTGAAGGTAGCAGTTAGAAACTCCAGTTACTGTGTCTTATGTAGTTGGTTTATATAATAATCCAAAAGATAATATACTTCAGGGAAAATGTATGAATGTAAACCAACTATATTGCTTTGAGAGAAGTTAATGAGCTTGGTAGCTGATGTGCCTAATAAGTGGCATCTTAAAGAGACCAGTGCCTGTAACTCAGTACACTCCAAACTGTTGTACTTAAGTGTTACATTTTCTTGCGAATTTTAAAATATCTTTAACCTACAGGTGACTGCAAAAATGTTTCCCACAGGGACGTTATGTTTAAATAGAACTTGCTAAAAATTACAATATGACAATGCCATTGGTGCAGAAACTTTAAACTCTTAACTACAGAGTAGTGGAAGAACATTACATTATAATTCACCTTGGGTAGTAAGTTGAATGAAGTTTCTATCCAACACTGAGTGAAGAGAATAATAAAATTGCAGTTGACTTCCTTGGGGACTGGATGGGGTCCTTCCAGGCTCAGGAGATAAATCAAAACAATATATCAGCAGCAGATGGTTGCAGCAGATGATTGAATAAGCAGTATGTTTAATTTTTATGAAATAACTTTTCTTTTTTTTTAAATATACAACTTGTCAAGAAATTAAATCTGACTCAGATGAATTCTAAGACGTGCTATATTTTCATCACATTATGTACCGGGTAATTTTACTTGCCAAATAAGTCTCTACAGCAATAGTATTATAAAAGAGTAACGTAATTCAAATTCAGGAAAAAATAATGTTGCATGTAAGAAGAACGCAATAGGAAGAACAAACAGACAGTAGAAAGAGTTTTAAAAAAAAGTAGCCACTCTCCCTCTAGACCTCCTTACTCACAGTACAAAGGCATTTATGTACCTATTCCCTGGGTAACTGGGGGAGTTTGGCTTCTAAAAGTGGTGAAAGGCCCACATACCTCTGTGGATATGTCTCCTACACACAGCTGAAGAGTGTGTTATATATAAAACATAGTACTGAAACAGAATGGATGTTTTGACTCATCCTGTCAACACACATTATAGATGGTAACAATTGCATGCATCCCTATGGCTACTACGCACACAGCTGGGATTTCCCAGCTAGGTAGAAGTGTGAAGCACACTCTGAATGCACAGGTAGGGAGCTTGATCTGTCCTGGAGGCATACAGCAACTGCTCATTCAGTAGACAAATAATCTCTGCATCTGCAGCTATTTACCATCCAACAGCTCCAGCCAGGTGTGCCCCAGCTGTTATGGATGGCCTGTAGGTACTCACGCACCCTGGGGAAGGTGTCAAGAGTCTTCCCTTCCTTCTAAACAAGTCTAATAGTGTTTTATTATTACACCCCTGTAGTTGTTTTGTCATAATCAGGGAATCATAGGATGGTTTGGGTTGAAAGGAACCTTAAAGATCATCTAGTTCCAACCATTCCTGTTATGGGCAGGAACATCTTCCACTAGACCAGGTTGCTCAAAGGCCCAAGCAATCTGGCTTTGAAAACTTAAAGGGGTGTGGCACCCACAACTTCTCTGGACAACTTGTTTCAGAGTCTCACCACCCTCACAGTAAAGAATTTCATCCTAGTAACTACTTCCATAATGCCTACATAGGGTTGCATAGAAGCTGTGTTTATACTATGTGAATAAAATAACAAGGCATTGCCTGTCCCCTGCCTCTGGCACAGCTTACACTCACACAGCTAACACCGTACACCCAGCTGGGGAGGCCTTACTGAATGCACCTCAGTGACTTCCAAAACAGATATTCACTGTGGGCATCCCACTCCTGCCCACCCTCAGGTTTCTGAAATATCAATATTCTCTCATCTGTTCTGGGGGGAAAAAACACTCATGCAAGGCAGAGTACTAAATATTTAATAGCACACATGGTCATACAACGTGCCTGAGACCAAGGCCAGACTCTCTTCAGTTTAATTTTAAAGACATAGCAAATTTGCCATAAGTCTATTCAAATATGTCAGGAAAGGAAGGAACTTTAGTCACGAACACAAGTTAATCTAGAAAATCTTTTTTTTCAAAGTGTTAAATTAATTTAACACCAGGACTCCAAGAAGAGATTATAAATTAAAACAAAAGAGAGTATATTTATAATCTCTTTCCTAGATAAAGAAAACCAGATACCAAAAGTTTACTATTGGAGCAGATTTATGCACACACACTCAGGGTCTGAGAATTGTGTATTCAGTACACTCATGGCTGAAAGAAGACATTAACTAAATTTAATGTAAGAATGAGCTGTGCCTTTTAGGAGGCACCATAATAAATTATTGGGACAATGCGTCAGCCACTGTGGGATGGTTTTTATTACTGAAAGACTTGAAAGCAATATGGGATAGCTTTCTGAAAGCAATACAGGGCAGCTTTCTGAAAGCAAGGACTCAACCAAGGACTCTGAAGTGGATACAGGAGTCATTGGATAAAATTCTGAATCACATAAAAGATCCAACAAGGAGGTAGGCGCAGGTCCTTCTGAGCACATACTTCAGGATGAATTCTTTCTCCTTAGAATGTCCCAAGTGAACAGATTACCGTGATGAAATTGTCCATGGGTAGGTGCCTTATTTCGGGTTCTTGAGGGACAGCAGTCATTCTTCTATGATTTAGGAACATTTTGATTTTAAGAAATGCTCTTCCATCTGAAGTACCTGATGTCTGAAATACTGGAAAATGTACAGGAAATTTTGCAGAATGCACAGAAGACAGCAGCAAGTCTGAGAATTAAAGATGCCATAACTTTGCCTGCCTTTGAGTGCTGAGCAGTTTAGTTTGGTAGCAGCTGGATTGCAACAGCCTCTGATCCTGGGATTACTATTCAACCAGATGTTTGCAATGTCCTTTGGGACCTTCTGAGAGGAAAATTAAGTATAATCAACATCTATTATACATAGCAATGGGCCTAAAGAGGCTCACAGATTCTGCACAGTATGTTCAGCATGCGCAGAAATCTGTCTTTGCATTTGCTATTAGAAGTGCAGAACAAGTCTGCCTCTGCCTCCCTCACACCTCTTTTAAGAGTCCAGTGCCCTGAAAGAGGATGGGAATCTTTCCAGCCACTTCACATAAATCTGGATAGCGTCCATATAGGGCAGAAGAGGGGGTTATCAGTTTTTCCTATTTAATGTCATCCTGTGAAAGGTATGTGCCAGGAAAGGATAAATAATCTGAGCAATTTTCCATATCAATTTCAAGTAAACATAGTTTACATGGTTACAGAGAAACTATGCAATTACAATGTGCAACATTCCAGGAAAGAATAGTAAGTTAAAAAAAGAAAGTTAAAGGAAATATTCCTGTAGCATATATGAAAACCAATTTAGTTAAAAAGTCTCTGCATTTGGATGAAAAAGCAAAAGCTTAAAAATCATCCTCAGCACTAGCCAGTCATAGTACAAACTCTTTAATGTTGACTGCTACTCCTCTGGGAGTTGTTAGGACTTCAATGTTCCCTTGATAAATTAATTTTTCCAAGATGTTCCCAGGGCCTGTGTATATTCTGTTTGTGGTTGCACTGATAACAGTCACATTCCTCAACTCTAAAAACCCAATAAATACATTGTGTTGTTTCATGAGATTTGTCTGGTTTGCACTGGAGAGCCAAGAAAGAGGACATGACATGACCTTTAGCATATAGCCTTCTGCTTATGAGAACATCTTTTCATTTGTGTGTTGGAGAAGTACACAGCTCCTTTCAGGAAGCACATCTTGCACAACCAACATGACAAGCATAACCAACTTTGACCACACACAGGAAAGAGATATCTGAATGACAGCATACTGTGACCAGTGGTACTGTGTCTTAAAATGGATGTTACATGTTTGAAACTCACCTTACTGGAGTACAGATACATTACTCCAACAGAGCAGTCTATAAACATAGCCCCTAGCCTGCTTAGGTGCCTAAGGCATCGCTGCTGGCTGTTTCCTCTAAAATTCTTCTATCCAAAGCATTGCTCCTCTGCCTGATCAGAGACTTTGTTGTATTGGGTTGACATATGATAACATATGCGCATGGTAGGTGAACATTTCTGTCCCCCACAAAGGGAAATTACCATCCATTCTCACCTGTTGGTTTTTCCTTCTGTAGATGTTTGGTTCAACTTTGATCAAATCTGAAGCCTCTCATGATGGAGTTTGTTCCCCCTGTTACCTTCCAGGGCACTGAACCTGTCCTTGCCTGTCTGCAGATGGAGTAGGAGCCTTCCTCTGTTACCAAGTCTCATGCTTCCAACCTCCTCCATCTCTCTCATCCATATCAGAATCCACTACAGCCTCTGGACATCCCTCCTTTGGTGTGGCACATGTTCAGTCTCTTGCCTCTAAAAGGTGTAGATCCTGTAAATCCTCCTGGATGCAGCTAACCCTGTTCACCTCCTCTGGCAGTTACTTCTGCTGGCAAGTCAGCTTTTCCACCAGAGCATTTTTCCAGTAGGTAGGACACCGTTAATCTCAGTCCCGGAAGCACCAGGCACTCCCTGTAGCCCAAGTCTTGGGTGGCCATATCCCCCCTCAGAACCTCCCTGATCCTCCAGAGGCAATTTCTCCAGTTTATGATCTGGACCATGCCCTAGGCATGTCCATTGTTGTTCAGCAGCCACTTTCTCCCCTAAGTAGTTTTTGAGACATTTCTACACCCTCTTCTGTACAGGGTTCTGGATCTGTTAATTAGACAACCATGTTTCATCATCAGGTGAGTCCTGATGATGTTCAACAAAGGGAAATGCCAAGAATTGTACCTGGGATGGGAAAACTCCAGGCATCAGGGTGGGCTGAAGCACTCATACATCTGAAGCTATTATTATATCAGGTGAAGGAATATTTTCTATTTAAAAGAAAAAAAAAACAACAAGCAAACTGAAAAAAAGTTCTGAAGAAATTGAAAGCATTTACAAGACTATTCATCACAGTAGATTTGATGGTCTGAAAAAAACCTCCAAATGTCACATCAACATTCCTGATGATATTAAGCCCCAAAAAGATATTCTCATGATAGTTACTGTGCCACAGATAACAAAGCGAGTCAGAAATTTGAAATGCATCCAGAAATGAATGGGGGGAGGCAGGAGAGTGTCCAAATCAAAAATTAAGATAAGGGATAGTTTTCTCCCATGAACTCATGAAATTGAATACTTTTGCTGCAGTTGTATGACAGCAACTTGATGACTGGGAAAGGGAGTTTCAGTACGTTTATCCTCAGTACTGCCCATAGCTTGTTAGATTCCTGGAGAAAGCAAGACCAGGTGCCAGTTTTCTAATATATTTCATCCCCTAAATTAACCTCTCTGAAAATATTTCCCATTTCTTTCAGTGTCATGACCAAATAATTATTTTTTTAAATGGTCCTTTCTGAGAGCTGCAAACTGCTAAATGTGAAGCTGTCTCCTGGAGCACCCTCTGCAAGGCTTCTCTGAAACTCAGTCTATCAACCACAGTGCAGTGGCTTTGTTTAGAATCCGCCATGCGAGACTAGCCAAGAGGCTTTTACGCTCCTTCAGATTTAAATGGACACCTAGCAGTTTGCAAAACAGTGACTCTAAAAGGCCACAGTCAAATCTAAATGCCCCACTCTATTATTCTTACCAAAATTGTGTTTCATCCTAATGAGGTCTAGAGTAATGAAAGAAATTTATGCAAAATTTGCTTGTATTGCAGGAACAAAAAGGATGATGACAAATACAGTCACAAAGCACTGTGGAATTTGTCCCTTGGTACCTCTTAATGACCTTTCACATGTAATGGAAATTGCCATTATGTTCCCATCACCAAGTAGAGCTGTTAGCCGAACATAAATTACAGCAGTTTTGTATGGTTTTGTTTAATGGCTAATGCTAAATATTCAGGCTCTTTTCTCTATGTATCTATCTATTAATTTCAAGTCCTATAGATTCTTACATTTCCTTTTTTTTCACTTTTGGAAGAAAGTGGTTACTCTCTTCGACCTTAAATCCTCTACCACTTCATCAGTACTTCTCTTGTTCTCTGCCAACTGATGATGTCCAATTACAGCACTGATTGCAGATTTTCAAACATCACAGTAAGAAGCAGCATTCATGTGTAGAAAGACTAGCTGGCCAGCAAACTAAATCGGGGGACAATATCTTTCCAAACATCACTTACAAATGTCATAAAACATTTGTAAGCCTACACAGTTAATCATATTTAAAATTCTATGCTGTCTTATATTTCAACAGAATTATGCCTAGAGTATATTAAGTGATGGGCAGCCTATTCTTTGTGAATAATTTTTGTGTATGTACTTGAACAGTGCCAAACACTGACAGTCCTTGGTCCCCCGTTAAATTCTGTCTGCCTAATGTACATTTCATGGTGATGTTCCAATTTCATAGTAATGGTAAAAGAGCATGGCTCTTGCCCAGAAGTACTTGGAATCTGGTCCATTCCTTCTTCAAAGTTTGGGTTTTTTCAAAAAAATTTAGATAGTAATGCTAAGTGATAAAAGCCCTATTTCTCCACTCCTTTTATTCTAGTTATACACACCTGATGACTTCAAAGACTACCATCAAATATTTATGAGAATCCATCTGCAGGAAGACAGTGACAAATTATAAATACGATCTAATTTCATTTCACAGGCAGGAATGTCTCAGATGCTAGAATTAGTGTCAAATCCAGACAGCTCCAGAGTTCACTGGCACCTCCAAACAAAGGCAAAAAAAAAATTTAGTTGGAGACAGTTGGTAAAAAACACTGAGCTGCTTCTACACTCAACTTCCCCATAAGTAAAACTAATTTAGAGTATTGGTAGAATGTAGTAAATCTCCTGACCTTGGCATAAGAGGAGCATTTCAAGGAAAAATACCTGTGTCTGTTCTAGCAACAACAGAACCACAAAAGAGTCATGCTGGGATTCAGCTGGTTTAACTTTCAGTGCCTGCAATGGAAACGCTGGCACACGTGCTTTTTGCACACTTCATAGAGAAGAATTACACTTCTAGGGCATAGGCCATCTCCTGCCCCTTCTCAGATATCTACTTAAAGAGGAGATAAATTGAGCTCTGTCTTTGCCTGACCATAATCACCAGTTCTCTGGCAAGTGACACTGCCAACTGGGTAACACATATTGGAAGCCCTAGGAGAAGAGAGCGAGATATCTCATCTAAAGGAGGCAACTCCAACAAGATCTTGGTTCTAACTGTTGTTAAAATTATTTTTTTTAAAACAGCAGAGATGTGGCAGGTAAGGCATTAAAACCAGGAAACTAAGAACAATTTCAGTTACTTAAAAAGCAAAACATGAAAAATACAACTTTTATTTTCAGATTCTCTTCAAAGGACAAAACTCCAATGCATTTCCATTAACCATTCAAAGCTACCCACAAATCTGTGAAAAAAATCTCCAGGCTATTCAATGTAATTATCTGCGGAAAGAGGAAGAGAGATAAAGTTTCTAATGCCTCTTTTAAAAATTATTTTATTATATTTTTGTCTATTCTGTAGAAGTGCTTGAGGACTTTAGAGAAAACTTGTTGCTATCTCCTTACAGATTTAATAAAGTAATCTGTTACCTTATTGTCATTTCATGTTCTGTCTCTGTAGTGGGTTGACCCTGGCTGGACACCAGGTACTCACTAAAGCTGCTTTGTCACTCCCCTTTGCAACTGGATAGAAGAGAGAATAACAAAGGGTTCATGAGTTGAGATCAGGATCAAGAGAGCACTTACCAATTACTGTCATGAGCAAAACAAACTCAAAGTGGAGATATTGATTAAATTTATTACTAACAGAATCAGAGCAGGAGAAGAAGTAAAATAAATCTTGAACACACCTTACCCCACCCCTCCCTCCTTCCCAAGTTCTACCTTCTTCTCCCCAGCAACACAGTGAGACAGGGAATGGGGATTACATTCAGTTCATCATAGGTTGTTTCTGCCACTGCTCAGAGAAAGGAATCCCCCCCCTGCTCCTTGTAGGGTTCCTCCCATGGGAGACAGTCCTTCACAAGCTTCTCCAATGTGAGTCCATCCCATAGGCAACAGTTCTTCACAAATTGCTGTCACTTTGGTCACTTTTCCACAGGGTGCAGTCCTTCAGACACAGTCTGCTCCAGTGTGGGTCCCCCACAGGGCTACATGCTCTATCAGGAAAACCTGCTCCAGCCTGGGCTCCTCTCTTCACAGGTCAGCAGGTCCCTGCCAGGACCCTGCTCCAGCACGGGTCTCCCACAGGGTCACAGCCTTCTTCAGCCATCCACTGGTCTGGCGTGGGCTCCTCCACAGGCTGCAGGTGGATCTCTGCACCCCTGTCGTCCTCCATGGGATGCAGGTGGATCTGTGCACCCCCATGGTCCTCCATGGGATGCAGGGGCACAGCTGCCTCACCATGGTCTGCACGGTGAGCTGCAGGGGATTCTCAGCCCTGGTTCCTGGAGGACATCCTCCCCCTCCTTCTCCACTGACTTTGGTGTCTACATTGTTGTTCACTCCGCCCTTCTCCAGCCACAATTTTTATCTGCACAATAACTTTTTAAATCTGTTATCACAGAGGCGTTACTGTCATTCCTGATTGGCTTGGCCTTGGCCAGTGGTGGGTCTGCCCAGGAGCCAGCTGGCATTGGCTTTACTGGGCATGGAGGAAGCTTCTGGCAGCTTCTCACAGACTCCACCCCTGTAGATCCCCTGATACCAAAACCTGGCCATGCAAACCCAATACAATCTCTCTATCCGTTTCCATTTCCTATTAGTCATTATTCCCTCTCCTGTCTATAAACAGGAAAATAAAGGAAAAAAAAAGAATTTCAGGTACTGTAGTAGTAATTAAGTCACATGGATGATAGCAGGTCAGTGCTCAAGCCGACATTCTATCCCTATTTACTTTACTGGTGCAGCTCCAATACTACTGCCACGGTTCCTGGAGACAAACAAGCAATTCAAGATAACAATTTATCATATGCCTATTAGCTTGCTCATCCATTCTCCTGCAGTTACCTATCTTTTTCCTAAGCAGGCTTTTTTGACTAAGATGGCAAACTTACAGGTCCTGAAGTTGGAGCAGATGAAACGCAGTCTCACTTTCCAGCTGTCTAACTTGAACACAGCTGTCAGTACTAGGCAAGTAAACACAGTGGGAGCTGTACTGTAAATATTTAATTGCGAATAGTCTTAAATTAGCATTCTTGAAAATAATTTTCAGTAAGCTTCTATTCTCCCAGTTACCACAGAATATGGTAGTTTTCTTCTGCAGCATGTCATTTGCAATAGTCAGTCAGCAGTAAAGCTGCAGTTAACCTTCAGGACACTCATTACCCGACAGTATTTATTCCTTTTCTGCATGGTCTTTTGTTCATTCTTTCTCCAGACTGGAAGACATTGTGATGAGCTGGAGCCTTCCATATGGAAAAATAGGTGAATGTCTATTATGTTAGAAACTTCTAAAGGGGCTTCTTGCACTTTCTATCCCTGCTCATCAACTAGAACAGATGCTAAGATCAAAAACCTGTCCTCATGGCTAAATTATTTCACCTCCTAACTCATGTGCTAAGTCAAGATGAAACCAGAAAAAGCAGCAAACTGCAAAAATTTCCAAATCGCTTTCATAAGACTAACCACGATCAAATTCAGGAACAAAGTATGTTGTGGTTTAAGAATTTTCATTAATCCAGGCTGCAAGTAAAATTTTAGATAAGCATGGGGATGCCCATCAACCCCATGAAGAAGCATACAAGGGGCTGTTTTCAGCCTGTGTTAGCAGACACATAATACCAATACATGCATAGTGAATAATGCCAAATAATAGATTAGCAATCATTACACAAATGCAAAGAGTACAGAATATGATGGGGATATTTATTTTTTTTTTACAATAGATTGAAAACAGGAACAATATGAAAATCCAAGAACAAATACCACTTTCACTGACTTGGGCACAGAGAGCAGCCTGGACATATGTGCAGCCTGGACAACTGTGATTCTAATGCCTGCCTGATACAAATGTCATTTATTAACATTGTGTTGAGAGAAGGTACTTTCCCTACAAAACTTTCTGTGGGCTACTCAATGTATAGATGGATTCATCAACATTGATTAAATAAATTGTCTAATTATGATAAGAAGTGTTTGCTGAACCTTACAAAGCTACCTATCTCTTTAATTTGTGATTCAGACAAGCAGCTCAGAGGGCAGCAGAACTAGTGCAGTTGCAGATAATGAAAACAGACTAGAGTAACTAGGCAGAGGCATGGCTAAATAGCTTTCAAATGAGATTGGAAGAGTGGGACGGAGGAGATGTAATAGAGGTCATCTCAGAGAAAGTGCATAGCAGAGTGAGGTGCAGGAATGAGCAGCTCTTGCAAGTATAGATAAAGGGTTGGAAAGATGTTTCTCACTGGTTGACTCAAGATTAACTCTGAGGGTGCTGATGCTGCTTACTTAAAAAACGTCATCAATAAATATTCTTTAATTTTCCACTCTCCTCCTGTTTTTCTACTCTATATGAAGCTATTTGTTTTTCACCTTCAGATATAAACAAAATCCATTATTATTGTTCAGTAGCCTAACTCAAGTCCTTCATGGGCACAAAAACCAATAGGCTCTCTCATCAGCCAATGAAGTCGGTCACCATGAGTGTAATTAGTTTTGCTTTGCCTTATTAGTGGGTCAGAAGAGAAAGAGTTCAGATTTGGGCTCCTTGACTCTTTAAGTGTATCTTGTCAGGATGCAGGACCTCCTCTTGCTAGTCTTTCAGTGGGATTTGTCTCCCACTGAGGGAAACCTCCCTACAGAGATGCCTGTCACTTACTATAAATTATGGAAAAAATAGCAGACTTACTCCTTGGAAATCCTGGAAACAGGCAAGAACACAGGCCTGAGAAACCTACAGGATGTGATTGTGCTTGAGCAGAGGGTTCAGATCTCCAGAGGGCCCTTCCCACCTCAGTCCCTCTTATTTTGAGAATCTCAAAAAACTTGTTGGGTCAGATGGCTGTATTTTAGGTGACTAAAGCCTAGGATGAGGAGATGAGTCCAAGCCACTGTAGTTCTGTTAGTCCTGGAGAATATTCCTTATGAAGAAAAGTCCTAAATAAACTATTTACTGAGCTGGTCACTCACCATCAAGAACTGAGCTGTGCTTCAGCTGGTTGAGGTCCCAGGAAAAACAGGCAAGGAAAACAGCAAATAATTGGGGTTTTTTTATATATTTTTTAATGTCAGTTCAATATGGAAACATAAACATAAAACCATTGAGGTCCTTCTTGCCAAAAAGTGCTTCTTGCCAAAAGTCTACAGGGTTGAGTAACAAATCACACTCCAACCTTCAACAGAGGAGAAAGGCAATATGACAGGGAAGGGAAAGAAATTATAATATAATATATAAAATATATAAAATATATAAATATAATGCAATGATTAGATATCTACTGATATTACTCTTTCTTGAAGAGATGAGGAAACTTCTGTAAAATTACAGCTGAAGTTTGGGCTTCTCAACAGCAACACAATTTAGTGAGTAGTTCTTATAATACCAAACAAAAGTTGCAAGAGCAACTACCGTTGCAGTGGAACTATTATTAAAGCTCATGAGATTTTTTAGTGGCAATTTGACTTGGAAGCAGAACTGAAAGTGGAAACTCACTTAATCCTCTTCTTTTCATTAAATAAAAAATAGATGCAATTTGGATTTTGCACCAAATCTTTGAGAATTCTCTGGTGCAATGCTTGCTGCATTCTCATTTTTAAATGGCCTCAGAGTTTGGCAGCACTTCTCAGAACTTTAGTACCTGATATAAGAGTAAGAAATTAATATGGAATGGATTTTAGTTGCTTATTTTAAGTTTAGTCTTAGCTTTTTAACCTTGTACTGCAGGCCCTATGAATGAGTGCTATGGCTTTTTCTTTTAGGACACAAAATATGTAAGAACTGATGTTTGGTCCAGAGATGCATACATTCATGCTTGTCTTGGAATATTTAGACAATGACCATGAAAGATTACTTCCATATTTAGTCCATGACTAGGACCTCAAAGGAAAAGATAGCATCTGAATGTCTTAAAGCACAGACAAATGTAAGAGCATGGAAGATGTCATGCTTCCTGTTGTACTGCTTGATGAGATGCAAATCTAGCCCCATACTGTATGTATTACATGGTAATGGATGATTGTAAATGTCACACTGTCACTTTCAGGGTAATTGCTAGGGAGCAAGGCTGATTTCCTTGAAGTGTGGAGTCAGAGTTCTTTGATGAATGGATTGAAGAGTTCATTTTTGTCTACAGTGTAGAGAATCTGGATGTTTACTCTTCATTTTCTGTATGCCCTTTTTTTCTCTAAAGGAATAACAACAACAGAAATGCCTCTTCTGCCTGCAGAATTTGAAAGGATAAAAAGACTTTTTGCTATTTTAGATAGCCCTACAAGTTTCTCTTTTCTCCAAGCACTATCCTCTGGGGTAAAATAAAGCTGTTTCCAGAAAAGTAACTATTTCTCCTTTCTGTTTCAAAGCTAATATTTCTACTAAACCCTGGGATGGGCCCTCTACAAGGATGAAATAATCCTATAAAATTATTTCCAAAGGTGATGCAATTTTTGATACAGCACTCACAGCTTCAGCACAAAGACGATGAACAGAAATGTTCAGGGACTGAGTAAAAATACTGGGGAAAAACTTAAACTCAGTGATGCAAACTTCCAGTTTGATAAGCCCAAAGAGTATAAAAATAATCAAACATTTTATTCACTTTCTGGCTACGCTTGTTTTAAACTTGCTTAAACTTGCATCTGTTACCTTGAAAGGGTAAGGTTTACTTTTTACCAGCAAAGAGAAAGCTGAAACTGTCACACATCATGAGTATACCAGCAGCTGCTACTTGCATGAGAAAACCAAAAAGTTTTGAAACCAAAATAAACCCAAAAAACTTCACAAACACAAAAAACTTTTACAGCTGGATTTCAGGCAAGAACTCAGGACTGGGAGTATTGCCATCTTCTTGGACAGGGCTTATAAGGCCTGCCATAAATATAGTCTGTGTACTCAGGAGTCTGTCAATGTCAACAGCTTTGAAAATTCATACCATTTTTAGTGTCCTGTCAGACCTTATCTGCAAAATCTCCACAAGCTCCAAAATTCACAAATTCTTCTGTCCCATCAAGAAACTTTAATTAACTTCTCCCATGTTTCTGAATACTTGGGATGCTGAATCAAGGCTACCCAGGAGGCAGGTATGGCTCTGCTTCCACTTCTCCTGACATGGACTTCTGTGCATATGCTAGGGAAGAATCAATAACCAACACTTACCACAGGAGATGAAGCAGGAGCAAAATCAGCCAAGCACATTAGGGTGACTCTACTATGAATTTTCTCCTTTTACCTGGAGATTGTCACATTAGTCTGTTCACAACTGCAGAGAAACAGAGAAGAGAAAAATATGCTGCAGTGGTTACCCTAGAATGGGTTTTGCATTAATGAAGTCTTCCATACACTGAACATTACACGTTATTACCTAGCTGAAAGGCAGCATTGTGTTGGCATGTATAGTGTGGATGGGCAAAAGGTTGAAAGGACAGAAAACATAAACAAATTAAAACCCGATCATATAAATAGAGATATATGAAATTTATGGGGAGTAAACTGATGAGTAAGGAGGTCACAGTTAATTCCATACTTTGTTGGAGAAAAACACATAGACTCCATTCTCCCCCACACCAGCCCGAAGAGTTTCCGAGAGGTGACTCTGTGCCATGTTTATTAAAGAGAAGAAGCACAGTGCATGCTCCCCTCTATCTCAAAACATCATGGAAGAAAATTTGTTTCCTGGAGCACTTCCTTGGGTATTGATTATTCCAGCTCAAAAATGTAATATGAAAATAAGACTGAGATCCAAAGGAAGTCTCTGGGTTTTGCTCACTGAAAGAAGACTTTACAAATCAGGAACAGCTTCAAAAATGGTAACGCTTACTGACCAGCCAGGATGAGCCCTGTGTACATTTATTCACATCCATGCCCTCAAGCCTCTACTCTACAGGGTTCTTGCTTAGCCTTGTGAAGACTAGATAACATGACAGTATGGGGGTGAGGTGTTGTGAATGATGGATTTAGGTAGCTTAAAAAAAAATCACTGGTGAGGTACCAGCAAAATCAGGTCTAGTATAAATCTGCAGAAGCACAACAAAGTTCAATGGCAAAGTTCACTCTGTTACTTACAATATAGATAAATCACTGTAGATTGCTTTTAAGCTGATTTTTCTTTGTGTGTTTTATCAGGAGAACAGGCACAAACACAGGTAAGGAGGGAAAAGAGTGAGAGAGATCCTCCCATTGAGTCACAAGGTTTAGAACAGATCCCCTTGTCAAACTTAGTCTCAGACTGGATCTATGGTTTAAGTCTAAAAGAATTAGCAACACTTAATCATAAAAATATCCAATCATCACCGTAATAACAATACATAATCAATCAACTAATCTAACACTTACAAAATGATTCAATAGAATTTTCTATAAGCATAACGTTAATTTAACCATAAGTCTAACTTAACTGTAAGTTCAACTTGATTTTTAATATTTAGTTATAAAATTAATTATGAATCTAAAAAGGCAACATTCATAAGATGCATGCACATAGACATAAAGAAGTATTTGTAAAGGTATAGCTATGAAAAATTCCCCTTAAGTTCAGTAAGATACTCATGTCAGAAGCCTTTGCATCCACTCAATGGGCAAAAGGGTGAGCCTCAAGGAGTGGGGGTTTTGACCCAGGCTTCATTGTCAGCTTTTGACAGCAGTCTTCTGAATATAGCAAACTGGAGATTTGCTGAGCTCCAAGAGGTGTCCCCCTCAGTGTTCCAGAATAACTCAGAGCCTCACTTAGCAACACTGGTTGTAGAGTTTCAAGATGCCGAGCTTCAGTTATCAGTAAATTTCCATCTTGGCCACAGTCTGGGTGAGTAATGACTGGAATTTTCCTTAAAAAGTTCAATAACTAAATTATTATCTCACTCAATCTCTTGTTCAGAAAGAAAAATAAAGTCTCACAGATACTTATTAGAAAACAAGCTCATTAGACCACAAAAGTTCTGGGAGCAGTTCTGACAAGCTCAAAGGGAGGTAACTGCCCAGGTGCCATTAATTAACCAAAGCTAAGATCTAACAGGCATTTCTGCGACCAATGTGTGGTCGGGAGTGGGGAGGTGTGTTGGGGGGGTGGAACTCCACATGAGGCTGTAGAAGTTACTTTGTTATCATGATAGTTCAGCTGCAGAATTAGACAAGTACGATTTTTGACAGAAAAGGGTTTTGTCTAAGTTCCTTATTAAAAACTTATAGAAACTTATGTGGTGAGAAGAAATTTGATATCATCTGAACTCTTTATTAAAAAGGTTAAAAACATAGCTGCAGTCTGTGGTGTTTGTATCAGATCATAAGTATATGTAAAAAGGGGTATTGTTAACAATGGAAATTCCCACAAAATCCCTCAAGTAAATGAAGTGCTGTTTCTCCACAGAGTGGGCCATGGACATACAGTGCTGTCACCACTCATACTGCTGAAACTCAAGCCATCTTAAAGATGTTTTGGGAATTATTTCAAGAACTCCAAAGAATTTGGTGCAATTCTCTACCTCCCCCATGAAACAGAGAATAATAGGAAATAAATAGGGATAAAATTACTTGCACTGTGCTGGTGAGAGACAACCAGTATTTCCTGATCTTTTGTGGAAAGTCTAAGAAACATTCCTTTGAGTCTGAACTGAGTTTTGAGTGAGAAAAATTTCCAGAAATAAAATGATTCCTTCAGAGGGTTGCACGAGGCAAGATTCCTTAATGGAGCCATGGATGAACCTCTGGAGAGCAGCATTTCTGTTGTGAGGTACTAGACAAGTTGTTTACAGATTTTGCTTGCCAGTGTCTGAAATTCTTACTTGCCACTGCAGATTCATTTGACATAAAAACTGTAAATGGTGTCTACAGCTACATGTAGCAGAGCATCAGCAGCATGACCATTTCTTTTTCTGGGTCTTTCACTGCCTAGGGAGTAAATGTCTTCCACCTGAAAATGGTAAGATGTAGTGACAACCATATCCATGAATCCGTGACAGGTTTCTCTTTGAGAGTCTTCCCTGGGACTTGTCCTTCTCTGTTCATCTGCAGAAGGTGTGAGCTGCTTTTAGCGTGCAGCAGATGCTTGCTCTCTTGAGTATCTAAAGAGAATCCATTAAACGACCACTCTGCTATAGTCATGAAAAGAGTTTATTCTGATGCCTTGGAAAGTATGTTTGGAAGCCATTGTTAGCACAGAAGCATGACTGAGTATCTAGTGTAGAAAAGGCAACCCTCAGGAGAGAACAAACTTGTTTTTAGAAAAGGAAGGTTTGGCTGTTAAGTGGACTCTAGGGGACATTTCCTTTTCTTTTCCTCAAAACCTGCTTGCTCTAGTCCTTCTATAGATGCCTCATTCCATGAACAAAACCCCTTTTCTCACACTCTTCCCTGTTACCTGGGACTCAACTTTCTGGAGTTCAGTGTGGGATGCAGAATACTAGTTCAAGTATCTTCTCCTAGCTGATGTAGAAAGACAACAGCTTTGTAATTCAGTCTGTAATTCACATAGAACACGATTAGAAAAGAGTTAGAAAGAGCTGGATTCACTCAGTTCTGCCTTGTTGGACCCTGCATTAAGCATCAGGTTGACAAAAAAAGACCAAAGGATGCCAAAGGTTAGCAGGGCATTTGTGGAGGCAGTAAGGAGAAGAGCACCAGCAGAGTCCTGTGCCTGAAACTGTGAGCCAAGCCGGGGCACAGCAGCTGAACAGGGCTTCAATTTTGCCAGAATTCTACTGAGGAAGTGTTCTGGTGAGGGATGTCTGTATTGGATTTGCTCTTTGGGACTCATGGTTATTGTGAAGTTAGACATTGACATCTGACAGGATTGTCTGAGAAGGGTCAGAGTAACCACACAAAAATATTTTCATCTAATTGGCAGCTTAATGGTATTTTGTCATTAATCTGGGGTAATGTGGCTCATTGTGTGGAAGCCCAGGCAGATATAACCCATGTTTTGTTCTGCCTCTGAAAGAAACCTTAAAAATTTGAAGAATTAATTCCCCTTTGTGCTGAAGGATAATTGAGTAACAGAGCCTGTCATTAAGATAATCACGGCAGATCTGCTGCCCTTGGCATTTCTGCACAGTACCTTACAGACCCTTCCTTCTTGGCAGCTTCTGAGAGCACTGGTTTTCAACTCCCAATCATTCTCATCCTCTACACAGGGAGACCAAATACTCAATGGCCAACAGGGCTCAGCCTTGTCAGTGGATAATTGTTGTGGAGTCCTCGAAAGCCAAAGAAGTGTTTTAATTTAGCTCACAGTTTGGAAGGTTAACAGATAGGCTGAAGGATCTGATCTACAGTTTTCAGAAATAACAGCCATTAAGTCTTAGAATGTGAATTTTGGTTTAATAACCATGGGAAGTGGTCTTTGATTATTGTAGCGCCTGGGAGCTGGCAAGTTCGCATGTGACTGAGGAAGCAGAAAAGGAATGAGATCAGGAACAATCACTGATCTTAAACTAGAAGATGCGGCTTTTACTGAGCCAAAGTGGCTGAGAAGAGAGCTTTGAGAAAACTCTTGCCAAAGGAGTTCCACCACTGCCCAACTACCTCCACAGGCAATATGCTGATCCTTTGTGCTGCTTCCTGCTACCCTCCCTGGGAGAAGGCAAGGATGGGGAATGCTGGCCTTTAAACTAGTTTGGTTTTCAAACTCACTCCTTACCTCTTTCTCCTGACCTATGTCATCTGCCTTAGAGTAATAAACTCATCCCTGAGTAAAATAAAGGAGAAAAAACACTTACCAGCCCACAAGTGGTTGATCATCCGGGATCAATAAAAATTACAGTGAACATGAAATTGCATCTGGTGTTTACAAGTAGTGGTAAGTGCAAGTGAGAGGTTAAATACAGCAAAAATATCATAAAACCACACTGCAAAACGAAGTGTATCTGACAAAATCCAAGATTAGTAAAAAAACAGTAGATCAGTAAACATTTTTTAGATTATTAAGAGGCATTAACCTTCCTCATTTCTTACAAAGTTCTCATTGAGATCTTTGCCTTTTTTTTAACATAGATAAAACCAGAATTCTCTGGACCAGCACCTGATCTCTCAGTCTCACAGCCCAGATTTTCGTCAAAAGCATGCTAAACAGATTTTCCAGACTGGTTGGAGTGGAAGTGACTTGCACAATGCTTTCTGTGATCCTGTATGACTTAGTGTCAAAATTTACCAATATCAGGAGGGGTGTTCATATTTTCCTGTCCTGTAAGATTAAGCAGCCTGGAACAGCAGTTATTCTTCAGGGATGCTACTTCGATGCCTGCAGCTCTTCACATCATTTCATTGCTACATTTTCTAGTACACAGAATTTTGCAACACTTCAGCTACTGGAACAGAAATTTTGAAGGAAGCTTCTGCCTGAAATTGAAGTTTATTTGAAATTGCCAGAAATACATTTTTTTAGAATCACATTGGGCATTAGAGGTGAGCTAATATGGTGCCAGCCTCTGCTAAAACAACTCAGGTAAGCTTTGAAATCATCTGTTAACTCTGTGCTTCAAAGTAGGTGTGCCTTATCCATCTAAGTGATTCACTTTGTGCTGCCAGTATCAACTCACATTTGGCCATACTTTGCAGTTTTCAAAACCTACAATATGTGTCTACTCAGTTGATGCTACCTGGAGCTGGTTGCTAAACTCTCCAGAAAGTCTGTATAAATGCAGCAGAGAGCTTATCAATGCCTATAGGAGAAGTGGGGTTAAGTAAGAAAAATGGTCCTGATTTTATGATGTGGGGACGACTTAAATGGAGATTGCCTAATTTAAAGAAATGGGCATTGGAAAAATGGAGAAAGAAGTGGCATATGCTCACAAGAATAGAAACCTAAGCATTGACAAGAGGATATTAAAGGTGGTTGGATAAAGGCATTTGAAAACCATGCTGCTGGAAGAAGGAACTGGTCATATAGAGCGTTTGCAATAATTAGAATGATGGGACTGAAAGCCAGAAATAGCTGGGGAAGGAAAGGTGAGGTCCAAATGGAGACTGAAAAGGATGAAGCTAGAAGGTAAGGCAAGTACTTGGGGATGAGTTAAAGCCTGAGGAATATTGTTCTCACATGTTGAATACTGTTTCTCCATCTTTTGGGAAAGCTGTAGGAAAAGTTTATGACTGCTAGGACTCCACAGATTGACCTGTCCAATGCCCAGTTTAGCCTTTGCCTACATGTGATGATATTCCTATGCCCACCAACACCTCAGCAAAAGTATAAGAGGAGGGAGATGCAGAATGGTTCCTATGCCCCAGCCTGTCCTTTGACTGTAGGATTACCCGGAGAGAATCTGGCTAATATGAGATTTCTACAGAGGCAACACTGGGCTATTTAATGCAGTTATTCTTTCAGCCTGAGAGAAGAGGAAACTGCTAGAAAGCTAACTTACAGACTGCTCCCTCAACAGCACAACAAAGAAGTGAAAGGGCTTCTGCCAATCTTTCTAACCTTGCAAGAGACCAAGTGTCTCCCAGTTGTTTCCAAATTATTTCATCCATGTGCTACTAAACATTTCAGGACAACAGATGATATACAGATGAGACATAGTCTAGGGGCTTGGGGGTTTATTTTTCTTTCTTTGATAATCAAAGAGAAGACAATTCATCCACAATATGTCTTCCCTTTCTGTGTTACTCAGCTATGTCCTAGAATTGCTTCTTTTTCTCACGGATAGTTTTTTCTCTTCATAATGCTTGAAGCATCCCCGTTTTCTCTGCATTGTGCCCTTAAAAGACAGATTTCCTTTCCTCTATTGTAAAATGCTAAATCCACTAGAGGGGGCATCTATCCTACCCGATCATTGTCATACTGAAAGTTCCTCGAGTTTCTTTTGGCTTTTCAGACTCCTCCTGACCTCCCCCTCTACTACTCACCCTATTCCACAGCTGAGTAAGGTCCTGAGGGGGCCCTTTCATCGAAATCTTGCTCTATGTAAATGTTTCTGTGTGAACAAGTATTTACAAAATCCAATACCTTTATGGTATTTATCATAATTGTTTTTGAACTCTGTGGGAAAGGCCATTTTTTATCCAGATGCTTCCCTTCCCCTTTAAGAACACTAATATTTTAGAGAAAAGAACTGAGCTTCCTGTGAAGTTCTTGTTATCATATATTGACTCTATTGGTCTTTCAATAATTAAGTTTAAAAAACCCCTCCTAAATTATATATAGGCTGGCAAAGTAGAGAACTATGTTACAGAATAGGGAAATGGATTAGTATGTACTGCAGTAATAGGTGTATCTTTAGGACTGAAGACATTCTTCCATAAATATCCCTTTAAACTTTGAGGTGATGGCACCCAGCCATGAGACTGTGACAGTAGCTTTAAACTGTCCTATTGTCAGAGGCTGCAGCAAGTTGTTGGGGTTTTTTTCTACCTCCTATTGCTGTGCAGCATATCAGAATGAAAGCTTTGTATGTAGCTTCCCACATTAGTGTTAGAGACTGCTGCATCTCCCTCAGAGGCAGGGAGGGAGGGAATCGTAGCACATACCTATGCAGAGCTCACAACATGCTTCAGTTTGGAAAGCACCATATTAACATAAAATATTATTATTGCTTCCTACCTCAATGTAAAATATCCACAAAATGGAAGAGGTTGAAAGAAACATCAGAAATACCAAACCCCATCAGCATTCAGCTCTCCCTACATCTATCATGTTAGGTTAGAAATTCAGGAAAGCAATAAAAAAGAGAATTTAAAATAGAGCTTGCTTATAGAGCCCTAGCAGCACCCGTGGTCTGGGGCTTATCACATCTCCCAAGGCCAAAGAAGGATCGATCTACACAGTATAGTTCTAAAGATTATTTGTCAAATCTGATTTCCCTAATGGAGGTACCAGGACTAACATTTTCCTGACAGATTATTCCATAGTTTGATAGATCATATTTTCCTTTTGTTCATGTTCGTTTTTCCACTTCTCAGTTCTGCATCTCTGTTGCATCTCAGGTGACACTTCACCATAATTCAAGAAAATTTTTGTTGCAGCTTTTCGCCTGATAATATTATGAAAATTTATCTTCCATGCAACATTTTCTCCCTATAAACATCAGAAAAAAAATGCATTCTGTGCAGCACATGTCCTAGTCTAAGTCCTTCCACCAAGAACAGCAGATGTCCACAGTTTCTAGGAAAAGTACTCTAGCATACATCAGCAAGGTCAACCAGTCTGGAGCGTTCCAGTGTTAGATTTATTTGAATAAAATGTAAGCTACTATAGAGAGTGCTTTCTGAAGCATGGCTCCGATGGCAGCAAGGACTGCCCTGTTAGGGGCATCTGATGAAGGAGAGGGAATACTGATTGACTTCAGATGATGGCTCCAGGTATCTAGGCAACTGAAACTCTACTAGTGATTTCTCTGATTGGAAAGACCAAAATGACTCCAGATTAACCAAAGATCTCCTGTGGGCAGTTGATCCCCAACCCTCATTACAGGAGAAACAGTCAGAAAAATAGCTTAGCTTATGTGTTAATGTGTCAGCAACAAACTGTGCATTGCACCTGAAAACTCTGGTTTTTCTTTCCTGTACTACTCACAGGTGAGAAGACACTGTCCACAATGGTGTGAACAGATGCCAACAGGAGCAGGGACTGTTTCCCTACTCTTGATATCAGGTATCATAATGTTCCCAATAGCATTATCCTTCCTGAACACAGATTAGAGCCATTCAGTCAGACACACAGGCTCCTACTGTTATTTACTAAAATACAATAGGAAAGTATCTGGTGTTAGAATAGGAGACATTTGTTTAGTCTTTTACCTCATATCACATATTCAGTTTCAGTAGGCATCTTCACTGAGACCAGGCTGGAAGAGGCATAGCTGAAGGGAAATTAAGAGCCTGGCTTTTAAAATACATTGCTTTATATTGATTTTTTTTTAAGAAATGTGAAAGGACTACATGCAAGACATTGTATAGCATGCAATGTTTAGACACAAATTATATTTAAAATTAGCTCTTAAAGAACAGCCAAACAAATTCGGTATTAGACTGAAGCACAAAATGTGATTAAAAGCAAATGGCATGTGACAAATTGAATATACAAAACTAAATGAGATGCCATGATCAAATGGGAGCAATTGTATTGTATGGAAAGAAAGTATACCAAATTGCAGATGACAAATACTGATCTGAGTATATGGCACTGAAACACTGACATCTCTCAGCAGATGGAAAGAACGGTATGAGCTAAGGCAAAGGACAGAAGGGAAGTAAATAGACCCTGATTGATGCAAAGGCACAACTTTAACATGAAGTCTTATTAGGCACACCATATCTATAAAACATTAAGATACTGATGAAAAAAAAGTCAGATCTGAAAGCTGTGTATCTCCCTCAGACTTCCAGAGTTTTGCTCTCAAATATTTAGAGAGGAAACATTCCAGAGAATACATACAAATAGAGTCTAAACCTGGTAAACTGATACTATGCTTTACTACAAAAATTTGATCCAGCCACAATGCACTGAAGAACAGTGAGCTATATGGTGGCAAGATATCATCTCATTCTCTCTATTCCAGTCTAAAGGCCTTTTTGAAGATGTTTTTTCTAACATTATGAAGCATGCAGTTTTTCTGAGAAAAATGAGCTGTATTAGCAGCTACAGAAAATGCAAAAGTAAAAGCAAAAACCCTCTTGTGACTGTTTTGAGAAATGACAACTTTGTAGTCATGAGAGCAGCACTTTTATTTATAAAAAAAAATATGAAGAAAGTTTGACACCTACTGCTATAACAGCAAGCAGTGGTACTTGTGGTATTCTTTCTGCCTTCACAGAAGATATTCTCCTGTTCACAAAGATTTTACCAAATTTCCCCTCTTCTGAATGGCGTTACAGGCTCTGGTGCCTGTCATAGTTAAGACACGTGGGTAAGGCCTGTACAGACAGACCTGAGATCCCTTTCCCTGTAGCCTGAGAAGGATGAATATGACTGGACTGCAGTTAGGAAATCCCTAAATCTCTCAGTTTGAAGACTGGCAGATCAGCAATGGGGAGCAAAGGATACAGGATTTGAAGGCAAAACTTGTCAAAATCAACGGTTCAGAAAATTATTCCAACTCATTTGCTAAAAGTTCTTTTTTTTTTCTTTCATTGCCTTGAAACTAATAGAATAAGGAGACACATAATGTGACTGTGGGGCAAGTTCTCCCTGTAGTAAAAGTGTGTTTTATCCTGGAAGTCCCAGGTGTTACGACTATCAGTGGAGAGTCTGCCCCACTGTTTTTTCTTTCTCAGGCAGTAATATTTAGAATCCTCCGCTGAGAAGACTGTTAGGACGATAATCTAAGACTTACTAAACTTTACTTCCGCTTAGATATCAATCTCCTGAGTGCCTCTCTCCTTTTTATAACAATCGTCGCTCCAGCTTTCGGTAACAAGGCAGATCAATCTGCAAATAGAACAAAAAGTTACTAACCCCTACTCCCCTCGCTGGCAAAGCCGTGGCCACCGTGGGAGGCCGGCAGAATGAGCCCATTACAATGCACGAGCCCAAGCCAATCTACAGTGCATGGGAGAGGCGTAATCAGTTTTACCTTCTCATTGTAATGCTTAATAAAAATAGATAATAAAGCATTTGGAGTACTGTTGAAGCAAAATGCTGGTTAAAATGAAACTGATAATAAAAGGCTCAGTGGGCTTTCTTGAATCAAGTGGCAGCCTCAAGCAATCAAAAAGAATTTCCCAAGAGCTTGCTTAATAAAGGAATAAAAGGAAACATTTACTTCACATGGCTCATTCTCCTCATCTTCTGTGGTTTAACTGTTTGTGCTTGGGACCCATAGTAATGCCTTCCAGCCTTTATGGAGTAATACTGTCCAAAACCCATTTGCCAGGGCAAGCTGTTCAGGTTGCAAGCACAGAAACTACCTCTGTTTCTCAAATGTTTGGGAGAAGCTTGAGAAACCTTCTAGTTAAGCATGAAGGGAGAGATAAGGAGTGAGCCTTGTTTCTCTCAGTTCTAAGCGTTAGGAATGTCACCTATGGATGGTGATGGCCAACAATTGAAAATGCAGGGCAATGTGCAGTTGGACATACAATGTGAATGATGTACATTTGAAGGACATATGTCTAGGAGAAACCTAGAGTATAAGGAAAGTATTAAAAAGGCATAAGCACTGTCATTATTTTCCAGACCCTTTAGCTGTTTTTCAGGTCACAGAATTTGGGGGGCCATTCCACAATGTAAGCAAGATCTTTTTCTTGTTATTTTACTTTACTCAGCCATTCTGTTTGCATGCTACCCTTTTCCCAGTGCCACCAGGATTGGATAGTGAGTCCTGCCTGTAAATGGGAGGTAGATTAGACCATCAACCCAGGCCCACTAATGAAGGTCTACCTTCAATCAAATCCTATGCTTTATCAGACATTGAATGCCTTCCAGCAGACACAGACTTTGGCATTAAACACGCTACCTCTGGTAAATTTTGCCTTTCGACGAGGAAAAAGCTTTTTTAGTTTAAAAGATAAAGCCTGACCTATATTCCATTGAAATAAATGAAAATATTTCCCTTAACTTTAAAATGGAAGAAGGATTGGGCTTTTAATTCATTATTTCATTTCATATGTGGAATAAGTCTGGTAAATCTTGTGTTTATCTGCAGTAGTGCAAATTATCAGGACATGTTACGTATTGCAAGGAAAAGTGGTACAGGGTGGGAAGAGGGACCTTCTGCAGGATGCTTCAGAAAAACACTTGTAGACCTTCCAGCACTACTATAGCCATGGTGACCTGCCACTGTGGTTTGCTTATTTTCTCCCTAGACGCAACATTTATACCCACAAAACCTCTTCCTTTAAAAAAAATACCTTTTCTCTTTTTTTCACTCTGTATCTTATATCTCTGCCAATTTTCAGTAGTAAATTGATGAAACCCATCTAGGTTTTCTTTGAGAATTATCGGAACGTGTTTTGAAGAGACAGGAAGAAACGAAGATGCATCTGTTTATACATTCTAGTCTTGTGGCAAAGTAAAATATTTAGCAGTTTGCTAATGAAGGTGGAAAATGTAATGTGTTCTGCTAAACAATGCAATCCTTTGAGATCTTGCTTAATGAGATGAAGGTTGGTTGATGACACAGTTTGTGGTTTAAAGTCCCAAACTACCTGCATGGAGGAAAAGATACAAAAAGAAGAAAGAAGTTAAACATTTTCTCTTTTTATCTCTAGCGCTCTCTCTTCCCTTCCCCCTTCCCCCCTCCCCCCTTTTTTTTTAAAGAACAGAGGAGGTAAGCACTAGGCCCAAAAATAGCAGTAAAATAAGATTCATATTTACATAAGGAAAGGAGCTGCTCTCATTCAATACTTTGTAGAAATAAACCATATGCAGTTTGTAATGCTAAGCTTCAAATCAGTTTGCTGTAGTTGTTTAGTAATCTATTACATTATATTTAATAGCCTTACAGGATGAACCCATATAACCACATAATATTGAGTATTATTCAGTTTGATTGAATTTAAATAGAAGCGCTAAATACAGTCAACATTTTCTTCAGTGAAATTAGCTAAATAAATGTAAATATGACAAATATGGATACAACTCACTGCCCTGAACTGCCTTCTAGATTGAATCAAGGACAGAAACAGCCCAAGCATATGTACTACTGACTTGAATACTTATAATCAGAGCAAAATTTAGAAGTATTACATTTACTGAGGCTAAAAGGCTACAGGAGTTTAGGCTATACAGGCTTCACAGGCATACTTTCTTTTCCTTAGTGAGTGGAAGAATTATGAAGCCAGGAAGTATCTATGACTGAAAAAGTCAGTAAATCCACTATCTCTATAAAGTTCATAAAAGACAATTTTACAGATATTGCTCTTAAATTGCACTTTTAGTTGAACAAACCACTTCCAGAGAAAATTTACCACCCAGTTCTGGAGTTCATAGATGCTATAGACAAAGAAGGACTCTTTGCCACCATCTCATAGTTTCTGTCTTTTGAGGTTCATAAAAAACACCAATATTTGCCTCATATTGAAGGATCATTAAGTGTCCCTTGAAAGCTGTGTGAAATTATTGTGATACAATTCATGTAGATGATATTTTATACTTTTAAACCTTAATGACTGGGAGATGGCAACTGTCCAGTTCTGGACTTACAAGTTATTTATTTTATCATGCCCATTGAAACTGAATGGAACTAATGGTTCCCTGTGCATCTGGCATTGAATGATTCTACTGTCTTTTGCAGTAAATACTTTAATCACAAAGCGAACGCTGACTTTCAGTGTATGATGCAGTTCCTGATAAATTGAATACTTCATAAATACTGCTAGTGTATGACCCCGGCACATTTGTGTTTCTCACTGCCCTGGTTATCTTCATTCCATGTGTTGTTCCTAGAGCATGTAATTTCTTCATTAAAAAAGAGCAGGCATCTTAGCTTAATATGTTTAAGACTCCCTAATAAAGCTCACAGAACAGGAAAGCTGAAATGTGGAAATACTTCCTCTGCTTTTTGTCTGAATAGGGAGTATCAGAGTGGATGCAGCACTCAGAGCAAGAGATTATGTGCTAAGGATGGTTTTTAATGCATTCTATGTTGTTTGTTTATTAGAAATAATTCCTATGAATTATCCACATTCAGAGCCAGTAACTGTTACTTAATTATGATGCTATCAGAGCTGAATGAAGAATGACTAGATGGAAAACAAAATCCTTCATACAATTTATCAGCCTGAATAACAATCCCAAATAATTAGAATCATAGACTGCCATAGAATGCAGATGGTACTGCAAAGCCAGCTATCTAGAATTAGTCCAATCAATATGGTTTTATCTTGGCAAGGGTGTTATTCAAAGCCATACAGAAAGGCCACCATGCTTCCATTTTTTATGAGTTTCTTTTTCCTTAAATGACTGTTGAGAGGCCATTTTACTTTAACCTTACTATTTTCTCTGTAAATGACATAAATGTTGTTCAGAAAGGTATGCACGATTCTATTATATCATATGACTAATGAACAGAGACAAAGAAGAAAGAAGACAAAACCCACAGACTAATTGATAGGACTCAAAATTCCCATTGATTTTGACACAATGAGGAGGCTAAGTTCATAATTTAAAAAAAAAAAAAAAAGAAAAGCCAGCATAGGAAAAGCAAAGTTAAGGTTTCCTTGGCAACCTTACTTTGACTCTTTCCATGGCTTAAGAGATGGTCTTACATTCTTTTGCTCAGGCAATTCTTATCTGACATTTGATTTTTCTTTCCACTTTACAGTTACTGTCCTCTACGTGTTGTTTAGTCACATTATTGAGTCAAATAAAGCTGCCTCTTACAATACCAGACTGAAGGAAAGGTCAACATTTTAATTTTCACAGAGTAATAAAGGCAAACTTTTAAATATTTGGACTATATAATTATTATTTATAAACAATAGTAATCATGGTCTATACTTTTTCCTCTATTCTGTGAAGAGTCATGAATGTCTGCAAGAGTGCTTCATAGCCCCCAGAAACCTAAAATGAGACTAAAACTACTGCTTCATCCAGTTTTGCACAAAAGCCCTTCTGACAAATGGTCCTGCAAGGAGTTGCATGGTGATACTACTCCACTTCGGAAGTGCTCTTAGGAGCGTTAATGGTCCATAACATTTCATATAGTCAGCACAGAGAGATGGGGAACATCTATCAGTCTTGATATTTACAGTGAAGAATTGTGGACAACTCCGGGGACAGAAGCAGCTACTTGGTGGTGGTGGGGAGGAAGTCAAGAACAAAATGGTGAAAGGGGACTCCTCCTCATCTCCTTGTGACAATCCCTCAATCCCTGCACAGCCATAAATGCTGAGTTCAGACCTTTTCCTTCTGTATCTCCTCCTGACCAAGGGCACTGCAGCAATGTCGCTTGGTCAAGTCTAGCTGCAAGAGACAAGCTTGGCAAATTTGATTGTTCAGTGGAAAGGAAAAGAGACATTCCCAGAGAGTGAAATCTAGACCTCTTGTAATACAGTTGACTTCAGCCGAGGTCTCTTCTAGGACTGTAGCTCAAGACAGAATGAAAAAGAAATAAAATACTGTGTGTTTTATTGCAACTCTAGGGAAAAATGCTTTAAGGTTTGTACAAATGTCCTATTTTGTGTATGACACAGGCAGTGCTCTCTAGCCCCGCTCTTGATTCAGTTTTTCTTTTTTATTCTTTAATAAAGAATTAGCTCAAACATGCATATATATTGACATAATTTCAGGTTGTCATGGCAATGCTGCTATACCAGAAATAAATGCAGTGTGAAAGTATAGTGTAATTATAATCAGAACTGAGATTCAAAATGAAGTATTTCTCAGACAGCTTTAAGTCAATACGATGAAAGTACCTTATTTTTATGCATTTGTGGAGATCTTATTTTTCTAAAAGATCCTTAAGCAGAAGGGGTATTACTGAGGGCTCACTGAAGTCAATTAGATTCTCATTGTTGATTTCAATGATTGTTCTTTCAGAAGTGTACATTTTGCTTTGAACCTATGCCTGGCAAAATACAAAAAGCAAATTTATTCCTTTCAACATTTGCACTTCCAAAGTTTTCTTAGTTTCAGCTTTGGCAAAAAATATCAGGGTGGATGCAGGTGAAGGGTGGCTTCTTTACAGTCAGTTTCTAAGTTCCCATTTTGCAAACAATGGCTGTACTTTCATCTACACACCAGTGTATATAAAGGAAGGTGTATGGGGAGGAGGGGAGGGATAAGGATTAAATGATTTACAGTCTCCTCTGCTGTCTTTGAAAGAGCAATAAGAAACACAGATGAAGGGATGTGGGCAAATTGTGGTAGATCATGCACAAAACATCACGGGAGGAGGACATATAGCTAATATGCCTTAAGGCAGCAGGTCTTGTCATAGAATTTCTTTTGAACAGTGTCATGGTTTGGAAGGTAGGAGAGACTTCCTCCAGGCGCTTGAATTTTTGAGCATTAATAAAAGGCTGACCTTCATAAATCAGCTTCAGGGTAGAGGGTTGTCTTTCTCATTACAATAAATCAGTTTCTAGAAACTGTTTCTGCTGATATGTCTGTCTGATATGTCATGACTTCTGCCATGAGAGCCTTAAGACCCTTCAATACTTTTAAAAATGACATTTTTTCTCCTGGAAAAAGCCTACAATTTAATACCTTTACCAAAGCTAAGAAACAGCTCTTTGTCCTGGCCTTTAATTTCAACTTCTTTTTAGAAAAATGGGTTATATTTCTTTTTCTGCTTTGTCAATAAAAGAAAATTCAGGGTATTTGCATACAGATTTGTATGCAGATACATCTGGGACTAAGTGTGAATTTCACTTAAATATTATAACTGCATTCAGAATGTCAGTTTCTAGTATTGGTATGATATTTAAATGGCGGGTTTTGGTCATAAGTTATGTTACATCATAAAATAGGACTCAGTGCTCTTGGTTTTCATTATAAACTTTAATTTGCTTATACTGCACATGGTACTTGAGGCAAAGCTGCACCAATGTTGAATACAGTGGGACAATCCCCTCCTTTGCCTGGCTGGTGTTGTGCTTGATGCACCCCAGGATGGGGTTGCTCTCCTGGCTTCCAGGGTTCCCTGCTGACTCACACTGAGCTGCTACTCACCAGCATCCCCAGATCCCTCTCTGTAGTGCTGCTCTCCAGCCACTCCTCTCCCAGTCTGTACTTGTACCTGGTGTTACTCTGTCCTAGGTGCAGAATGTGGCATTTTGGCTGGTTAAATTTCAGTGCTGACACAGGAGGTACTAAACACCAGGGTTTCTCCAAACATCTCCTATTGCACTGAGCACTCAAAGCCCTTAAGCAGTCACAAAAAAGTAGAGCTAGCCTTTTGCTTTTTTAAGTCAGGTCACATTTTTTACATATATATATATGTGAGGGTGTGTGTGGTTTTTACCATCATGTATTTATATATACATATATAAAAATACCTATAATATAGGTATTTATAATGAACAATAAATAAAATAATATCAAATACTAGGAGCAGTCTTAAAAGACACAGATGAAACTAAATAAGAAACACTTTGTGTTGACAGAAAGGAGACAGGAAAATACCATATTCAGTAAGTGCATTATCATTTACAGGTGATTTTGATACATCAAATAGTAGAGTCAGCGTAGCAGGTTGGTGTGTCCAGAACAGTCACTCAAAGAGAAAGGTTTTCTGAGTGTGTTTTTTTGTTTCAGGAATTGATTATAATAGATATGATATGGCTAGAAGGCTACACAATATTTTGAAAATTGAGAGCTTGCTGTAAATGTTGGACTTTGCAGGCAGATGATTCTGCTGAAGACAGTATGTCTGGTTTTCAAGGGGCAAAAGAAACTGAGTGGCATGAAACTTTAACTTGTAGAATGGACACAGCATATTACAACAGTGCACTTTTGAGCAAAGAGCAGAAAGGGAGGAAATTAAAAACCTGTCAAACAGCTTGCAATGAAATTTAGGGAACTGAGAGACAAAACTGTTCTTTCTCACACAGTGCATTGCTATTTAGGGGTCATTGACTAGCAAGAAGGACCAGAGACTTTCATATCTTTGACACTAGCTGAGGAGGAAAATGGACTTGTAAAAGAGAAATTGCACTTCAGTGGCACTTGGGCAAACAAACTGACTACTAATAAGTATTTGTCTTTAAAAAGTAGTTTAGTCTAATATGGTATCATAAGCACTAAAGTCAAAACAAGTTTTTGTTATACTGCTATTTTCAACATCGCAGATATCTGAATTAAGGATAAACTAAAGAAACCTTAATAGGTCCAAGCTTCCTCCACACTGCTTGGCAATCTTTTGGATGTTGGTTCCAGTATCACACCCTTTTCTGTGCTCCTGCCATCCTCTTAGAAAAACTGTAAATGGAACGGAATTATTTATTTGTACTTCTCAACCCTGAGACCAGAAGCTGTTGCTCTAAATACCTTATCTCATTTGCTTTATATGTAATCTATGTACATATATTTTTTCCAGAAGCCAACTGAAAGAATTTTGTGTCCTTTTCAAGACACCTAATTTCATTTTAAAGACTCCAATGCAATGGAAAACATATCTCTTCTCTATGCAATTTCTTCAATTGGAAATTAACTTTATTGCTAGGAAATTACATCTGATTTCAAGGTTGAAAGTGTATGACTTCAGCTTCAAGATGCTAGTGCTTGCTATTTCTTTGCAAAAAGGAAAAAAGGTGACATAACTCTCATTTAACTTTCTCCTGAATACTTGCACTGCTATACCACAATAAAAGAATTTCTTACCCTTCTTATAATGTACTCTCATAATATGTGAAAACATAATGCTGCAGTTTTATTTTTAGAAGCCCAAGTACTTACTCACTTTGCAATCCATCCCATCCTTTTCAGATAGGGGACTCCAGCACCAAGGGCAGCAGTGCAGTACTGATCTTCCTGGTGTAATCAATAGATGTGTACAGCCATTAGACATTGTGCAATGGAACGGTTGCCTTCCTTGGCCTGAGGCAAAAATGATTCCTTGCAATTTAGAGCCATTTCTGCTGTCTTGACTTTTTGACATTGAGCTGCATTAGAGAGCAACCAAAGAATCTCAGTTATCAAACAGGGAAAAGAAACAGTAACTAAACCCTATCTCAAAGTACCTTAGTGGCCAAAGGGGACAAAGTATTGTGAGGGTTTTAGTCTTGTCCATATCAACATAAGAAAATCAAATAGCCTGGTTCTGTAGCTAATGCGCTTAGAGTGAAAATGAGATATACATCTTTAACCATGAGGATTACTAACCACTGGCACCACTACCTAGAGATGTTGTGAATTCTCCAGTGGACATTACTTACTCAAGTAATTTAAAAAAAAAAGAATGACTGCATCTTTCTCATTAATTACCTAGCCTCATTAATAGGAAAAAACTCTGGAGTGCCTTTATAGAAAGGCTCTGAAATCAAACTACTCCTTTTTGACCTTCAAAACCATAAATGAGGGGAAATGACTGATAAACTCTACCCATAAATTGATAAGGCAGGCATCAGTTTACTGAAGAGTTAGCAAGTAATAATGTGAAGCTTAACTTGTGGGAAATACTGAAGTAAAAATGAACTAACAGTTTGCTTGCAAATATTACTCACAAAGTATCTTTACATGCACAACCCCCCCCTGTAACAGGTACTGAATCATGAAGGCTTGGAGAGCTTTTGGGTGTGAAAAGAAGCTTTGCTGAAGCATCCTGCTTAATGAGACAGAGCAGCTCCTACAAGAGCTGAAGATGCTCCCCAAAGTCTCCTTGGCTATAGCTAGTAAGTTTTAGCTCTGAATTTCACTACAGCTCAGAGACCACAAAGCTGCATAATATCCTGGCTGTAAACCTGAAAGAATGAGGTAGAGCAAGATGGGTCTTATTCAGCTTCTTTCCTCTTGCTAAGTGAAGTAAGTGCAAACCTGCTTCCTGGAAGTTCCAACTAATCCTGTTAAGTAGTAACATCAACAACAGAAACAAAATCAGATGTGAATTTACTAAGAAGATGTAACGGGTTAGGATTTCTTGCCTTTAGAGTGAGAAGAAATGTTTGGAATTTGTCTCACAAATTTCTTTAGGAGTCGAAAACCAGTATCTAGAAAAGTCATGGATTTTTGAAACTGTCATAGTTTGAGGCTTTTTTTTGGCATTTTGGGGAATGAGATTTTCCACTGTTTAGGGCTGAAATTCTTTTCCCTCAAAACTGATGCAAACACAAGTAGGTTTCATTGTTTTTCTGAAAAATCACCAGGTGCTTGATGAATCCTCTAGGCATGAAATATAGCAGCTCAGTAGGTGGCTAGAACCGATGTATTTTTCCATTTTAAAAGATACAAACTTGATTTCAGTGTGAATAAACTCCAGCTAAAGTAGCATTTCAATTTTGCAAAGAGCAAGTTAGAATGAGATGATTCTTATTCTGCTAATGAGGACATTTTGCAGAGGAACCAGAAATAGAATTACACTTTGTACACAGAGGTAAGTCTAGCAAACCTACTGTGGACTTGAGGAGGAAGTGGCGGAAGTTTGAAAGTTGTGTGTGGAACATGCAGATGGCAAATACAGCAACTCCCTGGGGAGTTTCCTCTGTGGCTGTGGCAATGGGATCCTCAAGCACTGAAGGTGAAGGTATTTCTGAATTGTTCTCCCACACATCTTTCAGCTTTCCCTAGTCCAGGAAGGTAACAGGTGTCCCTGCTTGCCCGTGTACTATGTACACAGCCCACTGTCTCCCATGAGACAGGAGGAGTAGTTTTCTGTCGGGGTACGAAAAGATCCATATCGGAGGTGGAGGAAGAAGAAGACACCACAGAAAAACGGAGACACGGTCCGAAAAGCAGAAGACATAGAGATGCAACCAGTCTCACCATACATCTGAGGAAAATCTCGCAATTTAAAGTTAGGTAGATAGGTTATAATGGTTGTATTAGAATAAGCATAGAACAGTCATTATTACGATTGTTTCGATTGGTTCAATGTACCCCAGTTCCCCTAGTTACTATTCCCTGATTGGCTGTTTAGTTCCCGGGCACTGGGCTTCCCCTCATTGGCCAGTCGTCGCCCCTAACAACGGCACGTCCAGAAGTTCCACTTACAGCTGGCCACTCCTTATCTCCTCCCCTATTTGCCTTTGTTAGGAAACACCCATCCCCTTTTACCCTTATTTGTTGTAAGCCTGCCCTAACTCCTCCCTAGAATCCGCCCCCTTTCTAGAACCTTCCCATGCTAGGTTATATAAGCCGGGTCCCTTGTTCAATAAACGGCCATTTTGCTTCTCACCTTCTTGCAGAGTGGTTCCTCATTTTTCCCTGGCAGGCTCGCGACAGTTTTCTTCTGCTCACTTTCTCTGCTAGCCTCCAGCATGGGAGACATTACTGTCAAGAGTGAAAACAGGGCTTTATTTATTGGTGGTGGGCCCCTGCAGCTGCCTAGCTGAGGTTGCTGGGTGAGGGGGCAATCTAATCTCCATGTGACACACTGAGGGCTCATTGGAGGGCACATGTAAGTCTCACGAGCCACTCTGGCAAACAAGGTGGGCAAGGGCGAGAGCAATCCCAATGAAGACTTTGCCACACCAAGTCTTCTTTCTCACCTCCTGTGGTTTTGACTGTTATATCACCTGTCTCCTCTTCTGTTGTGTTCAGTTTTTTAGTTTTTAACTCTTTCAAGCAAGTTTTAATAGTGCATTAAGTCACACTTTTTATCAGAGACACAGCTTTGTCCCTGGTTCCCAGGTTGGCAGCTGTCACACCAAGCTATTTTTGAGCCCACATACCACTGAGTATGCCCCAAAGCATGAAAGGCTCTGAAAGGCTCCTGCTTCAGGCCTCCAGATACGCACAGCAGTGATACAGAGGAAAACACATTTACTTGGAGTTTTTTATTATTTTGAGTAACAGAACACTGGGAATGGAAAGTAATGGGAATTTTGGCCAGGAATTTAAAATACGAAGATAGAAAGTGAAATCCTTTACTCCCAATTTAGACCAAATGAGCATTTTCATCTTTCTTCACACCCTGGAGAATGTTTTGGTAAACACCAGTAAGAATGCCTCATTATCCTCCTCCAAGTCTCTTCTTAAAACATTTCTTGCCCTAATGCCAGGAACAAACCTTATGATGGTAAAATTGCTGCAGCAATGATCTTAATCACACTCATGTTGACTGATGCTGTGTAACTGATTCCTTTTAGTTTCCGTCTGACTCTTTCCATCTGTCCCTTGTCTTAGATGGTAAAGGCTTGAAAAAGAGAACCTGATTCTTTGATTAGCATTCTGTGTCTCTATAATGCCCATTCTAGGAAGAAGAAGAAAAAGAAGAAGAAAATGCAAATACATTAGGATGTTTTACTGGCTCAAACCAAGGACACATCTAAGCAAGTGTTCTGCTCCATCAACAGCTAGCAGCACAGGAATAGCAAAAGTCGAGCTAGTGTTGGCATCCAGATTTGAGCGATATGAAACTTTGGGACTTCCTAAACTAGAGGTCTTATATTTATTTCTAATTTGACCTGTATCAGGACATTTCCCAACTAAACTTGCAATATTCACATTATCCTGTAAAAATGTGTCTAATTAGACCTTCTTTTGTTCATCTTTAGCCCCTGTTGAACAATTTAATTCATTGCCTGCTTTGAAAAACTGTGGTAGCAGGAAAAAATCAGTGGTAATAGTGCTAAGCAAGGTGCTGAGTCTGCAGGGTATGCTACCGGCCCAGATCACTGCTGGAACCCCATGGATTTTGGTGGAAATCTATGAAAGTACATGGCCCAGTGAAGAAAGATGTAGTATGAGTTCATCTTCAAAAAATGCTGAGAAGACATTTGTTTGTTTCTTTTAACTAACATGGTGATAATGTAAAAAACAAGTAAAAGTTTTAACTCTTATCACTAAGAAAACTCTTTACTAGCAAGAATTTGGGAGCTTTGCAGAGAATGAAACTCAGATTAAGATGAAACTACACAAGACAATAGATTAGATACAGTTCTCAGTTTAGAAGTGAGTTTTTTGCTTGTCTTTCATGGCTTGTGAGGTATTCAGTGTAGTTCATAAGGGTGTTCCTAACTTCTGTTCTTAAAGAAATGGCTATTCATCATTCAATTCTCTGCACAGAAACAGGGGATATGGGGTGGTGTTTGAGGAGCCACAGCTCAGTATTTCCAGTGTTGTGCAGATTGTCTCACAGCAGAGAGCATCAACCAGTGTTGGTGTCACTCACCTCAGACCTGTGGTAGGCTCTCTCACATGGGCATATACACCCAGGCTGACATGTCAGGGAGGCAGAGAAGTAAAAAAATCTTGGATAATTTCATTATTTGCTCAGCTTTGGAGATCTCAAAGCAGGGATGTGAAGGGAAAGGATGTTCAAGGCCAAGATAAAATATGTCTGGATGTGTCAATGGTGTTTTAATGTTCCCTATATGAGTATGTGTTGGAATTACTTTCTCAGGAACACTGGCTAAGTGTTTTAAACATGCACTATTTGCCGTTGCATGCACTTCTGTTTCTGTTATTGAGATATGGAGATCTGCGGTTTCTGTTATTGTTATCTCATGCTGAGGGCAATCAGTTTAGCAGGGACATATTACAGTCTCAAATATTGTTCTAAGAAGTATCTAGGGCCTCGTGTTCCATTCCTTCAAGAGTACATTTGAAAGCATTTCTGGTTGTGAGAATACCTAAAGCCTTATTCCCTTTAAAAAAATCCCAGAACTCAAGACAATCATCAGCTTGCCTTAGAAATACTAGAACCATTTGGAGGCAGCTTCGTTGTTTAGATCTGGAGTAGCAGAAATGGATAACCAAGTAACATAAGGTTTTATGTGACTCTTCTGCTCAGAAAAGTAGATATCTGAGATGAATCAGCATTATCATTGAATCATAAAATAGTTTGGGTTGGAGAGAACCTTTAAGATTATCCTTTCCAATTTCCTCAGCAGTGAGTGTGCCCAAAATCACACAATACAGCAACACAGTCTCTATGAATGTGGGGTCTAATAGTGATTGCTCTGTCAAAAGTTGTGCCATGAGAACTGAGACTATAGCCAGTTTCTAGACCAGTTAAGATTGAATCATTCATGCATTATGAAACCGCTCCAGTTACAGTACAAGTGAAAGAGCATAGTTAAGAGAATATTTATTTGTTCATAGTGGACATATGTGAATTAGTTCTGCTAAAACTCTGAGACAGTCGATTGCTAAAAAACTGACCCAAAAGTCTTCTGCCCACCCTGCACCTTACCTGCTCAAAACCAGTAACAATGTCCAGACAGGAAGAACTGGTTAGGGGCAATTAAAAATAATAAGAATTAAGGGTCGATAGGTTACATCGAGAAAAATAATTTCAGTATGTCTGTGTAGAAGAAACCAAAGACTGCAGAATAATAAGACAAATTTGCAGAAGGCTGTTGAGAAATCAAAGCCTAAATACATGTACTCAAATTGAAAATTGTCAGAAACACTGTTTGACCAGGTTGCTTAGGACAGTAGTGAAATGTACCTAGATGTGATAGAAAGAATGGTGAAATTAAAGAAACTGGCTTTCAGGAAAATTATACTTGACTGCAGGATGAGTTCAAAAAAGGAAAAAAAAAATCACCCCATTTTGGGACACTCAGTTTTATTTTAATGTTGAACAAACAATAAACATTTTTATTGTTACATGAATCAACATGTAACAAGTTTAATTCCAAATCTCTTAAGAACAACAGAAATTCTGTTTCCTAATGAAAACTTTTGCATTATTTTCATTAAATGTTTATCTTTTGCCATCAGTTAAGTTCAGGTAAATATGTGAATGAAATATAACCTACTTGGAAAATGTAGAAAAAATATATAAAAATAATAAATATTTAAACAGGTTTTTAAAACCAAGTCTTAAAAAAACACAAATTCTAGAGAGAAGAAAAAATATGTGACATTCCTTTTCATGCACACAAATGAGATTTTGTATTTATACTTTCTGTTTATCCTGTTGCTGAAAACTACTTCAATCCTTGATTTCAGTTAGATTGTCTTTAGATATCTAGGATAAGCCCTAGAATTGTTCCACCAGAGTCAATCTTCAGAGACAGGAAAATCAATACATAGCTTTTATTTCTCTTCTTCACATCACTTTGTGAGGTGAATGTTGAGCGAGAATAGTGACTTTTACAGGTCACAAGCACAACATTCCGGCACTGGCTCTGGTGGAACACACCTAAACTGTTCCTTACCCCGTGTTGCACCCCTTCACCAGAGTCTGTACCATAGTCCTGTCCTGGGGTCCTCTTACGGTTTTGGCCCGGCCTCTACCCAGAGGTGCTGTGGGATGATTTCTGTCCTCAGGACAGGCACAGCCACCCCAGCCAGAAGCTCTCATTTGTTACCTCTTTCCTCTACTTTCCTAAAACGTTTCAGGGTGTATTCACTTAAATTAACCATTTCTATGACCAAAATGTGAAACTTCATATACCTGAGTCCATGCTGCGGAGATGTGACCTTTATTTACTGGCATATATTTCTGAGCTGATTGCCCTGTGCCAAGGGTGGTTTTGCTGCGCACTCTCTGCCTGAGTCTCAGTGCTGCTTACAGTCTCCTGGAAGCATGTCCTGGTGGAGACCATACTGCTCATTTAATCTTTTGGACTAAACCACATTTGGTACCATTGCTTCTTTCAGATGTCTTTGTTGTAACTGTGACATGAAGTTACTTTTGCTGGAATTATTACTAATGGTCGCACAGGATCTCTGGGTGCTGACTAGCCTGCTCGACTAGCCATTATGCCAGTTTTATGGACGTTGGAGCCAATTTTGTTTGAGTTTTTCTTCAGCAAGGAGGAAACAATGGAAACGTATGCTAACCTTTGATGATAGGGAAGTCACTTGGCACAGCAGAAAATGCAGAGCACACAGGAGCCCAGGACAGCCAGACCTGCTGGCCAGACTTCAATACAACTTTCTTGAAGAACTGAGGGCAGAGACATGTCTTGGTGGCTAATTAGCCCTTCCTACCAGGAGGAAGGAGGTGAAGATGAGAAAAAGGTGCTTCCATATGATCTTACTGCTGCACAGAGAGGCTTTATTGTCTTTGGTGAACAGCAGGCTGTTGTGCTGGGGAACACACATTTCTTTTTACTGCATATAGAAGAACTATCTTTTCTGAAAGGGCTTGACAAAGCTCAGAATCATGCAGGCAAGTAAGCAGCTCCAAGCACCCTTTATCCTAGTGTAAAAGAAGTCAAAGAGTTGTCTCAAACATGGAGGGGAAGACTGGCTGTAATTCTGGATTTCAAACAATCTAGCCAAAATATGACAGATACAGAAATCAAATATGCCAGTCAAAAAAATGTCTCAATATATTTATGATTAAATATAACACTTAGGAATGAAAAGATTCTGTTCTCCTTCTTACAGGGTTTGTGTAGGTTTGCCTTTGAACTATTTATATTAAAAACAAAATGGTAAACTAGCTAGTAATATAAACTCTGATTGCTAATTTTAGGATGCCCCTTGGTATGAGGGTCCTCCTATGTCCCAGGACAGATACAGGAATACCACTGGTCAGGGACTGTTGCTTAATGACTGTGGGATGGAGCGTAAATCACTACCAGGTATAAAATTTAGACATAAAGATTATTTGTGAATTTTGATGGGGCTTTTTACTGCCAAAGAAATAAGAAGGCTCATTCTCTGCTTGAAGGTACATGGTGAAAATGTAGAAAAATCTACTTTCCAAGAAAAATCTGTGGGCAAAATTATGGATTCTTAACACAAGCTCCATTTATTTGTTCATGGACTTGAAGTTTTATAGACAGAGTTATAAATTCATAATAGTTTTAGTTTTCCATTTGGGAACATGAGTGAAATGCAAGATGTTCACAGTCACAATTATCATTGTTTATTTATAAGAAGGGCTCAGAGTTGTGACAGCATTTTAATATAAAAATCCAAGATATAAGCATATTCCTTAAGTACATAATTGATTTGGCGTCTCTATTTTGCATTCAAATGTTTTTTAATCTTGGTTGACAATTTCTACCACAAATTATACCCTATGAAATTTGCTATTTCTGATCAAATCTTGAAAACAAAATTACTGACTGTGTGCTGTGTATTAATAATAGATACAATGCAGTTTAGATACAATCAAACATTTAACCTAATATTAAATGGAAAACAAGCAAAAATCTGATAGAAAATACAAACAGTATGTCACAAAAGTGCAATGCATTTAAGACCATGGGGATTGTAAAGGACTAAGAGAATAGTAGCTTAAAAATATTTAGCTTTTCAGGTAAAGAATTGTTCTTTTTAGCTGGTATTCCAGGCTCTTACAACAGCCTCTGTTCTTTTCTTTCCAGTCAGTCAGGGGTGGGATAGGCAATGTACTAGATAAGATTTCTCAGTGATAACTGCCTGACACTACTCCTTTATGCTCTGAAGCCAGAGGACCACAGGCGTTGGGAAAGGTCATGTAACACTGAAAAAGAAAGAATGGTGCACGCCATTTCCTGTCAGCGAGTCAGTTTGAGTCCCAAAAAGTCCCTGATACTTGCCCCTTAACCCTTACCCAGAATGATTAAGTTCCTAATATGAGTACTGCAGCACTGTAAAAGACCATGGAGTGCCATGTAAATGCTGTTACCAATCCCTTCTTGGCTCTAAAAGTTATTCAACATCCTTAGTCCTCTAGCTTCCTGTAGCATGAGACTGTTCAGACATAACCCCAGCGCTCTTGTAACACAATATAGAGAGGACAAGAAATTGGATTTATTTCTTTGCTAGGTTTTCCAGGGCCTTGTATGCCAGGGCAATATTCACTTGATTCTGGAAATTTTGATTGAGGTTAAGGTTAGCAATCCAGGTGGCTAATGATTTCTGGGATACTTGATATTGTACATAATGTTAAACATTATTTTTGAAGTTTTTTTCTTTATTCTTTTGCAAGTTATGTGATATTCATCAGAGACTAAGAAGGGTTTAAAGCCAAAGAAATGGAAAACTAATGTAACCAAAAATCCAGCAATTGTCCAGATAAGACTGTTGGAAGATAAAGCAACAATATTATTGAAATTACTTTATTATTAGTTCACTTAGTTTATTCATATCAAAGAATTAATGCAGTTAAAAATACAGGGGTTTTATGATCTAATCCATGCTTCCTGTCAAGAAATAATATACATACTTTGCATTTCATGTCTCAGAGCAGCAAAGGTAATTTAAACACTTCAGGCTGCAGATCAATGCTTTGTTATATTTGGAAACATTTTGCTTATTTTCAGTAATATGCAGTACTTTCTAAATCTGCAAATTTATCAAGTATGAGAGCCACTAAACAGTATCTAATGCATATACGCCCTACTGGTATATCTCCTTTATACTTGGCATTTTCTTGTTAAAAAAGTAATAAAGTAATTTATCACAAAGTTCCATTTGTTTGGTTGAACAGAAATATTTCTTTGTAAGTTTGTCACTGAAAATGATGAAATAGTCTATTGGAATGAATCCAATTTTGAAAACATAGATGAAACTCAATTAGAGACATTTACAATCCAGCTAATATGAATAGACAGCACATCTCCGCAACAAATTCAGAGTAAATTGCTTCTGTTCATCTTGTGACTGGTGGTTCCTTTTTTCACTGTCAATCTAGCATGCTAAAACAAACTTTTGATAAATTAGTATTAGAACAGATTGTTCGAATTTATCCTGAAAAAAAAACAACCAAAAAAAAAACCCCAAACCAAAACCAAACTGAAGTCAGGTCAAAAAAGGAAGATTAATCATGACCTGGGATGATATTAAGGCTATGTTTATGTACAGCCTGACCCACACTGTCTCATAGATGTAGATATTTGGGGTTATCAAGGGCAGATACCCACGTATCAGATGTGAGTCAGCTTGGAGCAAAACACAGATTTACTTGGTTTGCCCATGGGCAGGACCACACTAAGCATTAACTCAAGTTTGAAAGCAAGTTAGTTGCAAAATCGCACTTTCCCATGTGAACTGAGAAACATAGAGCTGTTAATTTATTGCTCTCCAAACAACAGTCTGTTTCACACCTGGTGGCATACCCAAATGCAAAATTGCACAATTTCCTAGGAAATAGCCCTAGTCTTTTATATCCATCTCCTAAAGGAAAATTGCCATGGTATGTATCTGTTTCTACTTATATACTTGTTGCTTACAAACAGCTATTTTTAACAGGAAAAAGACAAAACAAAACAAAACCAAAACCAAAACCAAAAGAAAGCACCCTCCTTTCACACTGATTTCCATCTGTAGGCAGTCACTGTGCTGCATCTATACAGGAATTACAGGAATTTGTTCTGTCTTCTACAAACCTGGTCCGTGACTAAGGAAAGACATTTTACCTGCATATGCCTCATTTTATTCCTCCACAAATGGAAATGAAGATACTATTCCTTACAGAATCTGTTAAAATTTTGTAATAAAGTGTTCTCAAAAAGAGCCTTTTACTCCTAAACTGGTTGTTTTACACTATTTTCTGTGAGTAGTGCATGTATTTGCAATAGACAACTGGAAGGAAGCTCTTAAATCAGTGAGTCCAGCCCTCTGCTTGGATTGTATTTTCATTTTATCACCTTTTCCAGAAAACAACTGAGCTCTATGGAAACTAGTTAGATGCCTTTTGTTAAAAGTCTCATTAATTGCATGTAATAATGATAAGGAATTTTTAATTTTCATTATTTTGAGCCTAAATGCATTCCTGCTCAGTATATATCCATGTGGGGGTTTACTGAGCATTGATATCTTTGGATTTTTTTTCCCCTCCCCGTAATACTGTGCTTTGGCTTAAATATGTGTATCCCTTAGCATGTGCCTCATCTGTCTTCAGCAGTGCCAAGGAGTGAATGAACACAGGGGTTTTCAGAACACTGGAGGAAGTCTCACAAAAGCCACAAAAAGCATTAATATTTCTTAGAAAGGCTGTAAATATTTTTTCACATGCACTGAACTTCAGTCTGCCATGCAGGTAAAACAGGTTAGAAGCCTCTACTGGAAACACCTCTCCCAACATGGGAAATCCTTTCCTTTTTTCATTCCCACTTCTCTGTGGTACCTCACAAGATACCTGTTCTCACATACACCATTTTTCTGCATCATTCGGCTTCACCTGATGAATTCCTTATTACTGCAGAAATCTTCTTATGAGTCCTTAAGCACATGGTCTTTCATTTTACACACCATTAAATTTAATCCCGTTTCCATCACTGCAGTCCTCAACATCATGCTGTTCTTCCTGACCTGCCCATTTATTGACAAAGTCATGCTAGCAGAAAATTTTATCATCACATACTTTTTGTTGAGCTAAGATGATTAATGAAAATATTAATAAACTAGTCTTATGAGCAATTTTTGAGGATCCTCACTGTTGCCTTTCTCTGGTGACTTACCCTCTGGAGAACACTAATTTCCCTTCATCTTTGAGCAGTTCTCTACCTACCTTACGTTAATACACTAATACATTACCCACATTACAATTAGCAATCTTGTTCTTCAGTCTCACTATGATTTTCTTAATGTAAAATACCTACTACATTTAATTTAAGAAATAATTTTATTTTTTAAAGAAAATTCAGAATTGCCTGACAGAATTTAACTTTGACAAAAACATACCGCATTTGTCTATTTATCATCATGTCTTTTACCATTTTTTCCTTCAAAATTTGTTACAAAGTTGTGCAATTGAATTCATCCTTCAGACTTAAACACCTGAGTTTGACTTACAAATTTTAATGAATCGGTTCCCTTAAAAATGTCTAAATTCTACACATTCACGAGAACAAAGTTGAAATTTTAGAAATTCTTCGGAGGAAAAGCCTGTCTACATTACTAGGATGTTAAAACACAGGCTCTTAAAAAGTCTTCAAGTACCATTTAAAAAGTGTAAGAAAATATTTTATGTAATTTTGTATCTTTGACTTGTCTTTCTTATTTTCATCATTTTGAAAACTGTATTGGTTTTTTTCCCCCCTATAATTTCCCTCCATGTGAGAGTGAAATTCATTTCAATTAATCTTAAACGTCTAAAATATGTATGTCTGGTATAAGGGAGTGCTCCCAAATTTCCTTGCAGTGAAAAGAGAGACCAGAGCTTCTCAAAGTAGTCACCAGAAAGCATTTTTCAAGATATGTAAGATGAACTAAATTTGGCTGTAACATATTTCTTTCCACTGTCTAACAGGAAACTAGGCAATAATAATTAAATGAGATGCTTAAAGTTTAAACAGTTGATGTTTTAAATTGTTTAAATTGTTTAAATTATGAAGGATGATTATCCCACTGTAAAAAATAGATTTTCCTTTTTATATTACCTGATGTGTTTAATCAAATCACCCTATTTTTTAATTTTTTTTACTAAGTGTACTGTCTGTTAAGTACTTTTGTATTAGGTCTGTCTCCTACCTATTGTTATATCATTGTTCTATTTATTGCTATTCAAGTAGATGTTATTCACCCATGATTATGCACTACTGATCATAATAATAAAATCCCAAATATTAACACAAATGTTAAACTATCTGTGTTCACACTGGCTCTCCTCTTATTCTCTGCTTTGACTAACTTTCATTTTTGTTTGTTAACAAGTCTTAATTGTTTGTGTGCAAACAGATTTGAGTGGTTTAGTACACTTCAGCTATACTCCAGGGCTCCATGGTTTCTGTCAGAATAATAAAAAAAAAACCAACCAGACCAGATCCATGGAAAAGTATTGTAAGTATTCAAAAATCATGATCTAGGCTCAGATCAGCCAGGTTCTATTTAAATTGAAGAGATTAATAAATTAATGTTTTAAAATCTGTTTACTTTGTGATTTTTAAGTTTTTGAGAATTGAAGCCAATGATTTTTCTCCACAGCCTTACAGAAAATGTGAAATATTCATAAATGCCAAAACAAAGAAGAGAGATAAAGGCAGAGGAAATGCCTCAGAATAGCATAACTACCAAAGCTAAAGCTTTAAATTTCTTGTTTCATGTTAAAATACTGAGTGATGGCAACAGTGGTTGAGAGTATTGTTACTTAGTTTTTCCTAGCTTTTCTGTGGATGTTAATATTATCAAATAATCCTCTAAATATTTCTGTGACTTCTTAAAATCTCCACTAATCAAATTTTGATTGGTTTAGGGGATATTACATTTCAGAGCACCTTAGTCCAGCTGCTACACATTTCCCCAAATCTAATCCTGTTTTCAGTTCTATTCCAAAGTGAATCTACTGTGCTGAGCCCCAGGTCTACTTGTCTGTTGGTGAGTTTGACACATTGACACCTCCTCTGAAAATCCCCTTGAAGTTCAGGTCTTCATGCAATTTTCATACATGCCTCAATCTGCTAAACTTTTCCAGAATGCTGGAAGCATGACTGTACCCAGGCTGGGTAATGAAGGAAGCCTTACTATTTTCCCTTTAAGTGTCTGTACTAATCCAGGTGATTGCTAAAAAAAACCCCAGTGAATAACTATTTTAAAAATTACATACAATCATGGGTTCTCCAAGAATGTAAAAAAAAGACAGGGGGTTAATAGCCACACATCTATTCAGACAGGCACACAGGGATGGATGAGCCTGGCAGGCTCCCTATGCCTTTGAAGTGATCTCTCGTTAGATAGTCTACCTATTATAATTATTATTAGCTGTTTGTACTACATGGCACTAGGAGTCTCCTGCTGACACTTCAGTGCCATTGTGGTGAACATGGGCACACAGTAAGAGGATACTGACAGCCTCAACACATTTCCAGACTCAGGGGTCAGAGGACAGCAAATAATTACATTACTTGTGCATAGGGCATGGCAGCACCCAAAAAGATGAAACAACTTGCTCTGCAATTTGTCAATGATTCTTCAGGCAGGAGTCATGCTAAGGTAGCTGTATGACTTCTGGTAGCCAGGCCAATTTGGGTATTCTTTCATAACATTGTAGTTGTGCTACGTTCTTGTTGTGTTGTTGGATTCTCAAAGACTCTCCAATAAGAGAAATAATTTCCATGACTTTCCTTTAAATTATGAGCTGAACATCAGATACATGTGGTGTACACAGCAGCTGTGCCTGGAATAGATATCTCAAAGTTTCAGCTCATGGAAAAAACTAATTGTCTTTCTTACTGCATTGTCATTTATATTTGTCTCTCCTTTTAGCCTGCTGTTAGAGACTTATGGAGAAAAGGAATGCTTCCCAAAGAAAGACAAATGAGATAAGTTAGCAAATTAGTTCATTTCAGCTGCTTTTGTTCAGGTGACAGCTCAAAAGGACAGCAGGCTAAATGACTCAGAAGCGTGAGAAGAATTTGAGTATGATTTATTATCTTGACATCCATTTTATAATCTTTGTTTCGTGCTGTACTTCAGAAACTGTCTCATTAAATAAATTTCCAAACATTTAATTATTTTCTTTTAAATCTATTTTTAGCAATTTCTGTTTCAATGTGTGAAGATTTATTTTTTTGACAGACATCTGAGGACAGTTCACAGGATTTTTACATACCTCTTCTTCACATGCCACATACACAACAGGGGCACCTGTTTTAGAATTGCTGTTTTAATGGTTTTTGTCAACTTTTGGCCCCTAACTTTTTTTTTTTTTTTTTAGATTTGAGCTCTGTTGGCAAGTTCATATTCATTTTCTCTCACAACTTTGTCGTTTGATTCAATTTATCCCAGTATTGGTGACTGGCATAATTTTTGGTTTTCCTTTTCTCTCCCTGTCAAGGTCAGATTTTAGGAGCCAGACTTGCAGAGCCAAGCAGCAGCATGCTATTTCCCTGTGCCTCTGAAGGTTGCAGGGGGTGCAGGCAGAAAAAACAACATCAGAGCTGCCTATGAATGACAGACCCAGATCTGAGGCACTTAACAAGCACTTTTTTCTGTGCTGTTTGAACTGAATCAGATTGGGCATCAACTTTATCCACAATTAAACAAGAAGCTGAGTTTAATAAGAGCACAAACGGAGACTGCAGTGATGGCCTAGCATACAAAGGTGTAAAACAAGCCATTTCAAATCTTGACAATAGGCACAGAGCTCAAAAACTAATGGTCTACATCTCCTATTCTATGCTTTGCATAACTGTTTCCTTTTCAGTCTAATTTATTCCACCATTGGTAAAAAGCTCATGGGAAAGAAAAGCAGAGAATATGTAGTGATGATTTGCACTTTGTCATTAATCAGGTACATGTTTTTTGCTTATCTCACATTACAATGTCTACAGTGGGTCAAATCATCTGCTTTCCAGTAGCAGTCAAAAAGCTTGGGGCACTGTATGGGATCAGAACAAATACATACCGCATTTTTCTGACGATTCTTTCAGCCCATTAGTATCTGCCCTTCAGGCACCTCCTGAGCTGGGAGTTGTTTCTATGAAATTAGCAACTCCTTGTTTATTACTCTTCTGTGAACTTCTCCAGCCTGTCCTTGAAGCCAGGTAAGGTTTTACCACCCAAGACTTGTGGTGAAGAGTTCTGCCTCTCAACTGCAACACCGTCTGCAAGAAGAGTCTCTTTTCTTCTTTGAGACTAATTTCCAGGAGCCTCATTTGATGTACCAACTGCCATAATATGTTGTCTTAAGGATCTACAGTGGGAAAAGCTCTGGTAATGGAATGCAGCACTTTGTAGGGGGCTGTCAGTATTGTGTAAAGTCAGGTCCCAAGTGAGAGCAGTGAGAGCTCCACCTCTTCACAAAATGCCTGAAGAGCATGAAAGTGCAACTGATCTCGTGCGGGGAAGAACATTTGCCTCCTGTGTTCAGAGCTGATTTGGTTTAATATGACTCTAACACCTCTTCTGTTCTTTTTGTCAGGTTCAGTATGCTTCTGGCCTCATAGTTTGGGAAATTACATACTGTAAGGACTTACATTCAAGTAAACAGTTTAATGCTTGCAATAATACTGCAGCTATGTCATAACCGGAAAAGATGAATTTTAATAATGTAATAGTAAAGTTCACACAGAGTTGGCTCTGAGAGGAATGCTACATGTGGATTTGCCCAGGGAAAAGGATAGGGAGAGGGGCTGAGGACAGTGGGTTTGTAGCCATGTCACTGCTGTTGCATGTGTCATAGGTAATCCCTTCTCTAAGCCCCTCTGCAGCCTCCCTCCACCACAGGGCTTGGCCAGCTGAAATGCCTGGTCATCAGTGTTGAGAGTTTTTGGGTCAATGGGAGATGGCAAAGCAGCACCACTGAAGAACAAGCCCAGGAGCTGCAGGGGCCAACCCTTCCCCTCCTACCCTACCAGCAAAGGCTCTGGGGTACCTTGTGGAGTGGTATCACCAGGGTCCTTGAATGCCAGCTATCTTTTGTGCTTGTTAGCCAATAAATACTTGTTTCATATTTTTGTGTGTGAATATTTTTCTTGCAGTCTCCTTATGCAATTCTGAAGAGGACAAATGTGACTCAGAAGAAGAGTAGTGATACCTGTTATGTGTCAGATAGTTTCATTTCAATCTTCTCTTTATGAAAACCTGAGGAGTGCTTGTCCTTGGCAACTTGCAAATATTATTGGAAAACCATTACAGTGTGATCCTATGAGAGCAGACAGGAAGTGAAATGAAAGCATAGGTTGCACAGCTTTACTCCTTCACCTGTAAGTTCCTGAATATTTAGTCTGTTCACATTCTGTTTGTCCTTATTTTTCTCACAATGTACCTTCCGCAGGTAAATCTAAGCTGTCTCAGAAGTAAGGATGTGTGTTTCTGCTGTGCTTAGATCTAAATAAACAATATTTTTCCTCCCATGCAGAAGACTTTTCTGCCAAGTTGAGCAGCTGCTTTGACTTTCAAAATCCACAAGACAACCTCCAAGCTGCAGTTTATAGAATCACAACAGAATTGAAAAATAACATATGGACTTACCCTGTATTACATCTTTTTGTTTTAGTCTGACAATCTCAAATATTGCTTATGATGAATTCTTTCCTTTCTATTCTTTTGTATGCAACATTAAAAAATGCAAAATATGAAAAAAAATATCTAAAATAGGAAAAGCTTTGTTATACCCATGTTTTTCATTAGAATTGTTTTGTTTTTTGCTTGGGGATTTTTTTGTGGTTTTTGGTGTTTTTTTCTGTTTTTGTTTGTTTGTTTGAATAGAACTACAGGCAACTCCTTTTGCAAAGGAATTTAGCCCCTGGCAGGCTGGGTACCCAGAGCAGTTTCTGCTGTGTAATATCCCATGTCTGCACTGCAGAATGGCAAAGCTGAGAAAAAGCCATCATAAGGTTCAGCATGTGCAGTCTACAAAAGGCTCTACTTGTGGCATCTTGCACTGCGTATAAGATGCAACTGTTGTTCTAAAAAGCAGAATGAAAGATTTAAGGCTTACATTTAGCTTTGACGGACAAAAAAATCCAGAAGCGCTAAGTATCAGGCTTTGACAAAATATTTATTCCATAAATGCAAATGCAAAATGTAGCCACAAATTTCAAATGCAGTTCCCCAAATATCTACTTAAAAGAGTATCTGCCCAGACTCTTGAGTCTCTTCATTATTAATTTTTATGCAGTGTCTTCTGAAAAACTCAGTTCTTAGTGGTAATTTCAATGCATTGCAATAAATGAGGCACTGGTGAAAACTGCAGCAATCATGTTTACTTGCTGTGCCTTAGAGGAACTAGTTTTCCTTTGTCCCTCTTTTTTTTAACCTTCACATTTTCTATTTCAGGATGATTACCAACATGAATGAAAACCTAATGGTGGGCTGATGGCTGTGAGGAATTCAGTCCTTAATGTACCACATCGAAGACGGAGAGCAAGAATAGAGATCACTTTGGGGATCCTTGGTAGGCATGTCATTAGTCTAGTCCTGCAGACTTACATGATTTGCTTTGCATAACTGCAGATAGATTGATTTTTCTAAAGGTTAAGAACAATCCAGTGTGATAACAACACATTGAAACAGCTCATTCCTTATTGGCCACTATTAAGTTGCAGCGGTGTTTTACTTCTTTTATTACTGCAGTAAGAAACTTATTTTCTGGAAGAGTTCCTTAAAGGTAGTGATTAAAGAGAAGGAAAACAAGGTCAAACTGAAAGTTCCTCTAGTACTTCAGTTTTGTCACCAGATATTGTAGGATGAAGTGCTTTCTACTGAACGCTTATTAACTACATGGCACTTGAAAGTAAATGCTGAGAAAATTCAAAAGAAACTAAGTATCTAGGACAGTCATTTTATAAAAATAAAATGTCTGAGATTTATATTGAGGAAGATTCAAAAACCTCTGAGCAAATTTTCAAAAATCTCCACCACAAAGTTTATTGTCCAGATGACTCTTCAGATGATTTGTGATCAGCAATGGAAGGAAATTACAAAGAGAAGACCTGAACAAGGCATTATTAATAATCTCTTGTTGAGATGTTGGAAAATGGAAATTGTCATGTTTCATTCACTTGATTCAAGAGCTCTTACCACAAGTCAAGTTAAAATGGAAACAGTGATTCTTCCTTCTAAAGCTTTCTGAAGCCACTCAGCACAAGTGCTGCTTTTCCAGCTCTGACCCCTTTGAGGTGAATCCTGTGCCCTTCTCCTCATACCAGGTACTTATAGTTCCTCCTTCCATTACTGTGATCCCCCAGTATGGTGCAGGTGCTGGTCTTCTGCTCTCATGGAGCTAATGAACCAGACACCTACGGCAAAGGACAACTATTTAGGACAAAAGCTTTAAATATAAAGAGTATCCGTTTCTGTTCTGTTAATCATTTGTTTCAGGGATATTTCCCCTCCCATAATGCAGGCTGGTTCCTCACTGCCTTCATCAGGGCTTAGACACAAAACTTTCATCAGCCCAGCCAGACCAGTCAAGGCAAACATGGGACTGTGGTTCCCTCCAAGTATTTTTTTCTGACTAGCTCCACTGTGAGGTCCCACCAGTGACACTGTGCTGCTGCCTGACAAATTCAACCTGGTTTGGCCTGTCTTATCCTGAAAGACAGTGAAAAGAGCCTCAGAGATGACTTGGTTCCATTCTGCGATCATTAGCAGGGTACTAGGGGACAAGACAATGCATTTATGAAAGTTTCATAATGAAAGTTCAGTATCTCTTGTTCTGTTGCCATTGGTCCAGTAGGAGAATTTCTGCATGCCGTTCTCTTTGTCTAGCATAGTCCTAATTCAGGACAGCATCTATCTGCGTTTGAGCACTCTACTGAAGAAGTTTGAATGCAAAAGCATGACTAAACTGAGTTCTGTATTGGGACATTTTTGGCATTAAGTTAAATTGAAAATCTGCACAATGGAAATTTAATTTTCTTCAGAAATAGTAAAGCATATTTTTCTTTAGCCCTTTTCTCCTAGAAAGTGCTTTCAAAAATATTAATTAATTAATCCCACAGTGAGTCTGGCATTCAAACTTTGATTAAAACTTTCTGTAAATGTTAATGTGCCACTGAACTTTGAAAATGTAAATTGTACTGAAAAAGGCATGTATTCTGTCAAAAAATGCCCTGTCTGAAGCATAAAGGCTAAAGAATGACAGATTATGCATAATAATATTGTTTGAAGATACTTAAAGGTCAGATGTATATTTTAAAACTTTTCCTTTCTGAAGAGAAAACTCTTCCCCCTTTGAAGTGCTGTTATCAAGCTCTTCGTAGAACTTTTGATGACCCAGCCCTTCCATTTTATGTCATTCATTTCTAAAAAATGAATGTACATTATATTGACTCAGTGTTAGTGAAATCCTTCTGCAGCAAAAACACCCAAACCAAACCAAACCCAAATAACCATTCCTTCACTTGCAGATCAAGTTCTGTGTAATGAAAATACTAATATGCTCAGAGCAAACTACTAGAAGTTGTCTTAATCCTTTTTCTTCATAGGGCATACAGTCTGACAGAGCAACTGAAAGGGTTGAAAACCCAATGGAAGACAGCACAGGTACTAAGCCGGATGTTGCTTTGCTATCACAAAAGTGGTCAGTGATTCCAGACAGCCCATGACAACAATGGGCAGAAAGGAATTTAGCACATACCAGTTGGTGATGAACAGATGCCAGCAACTTTTATTTTCACTTGGAAGTATTGGTGCTGGGCAGAACCTCACTTCGTACCACAGATACCTTCTGATCAGCAGAGGAAACCCAGATACGAAGACTGAAAAATCAATTGCTAATATAATAGTATGGATGTTATTAAAAATGTTAATATTACTAATAAATTAATACTAAAGAAAACTTGAAATTACCAAAGCAACCAGGAAGAAATAAAAACAATGTAAAAAAAGGACTCTTCTCCAAGCACCCTGGAGAAGCAGGACAGTTTTCAGAAGTTCATTAAGGACTTTATCTGTGGAAGGTACTTAACACCCTGTACTTTGGGCCTTTGTCAGTCCCTGCAGAAAAAGATTTCAGAGCATTAAGTAGCATTGAAAATTACAGTTAAAGTACATTATAATAAGTAGTTAGTGAGCTTGCTCTGACTTCCTCTGGTGTAAATCAGGAATAATCCCAGTTAATTCTTGATTTCATCCTGCAATATTCCCAATGGAACTATAAATAGAATAATACTAAAAATGTGGTAAAACTAGAATGAGATCCTGAAACAAGACCTTGTCCCTGTACAAGGGGTGCTGAGGTGGCTCCTTGTTCTTGAGATTTCCTTCCCACTTACATAGCCAAATTGAACATAGTCAAAAAACAGTCAAAAAAGATCTCTGAGTTTTGTGGTTCTTCACATAGAATTTTGTAATGAGGACACTGTCTGAGGAATACTTCACAGCTGCTGTCTTTCTTCCCTGGCAAGCATGGCCAGCTGGCTGGGTAAGAGTTTGCAGTTCTCTGCTGGGCTTTGACCTACCTGAAAGAGTTCAATTTAAATACTTACTTTTTGTTCAACATACTTAATGACTATTGCAATTATTTACAGCTTACGTAGTAAATTTCATATGCCCTTGTGCTATCTTGAGATCCTTAGCTTTAATGAAGGCAGAAACATGGAACAAGGTAAAAAGAGTGAGGTCTGCAAAGAGATTTAGGGACTAAATTTACGTTTACCATCCATCCAGTACAGGGGTATTTGTTCCCAGGTTCAGGCATATTTTCGCACTCTTCAAAGATGACTTGATGCTTTTGGAGCAATTCAGTTTTGAGAAGAAGAGGAGTAGGGGCAGCAATTGCTTAGGATTGTTCTGCCTTAATAGGTCCACAATCCTGCAGAATCTCAGGACAAAAGCGAGCTCAACTGAGAGTTGTTAACTCTTACCACTGATGCAAGTTGTTCCAGAAACAAAACTGCCCCCACAGGCCCAGATAAAGGAAGGAGAGCCCATTTGCCCTGAATAACACCAGTCTCAGTCCCACCACCTGGACATGTGAGATTCTCTGCTGAAAAGTTTGCACTACAGAAGGCTCTGAGTATTTTTCAAGTGACTTCAGAGTGAATGAAGAGCTGGTAGATGGTCTTCATTCCTTCAAGGTGGCTACATTGCTTTCCCAAAAAGAGAAGATACGTAGTTTTCACCATCAAGGTCATTTAAGAGAAAAAATTACCTTCCCTGTCACAAGTTAAAAGCATAACCAGGGTACAGGGGTACATTTCTTACAAAGACAAGAAATAATCCTCTCTTGACCTAACTCAATGAGGAAAATTTGCAGCAGGTGAACAATGAAAGGTATTTTTTCAAAGATAAAAATAGATCTCCTCTTAGTAATCTTACAGAAATCCTGCTGTGGCAAATTCTTGGAGAGATGGTGACAAGGCAGCACAGCTCCATCTAGAAGACAGACTGCAGACCAGCATGAGTTAGACCAGAGAGCAGAGCAAATGATGCAGTGCTCTCCTTGGCAGAGCTATATGAACTTTTGTTGTGAACCTTTCAGTTGAATTTAGATGGTTTTTCTCTTTGCTGAATGGTTCTGAGAACATTTTTTTCACGTTCTGTTATTTCTATTTTATTCAATGCATATACTGGATTCATGGTAGCTGTGAAGTACTGCTACAAGTTGGAAATACGTGCCATGTGATCAGCCATCCAGATCATGTGGGCTTGTTGTTTCACCCGAAAAAAACAGTAACCCAGGCAATGAAAATTCATGTTACAGAAAAAAAAGAAAATAGAAGAAACCTACCCCTACTAAAAAACAAACTAAACCAGAACAATAAAAAAAAAAACAAAAAAACAAACCAAACCTAACCCAACTCAAACAAAAAAATGATACTTTTACTATCTTTGGGAAACTGGCAGGTAATGCCTATACAGAAAATGGTGCAGACTAGATGTGATTCTAGTCTGCACTAGGTGGAACCGTTGTTATACAGATGTCTTTCTTTACAGTAATTTTTCTTGTGGGAAAGTGGCAAGGTCAGAACTATGCCAGCCAGAGGTGAGGAAAAGGGCCTAGCTAAGATGTACAGGCCAGGGGAAGAGCTGCTGATGTTTATGAAGCCCTTGGACTACAACCCCCACTGTTCCTCCAAATGGGCTACAACAATATGGCCAGGAAGAGCTGGAGTGTGTTTGGCATGACTAAATGGCTCTGGGGAAGATGATCAAGATCTCGATGTTGCAGGTGGTTTCTACTCAGTCCTGCCAGTGAGGAGGAAGGGACTGGGGAGAAGGTGGTAGATTCTGCAGGCTGACAGACAGTTCCATAGCTGGCATTGTCGATAGGGACCATTTTGTTGACAGGGCATTTAAAACCACAGGACATTTCTTGAGGATATAGGATAAGTGGGGAGAGAGGGGACCGACCCGACCTGACAGCCTTCCCTAATAAAATAACTGGGTTTCTGTATGAAAGGAGAGCAGTGTCTCCCACAGTATCCATATATGCACTTGGAGACATGATGGTCTGGAAAATGGACAAGCAGATGGTTTTGATAGTTGGAGAGCAGTGCTTAATGGGTTGTACTCCATCTGGAGGCCAAGAACAAGGGGAATAACACAGAGATCTGCCCTGTTTCACATCTCTATTCATGATTTAAAGCAGGTGATAGGATGTTTCCCTCAGCAAGTTTGCAGATAGCACCACACCTGGGTTGCAGCTGGAATCCAAGTACCACGCAACAGCGAAGGCTCTCCATATGAAAACTCTGCAGATGGACTATTCCCTTGCCCATTCTGCTGTGTTGCATGTTTGCCCCTGTAGAGTTATAGACAGAGGATATTGCTAGAACACTTCCCTTGCTTCCTTTGTCTAAAGTTTTTAGGAACAAAGGGACACCATGATGATTTAAATTTTAAAACCTTTGTTTGTGTTAGCTAACTTTCCCCCTTCTCCTCCTCTTAATAGCCTTGAGTATTGCTCATGGAGAAGGTGAAAATGACAACTCGTTCCATATTTGAGGAGATAAATGATGAACTGTCATTTACCAAAAGCTTTTGCTTCTGTTCTTGATGTCCTGAAGGAAGAAATGACTCCCCTCGAAACCCACAGAACTGCTTTTGTTTCAAGGTTTCCCATATAGCCCTTCAAATTCCTTGGAGTCACTTGTGCTTCTTTTGCCCTGAGGTCTTTTCTGTTCTTTGGGGTTGGGGGTTTGAGGGGAGGAAGTTGGTTTTGAGGTTTGCTCCTTTCCTCTTTTTTGCTTTCTCTTTCCTTCTTATTGCATGTTTTGATGATTTATTCATGCTGAGAAGCAAGGTGCTTCTGGGAATGCCTGTTACTATTCAGATGCCTGGAGGAAAAACCTTTTGTAGGAAGTTGCTGAAATTACTACTAAAATTATTTTAACCTTACCTTCTTCTGCTTTTTAACTTTAATCATCTCTGATCTACTTGGAGGCATTATCCCTGATCAAGAAGGTTTTTCTATTGCTTGGGTTACATTTCAGCTGAATATGCACTCAATTTTTTTCTTTTTGGAGTCCCTTTTTCTCAGGGACTCAAGAGATGTTGCCAGTGTAAACTGAGGCCAAAAACTTGTTGGGAACATCAGCTTTCTCCATGACAGTTGTTACAAGATCCCCTTTCTTCTTTCTTTTCTGACCGATATACCTTAAGAAACCTTACTATTAATCACTTTTCTTGTCAAATTTAGAACCAGTTGTGCCTTTGCTTTCTGATAATTCCTCTTTCATTTTTACCTTTGCAAAGGAAGCTGCTGTGAAAACGTTTGCATGTTTGTGAAAGCAAGGATCTTGTTTTCACAAGGATTGTGAGAAGTTCCAGAGAGAGAGGGAGGTGGAAGAAGAAGGAAGCTCCCCTGTGCAAAGATGTCCAGAAAGCTGGGCTATAAATCACCTGCTTTGAAGGGAGCTTACTGCAACTGCAGTCTGTGGGACCCAGCACGGACTCTGTTCACCAAGATATTAAATCCTTGGGTAGTTCAAAGTGAACAGAGTCATCTAAAAATCCTTGGAGTTCTGCCACGTGATGCTACCAGAAGATAGAGCACAGAGGAGCCTCATTTTCTGGCACACACTGATGAAGAGAGGAATGCAAAGCAGTGTTGGAGGTAGTGCCATGTTTGCTTTAAAAATTAGGTTCTGTGGGAAGTTATTTTCAATTTTCCCTCAGTCATCACCAAAATGCTTACATCGTTCAATACATGGAGGAAGGAGACTTCCTTATGTTTGGGAAAGATACCCTTAAATCTCACTATACTCAGCCTCTGCACTGCAGAATCCTGTATTATTATGTGGGTCCTGGAGAGGATACTCCAGGAAAAACTATAAACATTGAATTATGAGTCCAAATGGCAGCAACTTTGGACAGTATGGTCAGATCCTCTCAAGTCAGCTCTCCTCAGCCTTGCAGGGGACTGCAAGCCTCTGTAATAAGGTTTTAAGTGGTACACCTGACATCGTGCAGTTGGCAGAATAGCTTGCACCAGGCTGCTCATAGGACGATCGGAGCACAATACAGTGAGTTCCCCACGGCCATGCTGGACAAGATTATGCATTGTAGGTGTCTCTAGCAGGTCAGAACAGCCTCTGAAGTTGTGCCAGCAGATTAGAACAGACATTATCCAAATTTATCTTAGAAGGCCATGTTGTCAACCCACACTCTGTGCTGAGCTCTTTGCTGATGGGGAATCTGGCTTGGACTACTGCTGGAACATACCTGCTTGTTAAAACTGTGGTTTTCACATTCAGACTTCCAAAACATTAATTCAGGGCTGTGGTTCCTTATGTTCTACATTAATCTTGCAATGCTCGATGTTTTTAAGACTGCACAGATGTAGGACCATGATTATCCTATGTGCCTTAGTCTGGCTTGATTGTGAAGCACACTTGGGTGGGTACAAGTACCATGGGATTCCCTTTGCCCATCAGTGCACAGAGACTGCGTGTGTGTTTGTATTGCAGCCTCTTACCATCTGGGCTGGAGCAGAGCGAGTCAGAGACCTTTGATGTTTTCTGTGATTGTGTCAGCTCTCCTTGGTATGGTCACCAGAAATTAGGAAAGTATTTATTCCCATGCAATTAAAGACAGTGCACTTTAACACACTCAGGAGGAGGGAATCGGGCACAAATAATTCATCCAACTACCTAACCAAACTTCTGAAACTACCCAGAGACTGACTTGAGAGTTCTGGATTTTTTCCCCATCACTTGATTTTTGTAAGCATGCATTACCCTGTTGGCATGCTCATCAAAGTTGAAAGATAACAGTTCCAGTCATGAGCTCTGACAATGTTATTTGGCATGCTGCTATTAAGCTATTGCAGGACTGAGAAGTGACTTTTCAGTATAAAGTCCTTGGTGTTACAAGTCTTCACAAGCTCCACAAAGCAACTATCTTCTGTGTAAGAAAAATTCTTTCAGCCTAGAAGTTGTTTTGTTCTCTGCAAGGAAACATACTGATGCTTCTTGCAAAATTTAGTCACAGCACTTCTGATCTTGAGTTTATTCTAAACAAGAAATAATTTCCTATTATGGAAAATCCTGATCAAGTTTAATTCTAAGAGTGGAAAATCAACACTGATTAAAACTTCAGTGTCTAGACCAAAGCATTATATGTTTTAATGACAAATAAATTCAAACGGTTGAATTAAGCAGCTGTATCTGTCTAATCCTCTTTGATCTTCAAATTGGTTCTCTAGCTGCTTTTCTAGTACAGTACACAAATAAATTAGTGGACTCTTTAATCTGGCAGTTGAAAGCATAACAATGTAAAATGGCTTGAATTTGAAGTAAATCAAATTCAGACTGGAATACAGTGAACAGTTTTAATAGTGAATGTCATAACTTTTGATCAGGTTATCATTCATAAACTATATAAAATTATTATAGAGAGAAAATGATCCTATTTAACTTTTTAAATGTAAACCCCCTGCCAGCCTTTCCTGCCCAGAATATATTACCGAATATCACAAATTCCTGAAAAATACTCTAAATATGTTAAATCAGTGGCCACATGGGAAACAATAGATCCATCACTGCTATGCAGCAATGCCTTTATTGCTCATGTCCTACACAACACATCTGTGCAAACATGTCCCTGCTACTGAATTGCTCCTAAAATGAAGTTGCCATTGCCAGAAGAGTTTACCACATCTACACTTTTCCTTTCCCTAGTGTGCCCTGGAGGCAGAAATGGAGTCACATGTGCGGTCAGAATGTCTGTCCATGCTGTGGCCCCACCATGGTGTACAGGAGACAGGGTTCCTCCGTCTAGGTCCACAGCTGCAGTGGCACAAGGCAGAGAAGGAAACACCAAACAACTGAACAGGGTCCAATGAAGAGAGGAGAGGAGAGGAGAGGAGAACACTTTGAGGTGTTCTGAACACTTCAAGTGTTGACCAAACACTTCGAGTGAAGTGCCTGAACACTTCGAGGCTGACCAAAAGTTAAAGCATTATGGCATTAAGGGTGTTTGTTGTATACAGATAACACACACAAAAGGTAATTAATATTCCGACATCTTATCAATGAAATAAACATCCATAAGCCTTACAGGAGACAGCCTGATTATGAAGACTCACAGCAGCTCAACCCAGCAAACAAACCTCCTGTATATCTTATCACTTCGACAAGGCTACATACCAAAGGACCACCGCAATACTCTTTTGAATGCTATAAAAACTCGAGACAAATTTTGGGAAATTAGGAGCTAGGGGACGGAGACGACAGACCAACAAGCCAGCTGGGAATCACTCCCGAACCTCTCCTCATCTCTGCTTCTTCACCATCGCCTGCCGCCGGACTGCCCAGAGGGGACTGAGAACGTGCCCGCTTGGAAAGAACTGAGACGTGAGTGTGCCATCTCTCTCTAACTTTCCATACTCCTGAGGGCCACGGAAGCCAGCGAGGCCCTGGCACTGTCGCTGCAGCACCCTGGCACTGGGTCTCGGCGGGGACAGCACAGCCCGAACGCCCTGGCTGCATTCCAGAGGGCTCATACCCCCTGCGGCTGAAAACATCGGGGACAGGAAAAAAGCTGCGAAAGCTCTCCCTCTCTCCCCCCCCACACACACTCACACACACACGCACTCACACCCCCGACATCTCTGGCAAAAGAATAATTTATGGTGGTATCCTTTCTCTCTGCTTCTAAAAAGTTAATCACTGCATTTTTTTTTCAATCTTTTCTTATTCTCTCTCTCTCTCTGCATCTCTTAGCAATTAATTAATAAAAAAATCAGTTTTTGAAATAAACGGATAACTTGGTTTGAGTTTTAATTTTGTTGGGGAAAATATTCGAATCTGAAGTTCTTTCTGCAATATTCAAGCAGATTGTAACAGTGTTGTCCAAATGCCTCTTACCCACTGGCAGGCTTGGGGCATCGACAAACTCTCTAGGAAGCCTATTACAGTGTTTGACCACCCTCTCAGTAAAAAAATGTTTCCCAAAGTCCAGTCTGAACCTCCCCTCCTGCAGGTTTGAACCATTCCCACACATCCTGTCACTGGATAACAGGGAGAAGAGCTCAGCACCTCTCCACTTCTCCTCATGAAGCTATGGAGCAAGATGTGGTTGTCCCTCAGTCTTCTTCTCTCCAAACAAGTAAAACCTCAAAGTCAGCTCGAGTGCATAAATTTCAAAAAATGTTCAGACTTCAGAAATTTTGAATTTTTTTCACCGGAAGTGTTTGCCAACAAGAAGTCCTTAGGGGTGGACATACAATCAAGTCCTGGTCTTATTAGGATCCATCAAAGGCAGAAGGCATATTAGTAACCCATGGGTGACTGTCACACAGGCAGAATTACCTATCATGGTATACCTTCAGAAATTTTGCAAGGATGAACAGTTACAGAAAAAGAATTGTAAAAATCTGTCTTCTAGGGAGCCCAGCCTTTCAACAAATACATTTCTCTTGTCAAGTCCATCAGCAGCATCCTGTGTGGTAAGTCATGCTGAGGAACTGCCATCACTCCTAACACTTGTCTGCTTTCTTTATTCACAGCTCTCTACTCCTTTCTGCAAGGCATAGTAGCTACTCCTGTAAAGACCAGTTGCAAGCTGATTGCAAGCTGGCCAGTCTGTAACTTGTTCATCTGGTACTTAATGGGTGTTCATTCTGGGTTGTAGGACTACTAAATCTTTTTGTTGATCCTGATGAGGAACATATTTCTCACCAACCTGGCTCCAGACTGTCTGTTCTCTATCTCTTACACCACAGGGATTATTTCAAAGACTGCAAGAGGCAGATAAACGATAGCCTGGATCTTTCTTGGTAATTAATGAGTTGCATCCCTGGGAGGAACACATATGCTTAACACCAGCAACTGTTAAGACAGAAATATTTTCATGTGTTAAACAGAATGAAACATAACCATACACCAATCAGCTCACTATGGCAAATAGCATGAGATGAATAGAGTTCAGAAGCCGAGTTGCAGACTGAAGATGTATATGAGCATGTGCAATCCAGGCTGAGACAGCTTGCTAATATAGAAGTGCATTACAAGATTTATTTTTGACATATGTTCCCAAAAGTCTGACACTTGCGCTAGTTTCACACCAAAGAAGACCAGATGCAACTCACACTTTGCAATGGTATTTAAATATTTGTACTGACCACAAGCAGAAAGTTATTGACAGTCATTTTGCTGGACTCATTAGAACAGAACACGTTGTCTGCGTTATTCAACCACACTTCTCACGTCAGAATTCAAAGCAGACCATGCTGGTAGACTAAGGCATCTGTTGACTATACTGGTGATTGATGAATAAAAAGGCTGTGGCTAATCAAGGTGTAGAAGGCTAATGTGAGTGGCAGCACAGAGCCCTAATATGCTATTGACTTTTCATCTTTTTGCAGCTATTTGCTTTGTATTGCCAAAATAGCTCCTTATGAATAAACAACTCCACAGCACTGTTTCTGTAAAATCCTTTAACTCAAGAATTACTTGCTCCAATAGAATATTTCAATGTTCAAAACCTACCAACAGAGGGATATAAGAAAATATTTTCACTTATTGCATTTACTTGATAACGTAGTGAGCACAGGCTGTCAAAGTTCTTTGAAAGTTTCCAAGTGTCTGAAAGTTTGCAATTGCTGGGATGTGGCCAGCTCTGGTTATGGATACAGCACCTGCTCTGTTCTTATTTCAGTGCCATGGGGCACTGCATCTTGGCAGTGAGGTGACTGCCCTGCTAATGTAACTGTGACCCTCAGATCCCAAATTACCTTCTTCCATGGCACAAGCCCACTTCTGCTGCTCTCTGACAAGCAGATGGTTCAGGCAATTGCTCACAGTCTGCAGAGGATTTTTGATTTCAAGTACATAAAGCATTCAGAAATTAGTATTTCTATTATTCTTGCACTTTCCCTTCTAAAAATGAGAAATAAAAATCAATGCATGTGCTGCGGGTAGCATATTTGACTTCCAAAACTGTTTATGAGTTTGATGCAAAGATTTGCACAGAATCCAGTTTTATCTGATTTAGGTCTAATAGGCAGAGACACATTTTCCCCATGACTGTCCAATATAGCAAAACTGCTCAAGTTTAAAATCAATATTGCATTATTGTGCAGCTGTGACAATATGGCTAGTAGCTTCTTTCCCAGCATTTTTACCTGTTGACTGCACATGAAATCCTTTTCAATCTAACAGCTCTTCTGCTGGAATTTATGCTTGTTATTTTGGGACCTGTCAATATATTTAAGACATATGCAAGTCATACCATCCAAAGGTTGGCTGGCACCCAAATGACACTATGACACCTAGGGATGCTAGTGTGTGGGAGTATGCTCATCAGAGGAATGGCAAATCTGAGCAGTTTTGACAAACAGGAACCAAGCATTGAAATCCAGCTGTTGAAAAGTACATTCAACATCAGGAGATCAATTTTCTTTTTAGCATTTTCAAAACGTAATGTTAGACATTTCAAGATATTTTTGTGGTACTCTTCTCAATTTGAGCTGGTGTAAATGTCTACTGACACTTTGTGGATGTGTTTAATCCATATTTGGGAAGTCTTGGGTAGAGCAGGTCAATAGACCTCTTGATTTAAAAACTATAAACAAACCTAACCTCTTTTTTAGTTATTACTAGTTTTACACGTACATAGTAAGAGAGTAACTCTAATGCAAACAGCAGCTACAGATTTTGTGGATCAGTGTTAGGAAACAGCTATTGCCTCAGATGTAATATTTCTGAGTAGTGTGATTTCAGAACTGCATTTTAAATATTTCAAGAACAAAAATGAATAATAAATGTCTATGTCAAGCAGTATGTTTTTATATAAAGGTTTGAAAACCTTTATATTAACTGCCAGAGCAAAAAGAATGTACATTGCTTTTCAAGGCACAACAAAACTTGAAAGCAGAAAAAAAATAATATTATGTTTAACTGAAAGAATATTATAAACAACAAGATCACCTAAACTTGTTTGTGTTGTATAAGCATGCCCATTAGATGTTCACGGGGATCAGAACAAAGTCCATCACTACTGAATGATTTTAATCCATAATCTCAAAGTAGGTATCAAATGTCTAGTGGAGAAAACAGACGGATGAGGAATGGTGAACCTTGGTGTGGGCAATGAAATCATACACACCATGAAAAGATGAGATATGAACAGCAATGGTGATTAAGAAAGCATCTGGGAAGATGGTAGCTTTTCCATCATTTGGTGTCCTCTGCTGAAGATTTCAACTGTCTTCAAATGAAGACTTTGATGTCTTTTGGGGAAATACACTACAGCCAAACAAATCGTGCTTTACTCAAATATAAGTTAGCTTGCTCAAGATGAAGATAAGTGGATAAAATTAAAGGAAACCCCTTGAGATTTATAGGAGGTTCATTCTCTTTATTGAAAAGTGACAGAATGAGTTGAAAACTATGAATTTAGTGTGCTAGTGATACTTCCAAGTATTATTTTTTCTGATACAAATAGCTTAAAACATCAATCCTGGCACCTTCTAAGCCAGATTTTCAAGTGTTATTTTAGCCCTTCACACATTCATAGCAAAATCTAGATAGAGGAGATAAAACTACCTTCTGAATCCCTGAGTATGAGTGCACACCATGATTCCACCATGGGGGCAAGCCTAATGTGTGCCTGGCAGCCTCCTATTTCCCCCTACAAGTTCTGTTTTCCAGAGAAAAGAAGCCTTCAGGGGCTGAGCAATGGTAAAGGCAGCATTCTTCACAGGTCCCCCGTCTAGGCAGGCAGGCAACCAGAGTTTTGTGTGCACAATGCTCACTGGTATGCAAATCTAAAGAGTGACTTCAATGACAAAGTACTTAGAATCTTTGCTGTGTACATACTGACTCTCATGTTTATCCTTTCACCGAGTAGTAATGAGACAACAAGCTCTTTCACTGAAATGACTGCATTCTCTGACAGTTCATCTTATATTAAAATACTTTTTTTTTTATTCTATGCTGTAACATGAGTCTGGAGAACACAGTTCATCCACCTCAAATCTGTATTGGAAATTGCCTTTCCAGTTTGGAAGCACACAAGCATTTTTCTATGGTCATGTCAAGCTTTATTTCAGGCTCACTTTAAAACATCACTTTTCCTGGCTTATCCCTTCCACAGTGACCCATACTGCAAAACTCACAGTGATGCAAAGCACCCAGCTAGGAGGATTTCCATTTGAGGCAACGTTTAACCTGGTGACAGACTCTGTGTACCCTGGAGTAGGGTAGGAACTTGGACACTCTTTATCGTCAGAGGAGGATTACAAATTTAACCATATGTTCTTGAAGGATAATTGCTTCAAATTGCTATTTTGTATAATGGTCATAAGCCTCTGAGTTAATTTAAATGCTCCAAACATGCTTGTACTTGGTTATATGATGAAAACAAGTACATTTTTTTCTGGGATTTTGATACAAACCAGAAAAAACAGACACTCAGTTCAAATCTTAATTGGAAAATGGATGGCAGACTCCTTTGAAAAGGCTCTTTCTAAACGTGCCTTCCTGGTGTTGTCATACGCAATTTTTTTCCTGTAAGGAAAACAGATTGCTTTCTTTTTCATGGTAAATTACTGTACCAATGAACTCAGAACATCACTTAATGGTGGTATAACCTAGTCAGATGCCCTGTATTATCAAAATTTTCATTTCTGCATAAATTTATTGGGTGACCGGACAGCTGTAGTTTGAGAGTATCTGCCCACCTTATGTCTAATTACTATATTACAGATACTGCTCCTTAATTTTCATATATGTTTCCCTGGAGTTCATAGTATTCTGATGAATTTGCCGTTAATCTTCTGAAAGGGCAGTTTGTATTAGCTGAGCAGAATGGTCTTGCACTGCTCCCATGAGCAGCTGGCATTTTCAATAAGAAATATACTTCTGCATATCCAAGCACTGCTTACGAGAGTACTGACTTTACAGATGTCTAAAAGTATTGTACTAAGAGAGGGCTCTGATTTCAAGCACTGAAGTTAAAGCTGAAATGTACAAAAGAAAATCTGAAGTGCACCATTCCAGAATTGGGCCCTAGATGATTACAATGGTTCATCTTCAAGGGCAAAACTTTGTGAAAATTCCTGAAAAAATGCGATTTTAAAATTACAATTGATTGTGATTCATGTCTGATTTAGTTATAGATACAACCCTGAGACAAAAACTTGAATTCCAGAAAGCACTATAGAAATAAAAACAGTTCAAAATTGGTAAAACAAAGCATAACTGATGTAGTGTTTTATTTGCCACTTTCAAAACAAACAATGCTTTTTACAAAGCAAACCCAAAACTTGTTTCAAAGCTGAAGTATGTCAGAATTGACTACATATTTCAGTCTCATAGAAGTGATACTTTCCAACAGAGAACTGTTTAACCAAGAAACCCTTGAGAGTCTCTGGCCTTGGGGCAGAGCTGGAGGGACCTTCCCAGTGATGCTGACCTGCCTGGGCAGGACACCAGGATGCTTGTGGCTGGGGTATGTCAGGGATGCAATTTACCCTCACTCCTTGCTATGGCATGTTTGCAGAAAATCTGCTCAGCTTAGTGTCATCTGTGACTTTAATGCAACAATCTATTCCTTATTTTCGTGATCTGCTTCTCCTGATTGGATGGTCCCACAGTCCCTTAACACATAATTGTGTTCAGGGAGCTGAGGCAACCAGCTCTTTCTGAGGCTATTTTCTGCAATAAACAAAATAACAACATGTAAAAACTGCTAATAAGTGGCACATCCCTCAGGAGAGAAGGTATTACCTCAGTATTACCCCATTTTCTGTTTATTCAAAGAGTGAAACTCTCAAGGTCAAACAAACCGAGGCGTCCCTCGAGGCAACGCTAATGCCAGACCGGCTGTGCATGCCAAGCTACTGGCCCAAAGGTTATGCATTACATGCTCAGACTGTCAATATTCTTATACTGCTGCTTTTCCTTTCTATTTACCATTCTCCTGCACTGCATCACTTTTGTGTCAAGCTTTTAAAGAGACTCTTCCTACTACCTGAAATGTTCAAAACAGTAGCTATTGTGTGTAAGTGAAGAGGCAGGCTATATATAAGTACTTATATACGCTATTCACAAAAAATAATGGGTTGAAGGAACTATCTCAGGAGAATAAAACACTTAAATTCAAGAACTAGGAAGAGCAGGACTATCTGTACAATTTTAATTTATCCTTCTGCCACCCTTATACAAACCCAAAGTGCCAAAGTGAGTTAAGTTATTGCATCGCATGAGACTTGTAATTTATTCTCCTTTTTCTTTTTTAAAGCTCTGACTGAACCACATTTCTGATAACCTACTGCAGATAAACACTCCATGCTGCAGTGTTCCTCCCAAGAAAGCATGTGATGGTACACTGCTACAGAATCTGGTAAGCAAGAAGAAAATTTACTAAAAAATCAAACCTGTGAAAGTATTTGCATTAAGAAAGGCACATACAGAGGTTTAAAAGCCATCTGTGTTCATAGAGAGGGAGAGAAGACTTGTGACTGGGATTGTCTTTCTCCTTTGTCATCCCTTCGTGTAAGACTAGCAGCAGATTGCTAAGGGCAGAGAAGGAAGGTGTTCTACATTCCCTACCTGCCTGCTGGGCCCTAATAACAGGGAAACTGGTGGAGAAAGAGGAGGAGAATTCCTCTAAGCACCTCATGATTGGCACAAGAATTTTGTTGTTATTGAAATAAGAAATTGCAAAATATTTGTGGTATTGCCATAGAGGCTCCTTTAGGGGCTGTGCCACAGGAGATGGACTGGAGAGTCAACACCTCTTGTAGGGTGGAATGAAGATGACAATTCAGTCCAAACACATCGGGGTTATTTTAGCCCTGCTGCAGACAATTGTGGCCTCCATCCAGACCAGAAGAAAAATTTGAGTTTCAGAGAAAGTGTTGGTAGGAGCACCGACTGGATGAGCGTTCTTCCTTTGTGAGACAAAACTAAAATGCTTTGCATGACACCACTGAACTGAAATGTTACCAATCAAACCTGTACCAGGTGTTGGAGAGGTGTTGCTCCTGACGCTGGTACAAACACTTCACATTGCTATATCACAGATGGAACTGTAAATTAGAAAACCTTTCACTGACTCAGCATCTTTGAATAAATATTCACATTTCTGCAGAGTTCAACTCTGTTGCAAGCATAATTTTTATTCTCCCTCTATTCAACATTGTATATTCTAGTTAGGGTCAGATCATGCTAAAAAGCATGGTTTTCAGTCAGTGCCCTGTTCACCCAGAGAATTTCAGACCCAGGATTTGAACAGCTGGTTTTGCTCTAATTCTCTGGGCAAATGTTGTGGACTGCAAATGTCTGTGTTTGTATCAGAGGTGTTTACAATTCTGTGTCTGAAGAGAACCTGTGCCAACAGGGAAGTGACGACTGCTTTCACGGTTTAGAAATATGTATTTCCTGGCCATCTCAAAAATCCACAGCAAAATCTGCCCAGGTCCTTCTGTTCTGAAAACTAAGCATTGTGGACGATTTAAGAAAAATATTAGGATATATGCAGAGCATTAGCTATGGCTCATTATGATTTCATAAAGTAAATTTTGAAATGTGTAAATAAGATTTTCTAAAGTTGACTTCTTCAAATTCAGGAGTTTATCCCTTCTGTTAATTTTGCATGAAAATCAGCTGTGTCTATAATCATATTTTGTAGTGACATTTCAAATTGTTTAATTAATGCTCACAACAGCCATGAGAGCAAATGAAAGATAAAATAAAAAATAGATTAAAAACCCTTTAATATATGAAGTCACTATTTGCTCAGATCCTAATCTTCAAAAATACTAATTAAAGGTAAAGCTGTGAGACAGCATGTCATATGCTATCCACCATAGTAGACTGAAAAGCCAATTCCAGATACAGATCTCCTCAGGATTCAAGCAGACAATTAAATATTGTCTTTCACTAAGGATACATGGATGGAAGGTTGACCATATAGCTGGGTGACTGTCACCAGTGTGGCCTTAGTACAAACCAGAGACAATCCAAAAAAGAGAAACTCCATGTACGGTCCCTACATCTACAAATGGTTTTAAAACTTTAATCTGCAAACTGTTGCTAGAAGAAATTGTTTATTTGAATATAGTTTCTGAAAGGCTTAATTCTTACTTTAACTAAATGGATTTCCCTGAAAATATTGGTTGTTAGAAGAACCCATAAGGGGATTTATAAAGTTGAATTATAGGCAATTCACAAAATACCCACAATAATGCACAGAGGTCTGTGACATCCACACCATCTATGGCTATTTACTGTTATTCTAAGGTATTAAACTATGTCCTCAGAGTTTTAGGAGAAAAACAAGGTTTGGATTATGTCCCAATGGCATCAGTGCTAGAAAACAATCTCTAGCTGAATGTCTTAGGCACAGTGCATTTGGTAAAGGGCCATAGTTTTCAGTAGCATATTGGGGAAAAGCAGCAAATGCTAATCTTTGGTTTAGTTTTAAAGTCTGGGATTTGCTGCAGATGCTACCAATTAGAAATCACATATTCTGCTGGAAAAAAAAGGAGACTCAAAATAAAGGTCTTAGTTTGCTCCCTCTGTGACAAAGCCCTACTGGGTAAATGTAAATTATAAATTAATTTTCTAGCTTTTCAACAATCNGAAGAGAGATACTGTAAATTGATAGAATCCTCTGAAAAGTAAAAGTTGAGAAATCTCACCTGTGATGACAATGCTTTCCTGTGCATTAGCACTGTCCTGCCATCCCAGTCACTGTCCACTCACAGCTGATGGGATAAACAGGACTTGCTTGGAGCAGTGGCCTCACTAGTGCTGCCTGTTTAGTGCTCATGAGGCAGGGTCACACTGCTGATACTCACCACCTCAGCAGCAGACTGTGTCAAGGCAGTCAGGTCTAAAGGGGTCAAACCTTGTCTGAAGTGCCGAGATTTCTCTCATGTCTCCACAGTGGAGCTTGTTCCCCTGAATCCCACCGCTAGTGGAGACAAGTGGCACTTTTAGGCAGCAGTTCATCTCAGTATGTCAAACACCTTTATTAAGCTGATAAGAATTGTGCCCTAGAAGAGGCTGTGTTCCTCCAGATAAAGGAGATGTACAAAACTCAGTCTGCTGCAGACATCAGGACTTGCAGATATGCATTCTTATCACCTGTCCCTTCAGTCAAAAATGTAAATTAGTGAAAAAAAAAGGCAAAGGATACACTCAACTTCAGAGGAGGTCAGAAGGACAATGTGGGGAATTGCAGTTCACTCAGCCCCACTTGAAAACTTCCTCCCTGAGCGAGACCTCTTGTAAAGCATTTCTGAGCACAAGAAGCAGCTGGCTGGGAACAGCTGGCATAGACTTACTGAGGATAAACTCTTCTTGACCAGCTTGATTGCCTTTGGTAATAAACTGACCAGATTTTCCAAGAGGAGAGTAGTACAGAGTGGTTCAAGGGGAGCACCACAGTGATCTCCACTGGGACCTATCTGCTTAAGATCTTTATCAGAGGCTGGAGGAGGTGACTGACTGCACTCTCACTGTGCTTGCAGATACTGCCAAACTTACAAGCGCCTTAAAGAAAGGGCTTCCATCCAGAGGGACTGAGTCAGGCTGGAGGAATGAGCCATAAGATTCAATAAGGAGAAATGCTGAGTCCTGCCAATAGGGATGAAGAACACCTGCAAGAACACAATCTAGGGATTGACTATGGGGAAGATGCTCTTTAGGAAAGGCCCTGGGGGTCCTGTTTGGCAGTGAGCAGGACATGGGCCAGCAGCGAGTCCTGCCTGCAAAGGTGGCCAGTGGCAATCTGGGCTATATGGGGCACAGTGGAATATGGTGATGATGAGGGATGGGAAAGGAAACAAGAAGGGTTTCTAAAGTTGCATCATGAATAAAAGGAAGGTGAGACCAAATGTGATCCACATGCTAAGAACAAGGAAGAGGGTGAGGTATTCAATGACTTCTTCACCTCAGACCTTACTGGTACAATATGTCATCAGGAAACCCAGAACCGTGAGAGTCATGGGAATGTCTAGACCAAGGATAACTAGCCTTCAGTAGAGAAGAACAGTACTCACAAGGGTTGAGAGAGAACTGGTCAATGTAATTCAAGAACACTCTTGATTATGTCAGAGAGGCTGTGTTGATCAGGACAGGGTTCTGAGGACAGGAGGAAAGAAAATTACACTCTTGACTTCAAGAAGGGCAAGAAGGAGGATTTGGTGAACTACAGACTGATCAACCTTGCCTTAATCTCTGGAAAGCTGATAGAAGAAATCCTCAGGAAAACAACCTCCAGAAACACGAAGGACAAGATGGTGATAGGGATAGGAAGCATGGATTTACAAAGATGAAATTCTGCCTGATCAATGAAAAGACAGGGTATGTGGCTGGGGGGAGAGCAGTGGAAGTCTGTCTGAATTTCAGCAAGACTTTTAACACTGTCTCACATAGCACCTTCATAGACACACAGATGATGTTGTAATAGACAAGTGGACTATGAGGTTGACTGTGAAAACTGTCTGACAGTACTGGTGTTCCTATTAGAAACTGCTAGTGCATCAGAAAAAAACCATAATTTCCTTCCCTCTGCCCTTTTCCACTTTTTATCTTTGGCACGATTCTTGGGCTGTAAGTCCTTCTGGAGAGAGGTGGTATTTTTCCTCTGCATGTGTATGGCATTTATTTGATACTAATTAGTATGAGCAGCGTTTTTTATGAAAAGTTGCAAAACCTTTGTAACTTAGGTAACTTTTTCACTTTTAGAATGCCTCTGAACTCAAACAGCAGCCAGACTACATGCTCTGGCTTATCTTGTAGGTATAATCTCACTGTTGAGAGCCATTTTTCTCCAGATGGCAAAATTCACATGCAAGTGCACAACTTTTCATATTAGGGATTTAATTTGGGAATTTAATTTCTTTTCTACAATTTTGAAATCCTACACAAAGCTAACAAGCAGACTGCCCTGTTTCAAATCTGGCAGAAAGTGCTGCAGAATTTCCATGCTGATTCAAATGGCATATCCATTCATTTGTCATAATGCCAGTTGGAGAAGTTGTTCATAACTCAGCAAATTCAGTTGGTTTCCATCTCATACTATTTTCCATAAGATTTCACACCTGACTTTAAATTCTTTTTAAATTCTTTTATTGCAATATCTTATATACTTTGAATTAACCTTTGCTTGCTCAAGGGAGAACAATAATTTCTGAGAAACATATAAAGCTCTGGGCTGTCTTGATCTTTCTTTTTGGTTTCTACTGCTGACAATCTCAATTTCTTTTTTTTATTAGGAGTTGCCAAAAATGTCCAAGAAATGGAAAATTCATACTGCAAACAGAAACTGTTATATTTTTGATGGCACAGGTTGTAGCTAACAGCTTCTCAATAACTATCAAGAATTTTTTCACAAGCTCTATCTTAACAGCACATATTTAAGTTCTGCAATTTCACCTAAAAATGCTGAATTGAAGCAGCTTACTAAAAAATTCCTCCAGTTTAATCAGAAAGAAAAAATCACCCCCTATCTACTTTGTACATTCAGAGATGGTTTTTATTCCAACAGGTTTATATGTATGAGGATTGAAGAGTGAAAAGCAATGAGTTTCAGAGGTCTCTGTGTCCATTGGGTCTTGAAAATTCCAGAAATTACATATGATGGTTTGAAAATTAATGCAGAACCACCAAGTAAAATTTTCAGGACTTGTTATCTCCACAGCAACACTTGGCCATTGGATTTAATAGTGACTTCTAGTGGTTTTAGCAATTTGACAAGCAGTTTTTTAGAAAATGTTGCTAATTATTAGTCTCCTGTTTCTCTTTTCTTAGAGAGTGCTAATCTAAAAGAAGTCAAGTTACTGCTTTGCTCTCCTGCCATTTTTAGATAGACTTCCAAAATACTCTTAGATTACAGAAATAAAGACAAAAAAATTACTATAATTCCTCTGTGAAAGATTCCTCAGCTGCAGACACCTCAGAGCAGCAGGGCAGGAGGTATTCCTGGCTCCTGTGCAGTATCTGTGCTGGGAATAGGCTGCAAAATAAATACCCAGTCCCTATACCAGCACTGGTGCTGCATCCATGTTTGGCTGGATGTAGGTCGGCATTCTCACTGAATGCACTCTTTCCAAAGCAATTGTCATTGACATAAATGAAATTGCATTCTTGAAGTAATTCTCTGAGCTGTCATCAATGCAGCATTGTGCAAAGCAAAAGCCATAACACTGCTTCTTAAAATACCTATGACGATACAGTAACCTACATCCATGGCTCAAACTGGTTCTGAGGGTTTTTTTGGTAATGGATAGTATGGCATGATAGATTTCAACGTACTGCAAGCTACTTACACATTTTCATTCAGAATTAATTTTGAAATAACAGTTTTCCCAATTTATTGCTGATATTAAGATTTTTACATGTTCAACATGCTGTGTAAGCTCTTAATCATTAATTGCTCAGAAGGGAAGGTACCACCCTCCTCAGGTAAGTCATTATTAAATTTTTTTACTCAGGAGGCTGGATGAAGACTGCTGAAGCAAAAAACATTGGCGTTCACCTTATACTGAAACTAAACCCAAAAATGCTGGGCTTTAAATATGGGTCTCTTTGCCATATGGGAACCTGCACAAGATAAATGAAGAAACAGTTAGGGGCTGTGACTGAGACGGTTCCATACAGAGGAATTGAAAGCCTCAGAAGGAAGAACATCAGCTGAAAAGACTTATGTGCTCCTAGGGAGGTGGGAGGAGACTGCTGTGCCCTAGAGGAGTGGAAGCCACCTCTGAGACCTGATTCTTCTGCAGAGTGAAATCACCTCAGACTGCCCTCACTCCATGCGCCCTGTCCTTTGCCACTCAAACCTCCCCTCCTGGGTACCAGCACTGGAGCCATGATGGGTAGATCAATTATGGGAACTTAAGGGAGCTAGATGAAAACTGAGTCCTCAAAAGTCCACAGGCTCCTCTAGAGGACACCTACACAACATATGATTTCTTTTTGACTTCATCTTGTGTTGTCAAGTAGTATCTTTTAGGGGTAGCATCTCAATGCACTTCTGTTCTTTTGAATTACAACAAACACAACATTTTGCTTAATGAATTGCATTAGTGAAAAGGGAATAGTAGCATAAGCATATGAATCATGAATATGATGGAGGCCTTTCTTTTACAGCAGAGAGGCAAACTTGATGAACATTTACTGATTTAGCTTTACTTATTATTTTGCAATACACCAAACTACAGGGCCTGTTCTAAATACCTAATACAGTAAATACCTACTGAAAATTTCAGCACATTGTTTAAACAGTTTTCATTTAAAAAATCCACAGCTGTTTCTTGCACTGATAGAAGTTTTAGTTTATAAAGTTGTAAGCATTCTTTTCAGAAAGTTTATCAAAGCTCTTTCCTTGACTAAATGAAACAAAATGATAAACATATATATAAGCAGCAATGTTCTCATTTGCATTTAGATAAACTTTATAAACACAAATTAAATAGTAGCAATTCTCAGAATCCTTAAATGGCTTCTAGTTGTAAAAGCTATGCTCCACTTAGCTTAAATAGTTATTTTTCATGCATCATTAGATTTGCAATAGACATTCTACTCTCAAATCAAGGCCACCCTTGAAAACATCAGGCAGGGTGTGGATTTTGAATGGGATCATTATGTCAAGAATACTGGGCCAAACTATAAGCTGGTTTTAATCTACAAAGATCTGTTATCTTTAGTGGAATTAAAACGATTTGGGCCTGCTAACAGTGTGACCCATAGCATCTATTTATTTGAAAAAGAAAACAAAACCTGTCAGGTTTAAACCAAGAACCCAGATGAAGGGAACAGCCATCCAGAACAAATGTCTGACTGGACACAGAATGGTGAATATTAAAAGGTACATGATGGCAAGGAGACGAAAATATAAAGCATTTAAATTGGTGATTTGACAGTTTTTTAGCTGTTATTATTTAACTAAGGATGCCAAGATTTTTTAATGAGTGAAATGAGTAACATCAGAAATTGGTTTATAGCCACAGCACAGACATCTACAAACACCACCTCACAGTTTAGCAAACTCATGATAACAGCTCAGCTCATGAGTATTCTGTGGGATGATGGAAATAGGATAGAGGATTTTGACACAACTGTACTTGTACAAAAGATCTGACTTGAAAGTAAATTTGAAACACAAGCACACAGAAGACCTATCCAGAGCTCCAGTCAGTGACTGGATACAGCTCTGCTCTTCCTAGGCATAGCTCCAGATCCTTTGGAAATCAGAATCCAGTATGCCCACTGGGAGCCTCCAAACCAGGCCTACCTTAGCAGCAGAGAGGTCCATACATCCATACACCTTTGCTGATCCAAGGTAAATCAGTCCTCATTTACATCCATCAAAATGTGCAGGCTGTCTGGCAATAGAACCACAAATGTGTTCTTCTGCAAGAATTTAAATAATAACTACTTTATAGAAATAATTTAAGGGTAAATTTCTATTGGCGTTTAGGATAATTTTTGAGGCTGTTCATCCCAGGCTGATTTATATGAACAGTTCTTATTCCTTTATCATATGCTGTAAGTTGTTTCAAATTCAAGAATAAAATATGTGACATTGGAGTAATGAAAGCTGGAGAAGTTTAATGGTCTGTTCAAACTTAAAGGACACAATTTCTATAACAAAATCATGGATTGAAAAAAAAAAAGTAATCAGAAGCCTAGTATATGGAATAGAGAAGAGGAACCAGGAAAGCCTTTTCTCCAGAAAGCATTCCAAAACACTATTTGAGCTTCTCTAACATTTTTGTGATTATATCTGACACAAGGGAGAGGATGAGCCTGTGTGAATCCAAAACAAAAACTAGAGCAGAATCCTTGGTTCAGTTTTAAAATTGTTTCTCATTTTTGCAACTGCTGAGACAAGTCACAGAGAGGTAAACAAAGAAATAGATGAGTGAATATTTTCTGCTGTCTGAATATTTTCTGAAGTTTTCCTGTGCCTGGAATCAAAGAGGAGAGAATCTCGTTTGCTCCCATATAGCACTGTAGCTCACATATATGGGTCTGACTCTTTCCTAGCACATCTGTCAATCCATGACTACAGAACAATTACCTGTATGAAGCAATTGCAAACTCTCCGGCTTGTTTCACCTCGCTCTGCCTGCTCTAACTCTCTCCTTTGTTGCATTCAGGTAGGACTAACCACAGGCTAACATGGATGCTGATCCTATAAATGTGGGACAGTAAGGCATTTGCAAAAATGCCCCAGCATCACGGCCAACACAAGCTCTTGATCCCACATTCATATTAAGTTTTCCAGATGCTTCTGCCTGCCTGGCTGTAGCACTGCTCAGTGATCACACAAATCCCAGCTACCTTTAGGCATTGGTAAGTAAGCCTGCTGCCATTGCTAACAGAGAGACAGGGGCAGATACCACTTCTGTGTCATTCCATCTAATCTGCGTGATTCCCTCTAATGACCTCAGCAGTTCCAGTGAGAGCTGGGCCATGCTGCTGCATATCCAGCTCAGTCCTCACCCACTGACTGCCTGTGTCCCACCCCTGAAATACTGGAAGAAGATCTGAAGGTAGAGGAATGTCTTTACATTAGACATATAGCAGAATAAGGGGAGGGAAGAAAAGGGTAACCATATTCTCTTGATCCCACCTTCGTCAGATGGCTATTGATGTATTTTCTAGCAGAGCCAGTGCATTCCCATTATTTTGTTTTCATCCCCTTGATGGCAAAATTGAATTTTGCCTCCACTGCTGTAGAGGCCTTGAGCTACTGCGAGGAGTCTGAGGTCTGTTTCTCTCTTGCTACCACTGCACAGCATGGTCTCTGCATAACACACTGCCCAGCTCTTACCAGAGTTCAGTAAAGACAGAGCTAATAATGTCTTCCTTCCCTGGTCAGACATAACATTAAGAACTAAAAAAATAACATAGTACCAAGTTAATATAATACAGAATTTCAAAACCATCATCCTGCTGGCTAAAACAGTTAATGAGATTTAGTGGGTGCCCAACATGCCTTGGGATGTTCTATCTTGCCTCTCTTGCTCTTATTTCTCAAACAGTTGCAGCTATAAAAAGTCTAGGGTCTCTGCCTGTTGGGCTTTGTCACCTACAACACTGGAATTCCAGCTTGTACATTGCCTTGTTGTCCATCCTGCAGGCATGAGAGGATACTGCTGCTTCTTTCACAGCTTATGTCCATGGGGACCCAAAATGTCTGCTATTGAGAATACTAATTAAAGGCTTCTGGGTTGTAGATTGCCTTCACAAGTTCATATGTCCAGCTTTTGGACATGGCATCTCCTGAGATCTTTTTGCAGCTGCCCCAAGATATTTAAAGCCTATCAAAACTGGTTGGTAATTTAAAACCTCAAAGGTATTTGTTTAGATTGCTTCATACTTTTCCCACAATCATAATCTTTTCTTATGACTTCCAATAAGATCTTACATATCCAGTGGAAGAGAAGCAAGAAATCGGTTATATGTCAAGTTTAAGTGCTGCTTTGATTACACCTTTGTTCATTGCTGATACAAGTCAGTTGCCAGAAGGTCAACATCCAGATACACAATTCCCTATCACAGATGACATAATAAGTACCTTGGACCTCATAATTATGTTGAATGGACAAAGACTGAAGAGAAGCAAAGTCTCAGCTTATATTTATTGGCAAATATATTCAAATATATGAAATATTTATATTTCTCTCATGAGGAAATAATAGAAAACTGCAGAAAATAATAAAATCATAAGCATTTTACTTTTTATGCATAATTAAGCTAGTCACTGTTTTTGTTCCTGTGCTGTACAACATAAAACATTGATAAGCAATTACAATATAAAACAATCTTTTGAAAGCATTAAGCTAACATAAAACTGTTCACTTTTCACATTAAATGAACATTTATCCAATTCTTACAGCTTAGCAGTGTGGCCTCCATCCATCTACTACATTTTGATACCTCTGAGAAATTACTCTATCCTGACAAACTTCTAAACATCTTAAGACTAAAAATGATACTCTATGTACCCCTTACACGAAATGATCTCATCAAAAATTCCAGTTGTAATCAAGCTGTTCACTCATAACTTGGGAAACCAGTGCTCTTTTTTGACTTGCCACACTGTTGCACTACTGATTTTTTAAGTCTTTTGTGGGGTATCTGGTCTTTTGGCAACTATCAACCATCCCAATGAGGAGGCGTAACTATCTTGTCTGTGATTTCACCATTTCCATCAAACTGATAATTTGAACATATTTGTCTTGACTCGATAACATACCAGCCCAGCCTGGAAGGTCCAAGGAGGCAGTATAGCCACAGTGCACCACAGAGGGCTCCCAGTGGCTCTGCAGTTGGCTCTTTGCCTCTACCTGCACTGCCAGAGGTAAAGAAAGCAGCAGGCTGGCATCTACATCCACTCAGGCATAGCCTATAGCTAAAATCTATTCTGCTAGTACTAAGTATGCGTGGATGCACTCAGGAATCTTCACAGTGGATTATGCTGATTTCTGCTTGAACATTAAGCTACTGAAGCCTCCAAAATCTACTGATGTCTTTCCAAAACCCATAGACCCAACTGGAATAACAATTTTTCAGTATTTTTTCATCTCTTTAAAAGATTGAATCCAAGGGCTCTGAGGCACTAAAATCAAACCACTGGATAACGGAAAAGCATCACCCCATTTTACATGTGAGGAAGCAAACACACTGATGACTTGATCCAGTTCCCATGTAAAAAGAAACAACTTCAGTCAGACCCATGAGGCACAAAATCATACACTTTCCTCGTCTCATTATAATCTCAGGTCCTGCCTCAAAAAGGTAAGTTACAGATGTTTGTTGAACTAAAGTACTGTTATTGTTGTTCAAAGACAGCAGGCATCACGTCTGCAAGAACCTGGGTGACTGCACGGCCGGAAAACAGTGTTACAGGATAGCTTGATGCAGCAACTGGATGCACCTTCCCCAGCTGTGCAGCTAGCACACAGCAGTGTGAGATCTAAGGACTGTGTAGCAGAAAAGAGAAAGAGGGAGCAACCTGGGAAATAAAATGCGGATTTATCAGGAAAAATAGAAGGGGCTTTAAATTGAAGAAGAGGAAAGTATCAGCAGAAAAAAAGGAACTGAGAAAGAGAAAAGGGAAATTATAAAAATGGAAGGGTTGAGGTGTGAGAGAAAATATCCTGATTCACACTGCACATATTCAATTGCACTTGTACAAAATGGAAGTCCATTGCTCAGGATGGCTTTGTAGACAGGAGAAGGACAATTCCACTGGAAGAGGGACTCAGACTCAGTCCCACATAGGTGAATTAATCACTATTCATTCATAACCAATAGAGGGGGTTCATTATTCATAGAGGGAAATTTAACAAAGGGGTAAAGAATGTGAGCAGGAGGAGGAGAGTGATGGAGGAGTGTGCCGTGCCTACAAACTTTTGTGAACTGGCCTGGCACGTAATCAGCATCACAAGAGACCTTGGCCTGCAGAAGATAAAAATATCCTGGCCAAGAAGTTGTAGATTAAGCAGGAAAGCCTGGCAAGCAGAGGCCATATACCCTAAGCACAACTGAATTATCTTTTCGTTCATATGTACGCTCACTTTTAATTAAGTTATGATATTGTCAAGCCTTTGGCATGCTGCCTGTTGTATAAACATTACTGGCACAGATATTCTGTAATTCCATTACAGAGCTATTAATTCAAATGAAGGAGCAGGCAGGCATGAAACCAGCTGGAAATTTCAACTGAAACCTACCTCTGGTTCAGACAGAGAAACACAATGTGCCAAGGTGGCAGTGACATCTCCCCTCACAGGAGCCACCCATAGTCCCCAGAATCTCTAGTGCAGTAGCAGACAAACATCCAGGTCATTCTTGTATCAGCACAGCGACTCAGGATGATCCCCCATGTACAACAACAACATCATTTGAGCTCAAAGGAGCTGATGTTGGATTATTAAGTTTGTCATTGGTGAGATTCAATTATTCCTGCATTATTTATGTAAGAGTAATGCAAAGAGGCTCCAGGTGGGACCAGGCCTCCATTTTACAAAGTATTGGAAGATAGCTTCTTTCTCAAAAGAGCCTTGCAGCTTCAGCTGATGATATACAGAGAGAGGGGAAACAGGGGCATCAAGATGTGATTTTATTATGGTTGCACAGAAATACAGCCAGCAGGCGGAGACTAATTCTAAATGACACTTTTATATTAGCTGGTATCCAGTTAAAATATGCCCTTCCTTGGTTAAAATACAAGAAAGGCTATTTTAGACCTATAAAATAAACAAAAAGTCATATATAATAATGAAAAGAAAATATATGTTAGGGATAGTGAAATGTTACTCTTTGGAAGCTAGAGGGCTGGAGAAAAATATTTCACTACCAGAATTGGAAGACTCCTTAATTTTTACCTCCCCACTGTGCCACTGTCCTTTACTGGTTGTAATTGAAAGTGCATGCTTTGATTTATGTTAAGGAAAACCAGACACACTGAAGTCTTATCTTGGAATCTATAAATCTTATAACAATAGTTTTCACCACAAATACCACACTATAAACTGCTCGACATAGAATTGGATTTTAGTTCCCCTTGAATTACCTTAAGAATTAAAGCTTCCTCTACCAAAATCTTGCTCGATGCCAGCTCAGGTGCTAGACTGGTTTGCAGTGCTTGGATTGACTCACATTTCTTATCAAACTTCCCTGAATTATCAGAGCTCTGAGATCCTCCTGAAGCCCAGGGGTATGTCCTGCATACTGTAATGGACAAATATCTGACTCAGTGTCCTATGGTAGAAATTGGATTCCTTAGGCTGGGGAATCATCTCTAGCGGGCCCATAAAAGCTAACAGCTGTCCATCCTCAGCATGTCAGGATGGAAGAATTCACGGGGATTTAGATTTTTAGATTCAGATTTTTATCAACACTTATGCTCTTGATCATTCTCTTACCAATAATGTTATTTTACAGACACCAAGAGTAAGTCCTACAGGATCTGTACTGCATGGAGAAGATGTAGGCAGCATTTCTCATATTATGCCTTATACCAAGACCATGAAATCATCTCTTCAAAGAAGGATACAGTAGTTATTTCACTGTGATATGCCCACGAGGTTTTCTAATTAACAGGTGTTTTTCTACTTGCCAACTCACAATGTCAAGAGTTCCTCTTTCTCAGAAGCATTTGTTTTCTGAAACAACTGCATCTGGACTCTTCAAACATATTTCAAGAATGTAATGTAAAGATACCACAGATTTTCCTGTCCCACTGAACGTTGAACTAGAAAAGACCTTAAGACCTATGAGCTAAAGCAAAATAAATTCAATGCACTATTTTTTCTTTGGTTTCTGTTTTTGATTCTGTTTTTGACTTCCTTCATACAAAGTACCAACCATCAAATGGCAAATAAAAAAATAGATGTTTACCTATAATCACTCCTTTTCACAGTTTTGTTTTTAATATAAAAGCTTCCAACAGACAAAAAAAAAATTGTGTCTTAATCTCCTCCTTCTCCTATTTATTCAAGGCACCTTTTTTTATTTCTCCACAGTGGGGGCTTCAAAATTTCTCTTGCATCAGTTCAAGGTATTTGTATCATTTGTATTACTTACTCTTGAAACATTTCTTTTACCTTCCTGGGTACAGAATTAAGAAAGATGGGGTTGGTTTCTGGTTCTTTTCAGGTTATGTGTTTATCATATATATATAACGTAGATATATGCATATGTATGTGTGTGTGTGTGCTACATATCCATAGCAACAAGCAAATATATATTTGCATCAACACATTTAAATTTTAATGCAACTGAACTTTTATTTGCCTTAGAAAAGTCTGTTTATACAAACTCAACAACTCAAACTGCTGTCACTTCCACAAAAAGTAAACCAAACAAAAACATATCATTTTATCATATGGCTTCAGAAGTCCCCAAATTGACTTCTATAAATAAATCAGTTCTGGTTTAGAATTCCTAGCACATACAAGGGGTCTTCACTACTTCAGCAGCCCTTTACTCTAGGACAATTTCCTTTATCTGATATTACTCTGTTACTTAACTGAACCTCAGAAGATAAACTTATTTTCTGATTACTTAAAGGCATTTAGATGACCAACGTTACATACCTCTGTGGCAAGCATGTCTGACTTTACGCAATCCAACTGAAATCAATGCGCTTCCACTGCAATGAGCAATTTGCTAGTTTCTGTTTTTATCCTGAAAGGTGACCAGGAGATAACAATGATTTCGGCAAGCAGGAGTTGCCTGACAACCCTAGTTTAAATGCAAATAAATATCCTACTGCACTCTAGGGAAAACATTCTACATTAATGTGGCAAATCATCTGAAGATCCTAACAAGCAATTAGGCAGAAACAATGATATCAGAAACATCAGTCTCTTTGTAATATGCTGTTTTCATTCACATGAGAGTTCTAATTGTGGTATGTGCAAGTATGAAATTGAAGTACAAGCTCTACCTACACACATTTTGTTTTATTATACAAAATTAATCTAACACATTAATTAATCTAATACATTTTCCTAATGTTTTACAGGCAGCTAATTAATTGTAGACCACGTAACTGCCACAAGATTAACAAAATGCTTTTATGAAGGTAGTAAACACTGTTTGCTGAGAATATTACTCTATTCAGTACAGTGTTTGAACGTAATACCTGCAGGAAGATTTCTCTTACAAAGAGACCAGTGACCTCATTGAATGAGAAGTTCACTGTGCTTGTCACAAAAGCTCTAAATCAGGATGAGAAGCACATTTTACAACCAACAGATACACAGGCTGAGAATCCACTAACATGGCAGCCATGATAAATTACTGAGAACTATGCTGTTGAAGCTGAGAGAAAAAAAAAATCAAAACTAAGTATCTGTCATGCAATCCATAGTTTAATATACAGGGACATTAAGTAGTGATCTTACTCAGCTGAGTGAGGTAATTCAAGATATAAGGAGGCTGCTTTAAGAGCCATTACAGCTGGAGCATCATATACTCCCTTTCTCTGACCAAAGCAGTGTCACACTGAACAATAAGTAACCAAGCAGGACAACCAAGGTTGTCCAAGCAGCAGCAGGTTTTGGGTGAAGCACTGTGCTGTCATGCCCTTGCTTCTGCTGATGTATTTTAATGAAAACCTCTGAGACTCACCATCCAACTTCAGCCTTTGCTATCACTTAGCAATGAAAAGGGCTACAAACAGTCTGTGCCTGGGCAGCTATCGCACTCCACAGGCACACAGGGTGCTGGACACACAGGGCATGGTTGAGCAGGAGAATAGGCAAGTGTCTGACCTGTATGTGAATTCAGGGGCAGGCCAAGCTCCTGCTTGCTGTCTCTGGTCACAGATTCCCATGGATTAAGTGGGTTTAACTGGCTACTTAAGTGAACTTCATTCTATTTCTAGATTAAAGGAAAGCACACTAACACATGCAGGAACATGATCAAATTGATGCACCGGCTAATTCAGGTGTTTTAACAAAAAAGGCAAGTTTGCAATGAAAAACTCAGTGTTCTTGTCGAATATCTGACTAGACTTAAATGCCTGAATAAGTTTATGAGGTAATTACCAAATCCAAAGTGAGACACTTGTACATCTACACCTTCAAAGCCTAAAATATGAACCTTAAATAAAACCTTGCCCAACGCCTTCAGCACTTTGCCATTCATAAGAACGTTACAATTTACCAAAACTCCATCAGTCTGTCCAAGTTCTGGCGTTGCCTATAGGTCTGACATTGCATCTTGGTTATGCTGGGAACCTTGGTGTTAGCTTCCTGCCCCAAGCCTGCTCCAGACGCCAAGAGGCACCCCTAAATCCCTGGGATGTACCTAACAAGCAAGTTTGGCATACATTTTAAGTACTCTAGATGTTGGAGAACAAAAGATGCATTTCAACTGAAATACCCATTTTCTTACTGTTTACATCACTTATAAATCCAAAACAACTTTTGAAGAGTTTTAAAGGAAAGTCTTGTGCAAGTAAAAGTGCTTTCTCTATGTGAAGCTCCTACTACAACCTAAGGAACCTTTTGTATTCTAAGTCATAATTAAAAAAAAAAGAAAAAGAAATCTTCAGAAATTTCCTTACATGTGTAAGCAACACTGTGCAGCACTGTAGCTTTGTATTTGAAAATGCGTACCTTCCTATAAGCACTAGACTTCACACTATTGCAGTTGCAGCCAAATGATGAGACACCCCAACACAAAATTCTGCCAGAGTTATGTAAAGAAACTGGGTTGCATGTTATTAAATTAAAATTGTGGAAGGAACTAAGGAGCGGACAACTGGCCCAGGCCTTTGCTTCACAATTCATCCAAAGGATGTCATTAAGAGCATACAGTTTCATGGTCCCATAAATTGTTTCCAAGATAACAAAGAACCACTAGACAAATTGCAATCTCACCTGTGTCTGGATCTAAATAATAGCAAGATAAAAAAATAACCACAAATAGACAACACAAAAACAAAATAACCCCCTTTTTATTTCAATGAAGAAATTATACTCAATCTTAGAAGAAACAGGATTCATATATAGCATCTGACTATAAAAAACTGCAAGTACACCACAAGAAAAAAACATATTACAAAAAGTGATTTTTTTGGAAAAAAAAAACCAAAACCCCACACTTTTAAAATGTTTTCTCTCTTGAGAATTCAGAATTTATATTTCAGGCTTATGTTTTCTATACAGAGCGGAGCAATCCAAAACATCTGTATTCTGGAGGATAATGAAGCACGTATTAGGATGTCCAAACACCTGCAGAATTAGGCAGCAGTTAAGGAGGAGTCAGGTGCTGTTTTAGACTTAGTGGTATCAATTCTAAACCAAGAACCACTTATCTTCTTTGTAGAATGTAGTACTATAATCTTGCAAAGCTCCAACAAAGAGGCAGTCTATGCTGACTTGTTTAATTATCTTTTCCTTTTTATCTTCTTTGCAGATCATTGCTTTATTGCAATGTTAAAGATGGTTGTTCAAATTTGAGCTGTTGACTGGATGTTTCCAAAAACATACATATTATAATCATATAGATGCCATTTCTTTTGCAACATCTAGGATTTCTTGTCTAAGATGAGCACACTTGATTAACATCCATACATGTGATCCCACAAGTTCATAATAACATGCACCTTGTATAAGTTTAAAGCTTCTGTAAAAGGCTAGGAGCGAATTCACATGATCCACTTTTCAAAATTACAGATTTTCACATCAAGTGGCACCAGTCTCTTGTCACACAACTACAAATTGTCTTGAATACAGTTTTACCCCCTGAAGTTCCTAATTCACTCCAGCAATTTTGATGCAAGATACAAAAAGGTTTGAACAAGGTAATATAATCACAGAGTCAGAAAATATTCTGAGTTGGAAGGAACCTACAAGGACCACTGAGTCCAGCTCTTAAGTGAATGGCCTATAGGGGGATGGAAGCTGCGATGCTGGTCTTCTTAGCACCATGCTCCAACCGAGCTAATCTTAAACTAAACCACATGTATTCACTTTTTACAATCTTTTCACTGAAAAGCCAAAACTTTTACAACTTATTTTTAGGTCAGAGACTGTTAATAAGCACTTCTCAGAAAACACTGGGTTGATTCACAGTCTAGGCCAGCAGGTGTGATCTAAGGTCACAAAGAAAAATGAGAAACAGGGAGGCTGGGCAATCCTGTTTCATAGGGAAAAAGATTACCTAGCCACAGCCCCTGCTTGGAAAGGCTCATAGGGAGCAGAGTTTGTTTTCACAGCTGCGTATTCTCTAGGATCCAGGTATGTGGCATGGTCATGCCAAGGGCAGTATCCAGAAAACCAAACACATGAAGGAACAGAGCTCTGGAGAATCCAAAGGCTTCCGGTACATTTCCTGCAGAAGAATGATGGGACACAGCAAAGCTCAGCTCACCTGTACTGGACTGCACCAACAGCATAAACCAGCGGGAGAAGCTGGAGCTGTGCTGGACCAGTATTTCTAAAATGGTTTCTAAAATGGCAGACAAATTCTGTAGCCGTTAGGACTGCATTGTGAGGAAATGCAAGGAAGTCAGTGTTATGGCCAAGTGTGGATACATGGCTCAATTATTTTTATATCAGTGAAAAGTTTGATGTTGACATAAAAAAACCCATCAATCTTAGAACTGTGAGATTACATTAATTTATTTGTACACACTAGCAACATCTATTCCAGTGTGTGCCTCCACACCACAGCCTCCACTCCACACCACAGATGCCCAGAAAAATCTTTCTGATGACTTTAAGAAGGATCATTCACCTTCATAAGGAGTCAGAATGTCCTACTGGCCTTTTAGCAGCATGCGCTTAGCTGATAATTCCACAACCATCCAGCTGCTGTTTCCCACAGCAGTAAAATGAACTGTAACAATTCTGTCCATTTGCACTGACACGAAACAACTTGACTCAAGTGGCTCTTCACAAAGCATTACCATGACCTAACGTCACTGCTATCTAAAACGGAGATTATTCTTATTTCTCAAATAGTTCAGTGTAAATTAAAGACTTAGAAAAAATCTCAGTGTGAGCAACTGCAATCTTCTGCACGAATCTGTCTGAACCACTGGAAACTATGATTTAATTTCATGGAAAACCAATCAAAAAAAACACCTCTGGTTTTGTATCCTTTCTAATTAGATACAGTCCTGAAAACTATCACATTCCTGGCAAGCAAACCAAGTGCAATTTTCTAATTTAACAAAACTGGTTTGTCCTCTACTTAGATGCAAGAACAATATTATAAATAATTTCATCAATACTTTTAAAACTCCTAATGAAAGAAAAGTTCTGAGTGGAGACACTGCTTCCATGCAGATGTTACTAATCTCTAATATGAAATTAATTCCTTTATCCCCAGAAATCTAGAACTGAAATTTCTCTGTTCATCTCACCCCATATTTGCAGTTCACTTGTACCTATTGGCTTTATTCATCCATCTGAGAATAAACCCATTATTTTTGTAAGAGAAAAAGCAGTATCATAATTTAATAAGCTTCAGCATAAATGAAGTATGAAAACACATTTTTATATACTAAACACTTGTTGACTAATAAACGTTTTTGTAGATCTGCTTTCTGTTCCTAGGTGGATAATTATTGAAGTGTGAGAACCACAGTCAAGGAAATGCAAAAAAACATGTGGCCAGATGAGGCTTAGGCTTTTCTCTCAGAATTCCTTCAGCAAGGAAACTTGTGTCTTCCTTAAGATTCTGATAAAGCATCAATTATGAAAAGGTGAAAATCAGGTTGTTGGTTTAAAGCATGAAAAACATGCTTCATCTACACATGTTGACTTATTCCCATATTTGGAATTACGTAAAATAACAGCATAAAAACTCTGACAATCTTCTTTTTCTTATAAGTATTATCTTGAATGTGAACTCTGCTTCACTGGACTCTCCTGCTTTGAACAAAAATTGTCCCAGTATGCAGAATCCTCAGGTGCAACTGGAATACCAGATGCAACTAAATCTTCAAAAGTCAGTAATGTAAACTGTGGTGGGTTAGGCTCCATGGACTGTACCTAAAGAAAACACATATTAGTATAACACAAATCAGTAAGTATAAATTTTCTCCCTGTAAAATTCTCTGCCCAGTTTAAACTACACATTGCTTACTGAAGAAGAAAGGAAATATTCTACATTTGAGACTAATGTCACTGCCCCTAATCTAGGCTATGCATTAACTAACAGAAGCATATGACAGACCACACAGAAAAATCCAGTTTTTCCTTGAAACACAGTTCACAAAACTGACAGAATGAGGGCTATAAAATGCTGCAGTATGACAGAAGGGGTGTTTAAGTCCAGTGAAAAAGAAAGAAAAGACCACCATCAAACAAACTGTGCTCCAGCAGAAAGGAGTATTTGAGGCAATTATGTGAAGATTTATTCAACTAGAGGTGGTTGTGCATGCCTCTCTCAGACTCAAACACTACTTGAGGACTAAAGCAGTCACAATCAATCTGCAATTTCCCACCTTAAATCCACATTAAATGCACACTGAGATACTGGAGATTAGAGTGTCATGGTCTTCATGTTAGTTTCATTGCTCCAAAAAAAAAAATCACATTTCAAAAAAAAAGAGGGTTTGTGTTGGTTTTTTTAGCACATGTTTCTATGCAGTCTGCTGTATGCCATCTCCAAGTATGATTGTTCCCAGACAGCAGGGCATGAATCCAACAAAAAAATAGCTGATTCTTCTAAATTGGTATTTGCACAAGTGACATATTCTTAATGTTTAATATTTTCTAAAATTCAGCAGGACTTCTCTGCAGTGGGGGTACCCTGTACATCACACAAACTGACTCATGTTTGATGCAGGCTAAGCCTGTTGAAGTCCCTCTGGGTGGCAGCACAACCCTCTGGCATGTTAGCCACTCCTCCCAGTTTGGTGTCACCAGCAAACCTACTGATGATGTACTGCACCATCATCCAGTTCATTAATCAACATGTTAAATTGGACTGGACACAGTTTTGATCACCGGAGTACATCATTAATTACTGGTCTCCAACCAGACTTTGTACCACTATCATCACACTCTGGCCCCCCAAATGTTCAGCCAGTTTTCAATACACCTACTGTCTCCTTATCTAGGACATACATCAACATTTGCTCCAGGAGGATCTTATGAGAAAGAGTGCCAGAAGGAGGAGGTACTGAAAGACAGACAATATCCATTGCTCTCCCCTCATCTACCAGGCTGGTCATGTCATTGTAGAAGTTTACCAAGAATGCTTGCTCTTGGTGAAGCTATGTCCTTTCTGTGCCTGAAAATGGTTTCCAGAAATGGTTTCCAGCTAGCCACCTTTCCAGTTTATTCCTCATACTGTGTGGATCAGTGTACAGGCACTGTAGAGGCACCCAAGCTCACCGAGTTCCTGGAGAAAGGTTGGGGAATTCTTTCATAATTGTGCTTTGTAGGCCCTTGCTTGCTTACATACAAGGGCTCAAGATGGCCCCGTCTAAGGTCTGTTTTAAGAATTTTGTTGCCCCTTCCTGCCACATCAATGAAGGTAGGTCGGTAAATAGGTAATAGCACAAAAAGATCTATTCTCCATTTCTGTATTTGAGCAGTAAGCTACTCTTAGGAATAAATACAGAGGCAACAAAATCGTTTTTGTTTGTTGTAAAAGCACAGAAAAACTCTAAGTTGCCAATGCAGACTAAAACCAGAAGTTATTGAACAGCATGTCACTTTATATCCTTACACAAGTGACATAGTGTTGAGACATTTCTGCTCATCTGACATTTTGGAGATGAGGTAAAGCTGCAAGAACGGTGCCTGGGGCCATGCAGGTGACATCACAGATGCATACCAGAAACAAACTAAGCCTCAGAGCTAAGTGGATGTTAAGAGATATAGTCTGAACTTCAGCACATGCTTGTCTGAAGGCAAGTGTGTTCTGAATGAGTTCATATCAAATCTTGTGAAATTTACCAAGTGACAGACAAAAAGATATTTTATAGACTACATAGGAATTATAAAGAAGTATAAACTCTGTCATCTTTCATTGAGATTTGCCACAGATAACTGCCTAGATCTAGGTAAGGAGTGCAGATTAAATATTCTGTTTCTTAAAGCATATAGCAGTCACTAGCAGACATTTTGTTAAGATTCTTGACACTAGAGATTTTTAAGTTTAGTACATTAATGTCCAATTGGTCTTTTCTGTGAATTGTGGATATCAGTTCTGGAAGAAAGTTGAAAGTACATGTTCTGCAAATAGGACATAATGAAAGACTTCTGCGATTGCAAAGAGGGAACAGACACTGACCTCCTGGAACAATTGTGTAATGTCTACACATATGTATTTAACTAGGATGAACAACTTCTCCCAACATATCTAGTAATATATTTTTAAAAAATCATCTTTTTATGGTTCTGTTACATAGAGAGAAGGTCACTTTCATCTCCTCCAGGTTCCTGCTAGAAGGAGGTCTAGAAAGGTAAAATACAATAGTACATAAATTTTCACTTAATTTCCATACCAGGAAGTCACAGGATGCTCACTTGTCCTGCTTAAAATAACCTTTTTTCTGTGAATTGAGATACTGAAATTTAGGTCATCACAAATTTAGTCAGTAGACAAGTATGCCTTTGAGATTTCTCCTGATTCAAATACTTTTCATTATAACTCTTGATATCATTACTATTCTTCCTATGATAATTTTAAGGCATGTGATAATGATGGTGAAGGTCAATACTTAAAAATCCTGGATTTCTATAGAATACCAAGGTAATTGTCTTTAGAAATAATGGCCACCTTCTTTTCACCTCAGATTGACATTTATCGTATTCCTGTTGGAAGAATGATATGTCATCCCACTGGGGACTTAAGTATGTTGTGTCAAACAGGAGGAATATATTTTCTTAAAAAAGTATTTGTCCACTCACTAAATACAGTAAGTCCTCAAAGGCAGTTTATTCCTCTTATTTTTTTAATCTAACCAATACTAGTTAAAAGGTCTGCCAGTGTTATCCATGAACATAGAATTCAATATTACCATGACAGATGTATGCATTACCACTTTTACACTTTTATCAGTTTCTGTACTTTTTTTTCTGAGTTCCTCATAGAATTTTTATGTCTAAATAACAGAAAACAACTAACCCATTTTATTGCGAGCAACAAAAGCACCACAGAAAAATCTGGCAATTTGTCACAGTCTCCTTTTCTGACTCTCTGGCTATTTCAGCTACAACTTGCCAGTCTGCCTCTCCCTTAAATTTGACTTTTATTGCTATTTCTATGACTGAGATCTTTGTTAAATTGCACAGAAAATCCTGAAAAGCTTTTAAGTAGCTGTGTTCCTTCTTTCAATAGACACCACATGGAATGAAGACTAACACTACTGTTCCTCCCATCTGCTGGTGGTTGTTGCTTGTCTCAAGGGTTATCTTGTCATAATGGTGTTTGAGCGATGGATCTGCTCTGGGATACATGCACTGACAGTCACCCATTAAAATCAACTTGGCGAAGTGTTGTACAAGTTTAGCAGTCCAGATTGGTTCACTGTCTCAATTTTCTACTGTGAAAACCATCTTTCCCACGAGTAGTACCAGGCGGTGACAAAAATCACTTAATCTTCTCTTGAATGAACACACTGAACACTGTAATACATGCATTCCAGATTTGACATTATCTGTTGCTGTCCTCTGAAATTATTTCTCTTTCCCAGACCTTTCCTGAAATAGCCACAAAAGAACTAGAGGAAACAGTTCAGTAATACTGTTTGGTTCTGGTTAATACTGTGTTAAAGATAAGCTTTCTCCTTGGCTCTACATCTGAGATAACACACTTTTAACATAAGCATAAGTTTATGTTCAAATGATTACCAAGACCAGAAAGAGTTTCATCATTTCTTACATCAGAATCCTTCTGTACAAATCCCTCCTGTTTCCCGAGTGCCACTGCAACATGATGACGGTCATCTAACCGTGTTTCCTAATAAAGATGAAAAATGGCAAAGTAAATGCATTTTCTTTATTCTGTTTCCAGCAAAGACTATATAAATGTTTAGAGTATGGTTCAGAACAACAGCAGGATATAATTTAAAATACTTTAAAATAATGACATTCAAAAAGCAATAGTACTTTTTAGTGGTTTTGTTGGGAGAGCTCAACGATGCAGTCACATTAAAAAGCTAGAAGGGTTGAACTGGTTACTATAGGTTACCATCACCTCACCTATTTGTAGACATTTATATTCAAGTTTGTGACCTTAGCATTCTTTTACTAGTCCCTTCTAAGTCACAAACCATATAAGTCATCTTAGCTACCCATTTTCCAATGAGATGAACTGTGAACTTCCAGAAGGTATTCTGAAAAACAATGACATAAGTGCAAACTTAAACCAATGACTCTCTTACTTTTGGCTTCAGATAGCAGATAAGAGCACAGCTTTGAATTCCTAACACAGCAATCTGAGCACTGCTGTGTGTAAATACGCATCAATTTTTCTCAACATTTTTAGATATATAATTATATGTGGAGGGATAGCTTGCTGAACGAGGTCACGAAAGAATACTAGAGCTTTGTGTTCAGGATAAGGAGCTATCACAGTTTCTCTAAATAGCTGCCACAAATATGTGAAGCTCGGATAAGACGTCTCCTGGCCTTGAAGCTACGTGCAGGGCAAGAACCAGGCAGCCAGGTGCACGGGTAGTAATGCCAAACCTATCATTATGTAGCTGAGCAAATTAGTAGCCAATTAGCTTATAACACGCAGTTATAATTGTCTATATAAAGCAGTAAAGTCTGTAATAAAGTTGGAGCATTCACTATAACTCTATGAGTGGTGTGTCTGACTCCGTTCACCGCAGCATTAATTATAGATTTAATGCTCCAGTTTTTACCTATTTAATAGTTTTGTTCATAAGTGTTTTCATCTACAAAGGCTAAGAATTAATTCTAAACAAATAATTTGGGAAAAAGAAACCAAATACTTTTATATACTGTTTCTGAATAATTCTTATTCTATAGTCAAGTCATAATTCTATTAGCTTTTTAAAAATATGTAAGGTGAGAAAATATATTCCTTACATCTTTATCCAAAGTTTTCACATCATTTTTGCACAGACTTTCTAAAATATAAATCAAGAACAACAACAATTTTACCTAGGACTGTGAACAATTTAGATATTGCCATTGATCTGAAAGTCAGCTAGTCCTCGGGATATTCTCCTGTGAGGTAAGAGTGAATCTCCAGTTTTGGCTTCCTTGGGAAACAATTCTATCTGCACTATAGTATAATATAAAGCAAGTATCATGATCTCCTCCTATTTCCTCTGACATGTTGTTGGCCACCTTGGTTTTTTCGCCTTTTAATCTAAGCAAAATGTCTTTTAAAACAATGATGTCAGTCTGCATTAGGCTTCTCTACAGTTCATTACTATATAGAATTTTCAAATATTTCAGTTGCCAGGATACCGTTTTTGTGATTCCAGAACAGCCCTATATATATTAAAAAAAAATGCCAAGATGCTCAGCTCAAATCTACTCAATGCAGCTCAGCCAAGACAGCAGCTGCTCCAGTCATGTGTAGCAGCAGTAAAACTGCAAAGCTAGGATACTTTTCTGGCAAATGTGTGTGCCTTGGCAGAGGTGCTGGTGAGGAATTAAAACTGTGTTTTCACTCTGATCTCTTCAGCACTAAAACCGTGCCTATTTGACAACTTTAGCAGTGAACTTTGCAACTCTCACCTCCTTAAAAACAAAACATCAAGCTCATGTTGTTTTACCTTTCTACAAAGCACTACTTAGAAAATGACTATTTCAATTCTGTCTAGATTAGGAAAAATGTTTAATGATCACAAGAAACATTAACAAATGCACAGGATAAGCAGCATTTCCTGCAACTGCAAGAGCTACAGATGTGTTTACTATGAAGTATTTTACTGGGTTTTCCATTCCTTTGCTAGGGAACAAAACTGTTAATAAGTCAAGCATAAAGAATGTTGCCATAGAGGATTGATGAAATACAACCACTTGTACACAGCGTGCACATTTCTGTAACTTCACCAAAAATAAAAAAGACTATGAAAATTAGATGCTTGATCAGGTGTTGCTAAACTATTTATAGTTCTGGGGTGGCAGTGGTTTGTGTTTGTCCAGATGGAAAAATTACTACATCTAGGTTTTTATCACTTAATTTCCCCCATTCTTTCAATTTTTTTTAATTTTTTTTTTCTTGTTCAAGAGGTTAAAACAGATCACAAGAGAGGTCATGGTATAGCACACTCAGCACTGGCTCACAGAGTCAGAAGTCTGCAAACAATCGTGTTGCAGCTTTAAGTTAAATGCACAGAATTTTCCTTTTGTGAAGTCAACTTAAGTATTACTTCTTGTTTGTGCAACTGAAAACATTATAGAGAATATGTTACATATTGTTAATAAAATAATGTTTTGTCAGTTCAAAGCTGCATTTAACAGGCAATGACTCTTTAGAAAGACCACTCCCTGAAGAGAACCTGCTCAATGAACAATGAATTCAAAAGGGTCCAGTTCATTTATTTCATGTACCCTCTGTGATCACAGCAGATCTTCCAGCATCTTTCAGTAAAACATAACAAATTTTGCCCTTCATCTATCTTTGCTGTTTCAGAGAAATGCAAATACAGAAAGGAAGATCTTTCCCAGCCCCTACTAGTGGCCAGTATGTAGGGGAGTATGTACATATTAAGCTATGGAGTTAATGAAACATACTGAAATTATACAAAACAGTACATTAGCTTGATTCCCTGGAGATATCATGATACCAGCTTATAAATTAAGTATCTTAAATGGAAATAGGTGAGTAAACAAAAAGAGGACAATTGTACAGAATTCCTTTGAGGTAGGGAGTTTGTTTTGTTAAGATTCCCCTCTATAAACCAGAAAACATATAATGGATAAAAAATTTGTTTTTCTCTGCAAAGAACAAAAGTGTTACTGGAGCTGTTTAAGCTACAGGCACATCGAGACTTGTAATGAGACTCGGCAGAACAATGTGTCTGAGATTCAAATCCTTATGAATTCACTCAAGATCAGACAGCTTATGAGGAAACTTCCCAGACAGCAGAATTGATTGCTGTGTGAATCCAGTTGGATTAGCTAGTTTTAGAAATAAAAGTTTCTATTCCTATTTATTCCAGACAATGCAACAGGATTAGCTTCTCTAACTGAAGGTGAAAGATGCCAACTACAGTTGCACACCAGTAAGGACTAAATATGTTTCAAATTGACCCAGGTAATCTCTCTTTGAAATTCATGTTTGGGAAGTAACGTATTTGTATATAAGCAAACCAAGCAAATATTTGTTGTGAAAAAATGCAAACAATTATTTGCGCAGCAACAGTGATGCCGAGTGATTCTTAATCCCAGAAGAAAGTTTAGGATAAATCATGTGCTTTCTTTATAAACCAGTTGTATCCAAAACTGAGGTATGTACCAAAACAGAAATGTCTTGTATCTCATTTAAGATTCTTCAATATAGATTCCAGAAAATGCTCTCCAGCCAGTCTTCCTTAACAACCGTACACAACTGGGATAATTAAAGAAACAGTCATGAATACATTTAACATTTTGCAAATCAGTAATTAGGATTTTTTTTTTTTTTCACAGAATGGCTTACATTGGAAGGGGCCTTAAAGATGACCTAGTTCCGACCTCCCTGCTGTGGGGAGTGACACCTTTCATGTGACCATGTTGCCCAGTCTCATCCAACCTGGCCTTGAACACTTCCAGGGATGGGACATCCACAACTCCTCTAGACAACCTGTTCCTCTGCCAATATATGTTTCCACATATAAGACACACACAGGTGTGTGTGTGTATGTGCATATAAAATAAACTTATGTTTATCCATTTAAATTATAAAACTTGTCATAATTGTTTTCAATCAACTTCTTTCACTTTTACTAAAATTAACTACTACTTCATTCTCGTCGTGGTTTAACCTAGCAGGCAGCAAATACCACACAGCCTCCTCACTGGCAGGGCACTATGAGAAACTGAGGAGTTCCTGATTTAGTGTTTCAGTGTGTTATCAACACTGTTCTCATCCTAAATTCAAAACACAGCAGTACGCCAGCTTCTAGGAAGAAAACTGACTCTATCCAAGACGAAACCAGGAAAATTTTCCAAGTTATTTTCTTCAAACGAAGTAAGTGGAGCATACAGAATTACTCATAATAATCATCATCATCATCATAATGACTCCATCCTAAATTAACATCCTGACACAAATACTGTTATCACTCTTCACTTTAATTATTACTAAACAAATTCACCTTTTTAAAATGAGGAAAATGTGCACTGTCTACATGAATAAAGCATATTTAATACACATAGCAGACATATCTTACAATTAAATTGATGCTTTTAAATGATACTTCATAGTATTTTTTTCTCCTACTCCTTTCAAAACATTTGAAGGGAATCTGAGTAGCAATCTCTAGAGAATCATATGAAAACAAGTGCCTAAAGCTAAACCTTTCCATCAAGATCAAACAAGAAGAGGCTGTTTCTGAGGCACTGCTTTCCATGAAAGCTCAAAAATATATGAGGAGTAAAGGAGGGGAAAGACAGAGCAAAACTAAACCCTTGATAAAGGAATCACAAACAGCAAACTACATAACAAAGTAGTTCATTTGGTATTTACAATAAAATAAGAGAAGTCTTTTTTAAATGTTCACAGAAAATTCTAATCTCCAATATGAAATGGCTTTGCTCTGACTGTGAACAGTTACAGGGTGTCTGAACAGTGTCAACTTTGATTTACATTGATTCATCAGTATTTCTCTTGACCTTTTAGTCATGGCAAGTATAAGGTGGTGGATGTTTTTCTATGCATTTAATTTGCTGTTTTCACATTACATGGTACTTTCTGAAGGAGATTTCAGAATATTTTGTGTAATTCAAATGGATAAAATCCCCTTTATTTCTTCAGGTTTTGGTAAATTAGATTCTCTAAAACTGAAATGAGGCAATACAAAACATGTGCTAATTGAACTTTAAACAGTGTCTTGCTCATTTGATCATCTCCTATCATAAAGATATAGGCAGATCTGAAAAGTGCTATCACTGTATTTTTTTATTTGATAGAAAAAGCTCCCTCAAGCAAACTCAGTACAACAAGGAACCCAATGAAAATACTGTATCAGTAATACCCAATCTTACATTTGATTCCTAATGTCTGCTTTTGGGTGATTCTTTCAGATTGCTCAAAAATTAATGTTTTCCATTAACTAGTTATTTCAAGAATCTGGTTCAAGGGAAAATAATGAATCAAAAATGGATTTTTCTGAGTAAGAAAATGGACACAAAATTGAAACAAACTTGGGAAAAGACAAGAAAGGAAAAATGATACTTAATTTTGGCTGAGTATTAGCAACTGAATTTTTTTTAAATTTCAGTTTAATAAATGTTGATATTTAAATTAAATTATATCCAAATTGAGATTGTATTTAAATTAAACTTGATATTAAATCCTTTCTTTGAAATACTAGAATTTACCTCATTATAAGGTTGCACTCTTGGGAAGAGGAGGGCATGTGTGGAAGCAGAGACATTTTTCAGACTAAAGTTACATGAATCTTCTAGCAGTAATTACTAACTAATAAGGAAAAATCAAATAATTAGAAAGCATTTAAGTATTACAGGGAGCTTTCTACATCATCATCAGGCTATTTTAGTCAATCAACCACAGGCATGTCATCAAAGACCAAAATTAGTTGTTCCAGAAATCAATCAAAAGAGGTACACCACATTAACACAGAAAACATTCTAGTACAAGATCTGCCACAGTCTTTCCTAAGATTTTCTTTTGCCAGCATATAATTCCAACTAGTGAATTTCATGACATACTGATACTGTCATACCATACGGGAATTGAGTGAGAGGGCTGATTTAGTATAGACAGACTTGCGAAATAACACAAAATCAGAAGTGGATAGGAATGCCGAATGGAATGAACTAGGAAGAGATAAACCTGGAGTACAAGTTAAATACTACTGGTACATGGTACTGATACATTCATTCTTTATACCACATGCATAGGTTACAGTAATCAATATACTAAACAAACAAACATCAGAAATTTGTGATTTAGACAGCTCGACTGGAACAGTTGTCTCCAACAATGTAGATATTTTTCTAAATATAAACATGTATTTGAAACTGAATACACTTGCTGAAAAAATGTGCTTGACAATGTTTGTTCCATTTCTTCCTTAGTTTTAAGTGGTTAAATGAACACACCTCTGGGCATAGAGAAATGGGATTGCGATTTAATTTGTTTTTAAAGCTTAGTTTCTTAGGGTAATAATTTGAGATCATTGTATAGAATCAGAATCATTTAGGTTGGAAAACACCTTTAAGATGAGCAAGTCCATCTGTTAATCCAGTGCTGCCACTAAACCATGTCTCTATGAGTTGTTTCTCTATGTATCCTTTAAACTACATTAGATGATAGTGGTAATTTCCTACCACATCTACCGGGATAGATGTTTTAGTGATAAGCCTCAATAACTTTGAAGAAAGAAAACAACAGCCAAAACCCCAACACTCAGACTGAGCCCAAACTAATGTTCCGATTAAGCACACACACATCAGCCCCTTCAAACACAAAAAATACATATTTTTTTTCATGGACAAGGAGCAAGAACCCAAAAGAGCTCAAGCCACTTTCTTCATTTCAAACATCTAACATAAACACAAATGGGGTTGCTTAGGCCTATTCTAGACCAATTGATGAAGAACTTTAAAGTCTTAGAACTGTTCAAGAAATCAAGTCTTAATATGTTTCAGGGGACTTCCTGTACACCCTAGGATGAATTTCACAGAGTGCAAAAAACATTTCCAGGAACAGAAAAAAATAAAAAGCCATTATAATTAATATATCTATGGGGTGTCTTTCCAATCACTAAAAATACTTTAAATTGCTGCAGTTTTATAACCTAAGTTTTGATTTATATGTGTTCACTGGGTTTATATAGAGTAAAGGTGATAAGTTGTAATAAAAAAAAATCAAATATGCAATGTAACCATAAGGAGTTGAGACTGTTTATCACTAGGGAAAATGTACGCCTTACCTCAAATGTCCACTCCTCTTCTTTTTCTCCATCCAGAAGCATTTTCGTCTCCTTATACACCTTCCCTATTTCCAGATGCAATGGGGACACATTAAATTCAATTCTTTGCAAGTTAAAGCCAATTCCAACTCCAATAGCCTTTAAGAAGCTTTCCTTTAAGGCCTAAGAGACACAATAAGTGTATTTTAGTCATACTGGCTGTTCTCAAATTGTTCTATAAACATTACTTCTGACTACACATTTTAGATGAAATAAATTTAAGACTTACACTACTGTAAATGTGAGGGTAGACTGATGCAAATATCACGAGAAAAAGTTATCAGTGTCATTAATACCCAGCCTAAGTTCCTGCATTAAAATAAACATGAAACTGTAATTACCCAGTGGCTCATACAGATATGGACCCCCTACCTTGTTCTGGCTCTGTGTTTAAAACGTAGCAACAAATCCTAGAAATGTCAGCTGTATTATGGTTCTCAAAGTTATTCTGATATTTAAAAAAATCACTAAGATATCAAGTCCAATTATTTTCATCTTCACATGAAATGGTATCTATTAGCACCAGGAAGAATTTGGATATTAGGAAAAACTTCTTCACTGAACAGGTTTCCAAGCACTGAAACAGAATGTCCAGAGAAGTGGCTGAGTCCATCCCTGGACTTCTTTAAAAGATGCGTAGAGGTCATGCTTAGAGCCATGGTTTAGTGGTGGATTTGATATCTTAAAGGTCTTTTTCAACCTAAACCATTCTATGATTCTATGCAACTATAAAAAGTAACTTTTTTTTAGTATGATGAAAATAATAAATTACATCAAAAAAGACAGGTTTACAGATTTTAAAGAGGGGAAAAAAAATATTACCCAGTGCCGATAAAACATATCCAGCTGCATCCATTCATTACTCATAGACTTGATTACACCCCACTCTGTCTCAGTAAACTGTCGCTTCATGATGTGAAAGAAATGTGGAATTGAGCTACTACCTATAAATTAGACAGAGATATTTACAGAAATTTTAATAGAGTAGTAATAATAGGCAAATTAATTATCTCATGTTATTGCCCTAGAAAAAATTCATAAGAAAAAAAATTATGAGCCAACTGCTCCACAACTTGAATTTATATTGCCTCAAAGCAGTGAGTTGATGATTTTTCAGGACACAGTATGAAAAAACCATTTCAGCAGCAGAATTGCTGCATTAAAAATGTGAAATGAAAGTCAAACATATTATGTATTTCCAAAATTCTCTAAAATGCAAAGTATTTAACCAGTGCTGATTTTGCATATATAAAAAATACTACATTCAGCCACAAAAGTAGTGAAGCATATAGTGTCTCTGGCATCTAACAGCTTGATCTGGTAGCATTTTATAAAACAGCATGCTGTTTGTCAAAAGTCATAAAGCTATTTTGCCTCCTGCCCTTGGATGCTGGGACAGAAAAGAAAAACTTTTTTAAGCACTTGTAGAAATACAGTCACCTAAATTTATATCATACACATATTAAGACTTTTGGATTGGATTTATTCTACAAGGAAAATGGAGGAAGAGAGATGCCCATAGTAACAGTAAGATAAGGAAAAAAACAAGGAAAAAGAAGAATCCCCCTCAAAAAACCCAATCTCAAAACACTAAACCTTCAAATACTTAGATTAAATCTAAGCTTCCTCTAAAAATAAGCACAGCTGTGTGGCATTGCAGAAGCTCTTCAGTGGCTATACCAGTTTTCCCCATTAGTCTAAAATTACTTTGTAGAAGACACCACAGACTGGGTGATTATATTGATCAGTGGCCTTTCTATGATACACTGGAAGCTATGGACCTCATTACATGCTTGGCTACTCACCCACAGCTTATATTAATTAGCATACCATGCAATCTCTCCAACTGGGTTTACAGCTGGCTAAAGAGACAGTGGCAGAAAACAATCTATTTTCTTTAGTAGGGATAATAAAAATCTGGATGGAGGCAGTTCTACATATTACATAACCTATAAAAAATTTGTTTCAATATTCTTATTAAAAAGAAAATATTAGTCATATTTAATCCAAAACAGTCACCCCTCCTAATACCACACTGCTTTTAAGAAGCCATTGCTAAATTGCTTAACAAACATGCAAATTCTAATTGCAGCTGTGCCAGTAATTCTGTCAGTTGACTATGGGCAAGGAACTTTCTTTCTCTACACTAATGTTCCCCATCTTAAAGCATGGATAAGGGTTATTAACCCTTATAGATATCTAAGTACTAAATAAAAACAGGTATTGGCAGCAGTAATAATTGATCTGAACAGATTAATTTCACACTAAAGCACACATTCAGATTTTCTTACAATTTCCAAATCACACCACAAAGTGTTACCTGACATACACATCACACAAGACATGGCAGTGACATTTCAGAGATGACCTCAATTGAATTTATATAGTGAAAAAAACATCTTAAGGCTGAAATTTTGTTGACACTTGCAGTAATCAGCTAATGGAATGATCCACAATAATTTAAGGACAGAACTAACTTTTCTCTCTGCAGCAAATGATAAAATCAACCACAATGTTAAGTATGCTTTGATGAATTACTGAGACAAATGCCACATCCATCTACTTACACAATCCCACTTCCCTGAAACATCACAAAAAATTGTTGAACTAGAAAAAAGGTATTTTCTTTCATCTATCTGTGTTTATATGGCCCATTTTACAACCAAATAACTGTGTTAATACCTACTCCAAACAATTCAGATTTTTTTTTTCCTTTCTCTTCTTTTCTGGAATATCTAAGGCAAGTGGTGAGGTTCCAGCCTCTTCTGGTGATTCAAACTACAGAACATTCCAGAATGTCCTGGTGTACCCTTCCTCCTCCATCATTTTCAGAGTTCTCCTGCTTTAAGGAGAATAGCTTCCAGGGCTATTCACACTACCAGAGAAAACCATCCAAGACTATCCACACTACCTTCAGCACCTAGAGGCATATATAGGTTCCTACGGCATCAGTTCTGCCATTCGAACTTTGTCACACATGGTGAATATACTTGGACTGTTTCGTACACCAAGTGCATATCAAATCCACATGCTCCTGCTTTTTCTTCCCCTTGTTATTTGCAATTTTTATTGTCTTAGGTTTCTTCAACTGTTCAGCTACCTTTCTTGACATTTCTGTTCACATTTCCATAGTATTTTCCTCTCCACTCCAGCCATCTGTCACATCCCTCCTCTGAAAAGCTCAGGCACCACTTCGTCCTTAAGCACACTCCCCTGCTGTCTCCTCAATGCTTTGCTCTGAGGAATGGATCACATTAGCAGACCTAGGGCTCCTATTCTCCACAAATTACTAGCAGTACCACAGCCTGCCTAGTCCACTTCCCCATATTTGTTTCAGTATCAGAGAAAGACAGACTCCCAGAATCATTAGGTTGAAAAGGACTGTTGGTGTTTGTCGCGGTGAGCAGGAATCAGACACGATACTCATAG